>CM031596.1:2202659-2270365 GCA_018398815.1 Conus ventricosus
TTTTTCCCCCCACAGGCCTTTTTCCCCCCCTTTTTTAAAGTTTTAAAATTTGGAAATTTTAAAATTCAAAACCCTTAAAATTAAAAAAAAAAAAAATTCTAATCGGTTTGGTACCAAATTTTACTTTTAAAATTTAAAAAACCCAAAACTTCTTCCTTTTTTTAAAATTTTTTTTGGAGCAAGATGCCAAGATGAATTAAAATTTTGGGTGTGTTGGGGTGAGTGGGGTTGTGTGTGTTGTGTGTTGTGTGTGAGTGTGAGTTTTGCGTGGTGAGTGTGTGTTATGTGTGTGTTGTGCGTGGGGGTGCGGGTGTTTTGTGGTGTAGTGTGTTTTTGGGTATATAGGGGTTTTTTTCCAATGACTAAAAGATTTTAATACTGACGCTTAATGGGCAACAGCAAAAACAACAACTGTGAATGAAAACGTGTACCCCTTGAAAAGGTTTCCCAAGGGGTTTCGGACATGATGGACCCTTCTCCCCCGGTACTCTTTGCACGGGATGGGAAAAATTTAAAAATCCCCAAAGGCTGCCCACACATGCAACACGGTTATTACAGGGGATCAAAAAGAAAAACCCAAAGACATGAAAAAAAAAAAACCCCCTTAATTTTTTAAATATTTTTTTTTTCTTTACACAACACCTTTTCAAAATGCCCATGAACCATTTTTTGGGAAAATGCACACACCATTCGAATGCCCAAAAAAACCCAGTTTTTAAAAGGGCACCCCCATTCTAAAAGTCATAAAAACCATTTTTGTTAGACAATGCCATCACCTTCTGAATGCCCGAAACCATTTTGGTTAGAAAATTGCACATCCCCCAATCTAAATTGTAAAAAAACCCAGTTTTTTTGAAAAGCACTTCACCATTCTGAAGTCATGAAACCAAATTTGTTTGAAAATCCTCACCCCCCCATTCGAATGCCCAAAAAATTTGTAACAATGCATATCACCATTCTAAATGTCATAAACCATTTTTTTAAGCAATGCACATCACCTTTATAAAATGTCATAAAACCAGTTTTTGCAAGCACATTTGCACTTTTTTAATAAAACTCCCAAAATCCCTTGTAAGTTTTTTTTTTTAAAAAAAAAAATTCTACACTCTGGGGGAAAAAAAAATGAACAAACCTCTTTCTTCTCCATTTTGAATTTTTTTTCCATGGTGAAATTAAAAAAGAGATCAACATTTTTTCTCCAAAGTTTAGTAGTTACTTAAAAACCTTCCTTTCCCTTGCCCCCCAAAAAATACAATGTCATCATGAACCCTTTAATTTGGTTTTCTCCTTCGATGCTGTGCACAAAAACCTTAAAAAAAACTAATATAACTGCAACTAAAAAATTGGGACCCCAACCTTCAAAACGCCCCTGATGCTGTCAAAGCAGACATAGTAACTGTCATTGTTGAAAAAACATAGGGGAGGAACCCTCCCTTTTCAAAACCAGAGGAACACCTACCTTAAAACCCTTCTTTTCAAGGAACACCTCCCTTCATAAAAAGGGGAACCCCTCCCTTCATAACAGCCCCTGAGCTGTCGAAGTAGAAAAGTAGTTGTATTTTTAAAGAACTTGAGGGAGAGGAAACCTCCCCTTCTTTAACAAGGAACACCTCCCTTTTCAAAACAGTCCCTGATGCTGTCGAATAGACATTTAGTTTCTTGTTGAAGAACATGAGGGAGGGGAAAACACCTACCTTCATAACAGGGAACACCTACCTTCAAAACCCTCCCTGATGCTGTGAAGTAGACATAGTAGTTGTCATTGTTGAAGAAAAAGAGGGGGGGTTGGAAAAAACCCCTTTCCCTTCAAAAACGAGGAACACCTACCTTCAAAACCCATTCCCTGATGCTTTTCAAGTAGCCCATAGTGTTGTCATTGTTGAAAAAAGGGGGAGGGAGGGGAAACGTCCCTTCAAACAGCCCCTGTTGTTTGTCGAAGTAGACATTTTAGTTGTAATTGTTGAAGAACGGGGGGGGGAGAGGAACACCTACCTTAAAAACGCCCCCTGATGCTGTCGAAGGTAGAATTGTTTGTCATTGTTGAAAAACCCTTAAAGGGAGAGGAAGGAGTAAAAGGATTTAAGGGGAAACAATGAAGAGAACACGGACATCCAGCGTGCTAAATGGGGCACGTGTAGAAAGGGCAAATAGAAAAATTTCTAAAGCAAAACGGGAAAGTTTTGGGGCAAATAAGAAAGATAATGTTCCCTTATAGCCCACCGCCCGAAAGGGGCCACATCGGGGCTGCCCCCCCCCTTAAAAAGAAAACCTAAACCATTAAAAAAAAAAAAAAAAAAAAAAAAAAAAAAAAAAAAAATTTTCCACCCCATCTAAAAAAATTTACATCGTCTAAAACCCCCCAGAAACTTCAAAAAAAATTTTCTTTTTTCTTTAAAATTTTAACTTTCAAAATAAAAAAATTTTATTCTCTTTCAAAACCCAAGATAAAGTCAGGGGGACCCCCGGAACGGGGATTTTTTCATGGATTCCGCTGTAAAATGTTTGTGTCTCACATCGTGAAACCCCAACACTCTAAAAAAACATTTTCCCCAATGTGGTGGGCTTGACTTGGAATGCACCAGGGAGTTTTCTTCCCCTTTTTAAAAAGGGGTACGTTTGGGAAAAAATAGAAGGGCCGGGGGCACCCCGGCACAGAACCGTTTTCCTTTTTAAAACACCTCCCACGTAGTTGGGGGGAAAGGGGCCCTTTAAAGGGTTTGGAGGGTCTGAAAGAGTTTGTTATTGGTCTTTTGGTTTCCCAAATCCTCCTCCCAAGTCTCTCTATTTTTTCGTTTTTTTGGGTTTCACATCAAAGCGGGGGAAAAAAGTGTTGGAAAATTTTCTCTTCTTGGGGGTTTTTTGGCAAAAACTTTAAACCATTTCGTTCCCCCATCCCCAACCTGCCCGGGAAACCCAAGAAAGGAGAAATTGTTGTAACTGTCCCCCTTTTAAAACTTGTTAAAATTTTTAAAAAAAAATGAAAAGTTCTGGATGCTAAAGGTTGGGGCCCACTAGGCCCCAAACTGACAGCGAACCCAAACAGAACCAGAAAGTCCCTCTTCGAAGAAGGGGAGTTTAAACTTCAAAGCCAGAACCAGACAGAAATTTTCAGCAGAAAAGCAAAGCATCTAAAAGTATAGGGTTCCCAACAAATACCCTGAGGGGACCCCCAGGGCATTTGGCTGCACGGGCCCCCCCTCCTCAAACTTGGAACCGTCAAAAAAAAACAATTTTGTTAGGGGGGGAAATTTGGGAACAGAGCCCCCAATAAAAAAGCCTTGTACGCCAGGGGAGCTGGTAGACTCTTGGGAAAAAAGCGGCAAATCAAAACCCAAATGCTGTGTAAAAAAAGGTCCACGGGGTTTTGCCCCGGGAAAATTTGGAAAAATCCGGCCCAAAAATCCAGGTCTAACCCTTTTTTCCCCGCACGTGAGGCCGCATACGAAGCCCAAAACGGGGGAATACATTTTGGGGTTTTTTTTCAAACTTATTTGGAACGGGGGGTAAAAGGGACACAGTCAAAAAGGCAGGATTCTGGGGTTTCTGAAAACGCCCGGTTATAAAAAATTAAAAAGGGACAGTTTCACCCTCGGTTGGCAGTAAAGGGGTTTCACCCCCCTTTCTGGGTTCGGCGGTACCAGGGGGTGGGGAACGCTCCAAGACAGGACGAAGCCCTTGTTTTTGGGGTCCAAGATTTTTAAGGAAAGATAAATCTTGCGGAGCCCGTACCCCGCAAAAACCGTATTTCCTTTTTTGGAAGGGAAACCCGGGGCCTCGTAGAGGTGCAAAAAAGTTTTCTTATCAGCCCCCCCGTCGGAGGGTACGCCCCCAAAATTTTTTCAGTGTTTTTGGGCAAGCATTTGATTTTTTTAAATTTTTGGCTAAAGAAATTTTTTTAGTTTCTAAACAAAAAAATCCAAAAAATTTTTTGGCTTCAAAAACCAGGGGAAAGGGGAAGTTTTTCCCTATTTTAAATTTTTCGGGATCGGAAAAAACGGGAAAATTTTAGGGAAGTGAACTTTATTTGTGTTTTTGTAGCAGAAAAGGTGAAAGTTTTCTTTCCCCCACTGGGGAAATTTTATCCACGCAAAGCACCCTGCGCTGAACACTCGGTACAGGCTTCCAGATGCGTATACGAAAAACATCCCCAACAATGGGGCAGTTAAACCCCTTGCGGAGGATTGAAAAATTGTTTTTTGATCTTTTTACTAAAGGGGCAGGAGCAGTATGCTCCCTGGGGCCCCCAAAACTCCGGGCTCGTGGACTTCAGGAGAGGGTCCCAAAAACCCGGGACCTAAAAACGGGCTTCTGCAAAAAATTTTTGTTTTAAAACGGGAAGAGACCTCGAAAACCCAAAATTCATGGAGTTTCATGAAGTACCCCCGACTTCCGGGGTTATGTAGGCCTTCTAAAAATCAAAGAAAATTGTTTATGCATGTTTTTGCCCAAAAAAGGCTTTCCGAATTTAGATTCCAAAACGAATCAAAGGGCAACTTTATCCGAGTTTGGGGGAACCAAAATGTTTTTTCCCCAAAAGGCCATCTTTTCCCCGAGTTTCCAATAACCCTTGCATTGACCTTTTCTCCATCATTTTTACAGACACGGGCTGGTCAGAGATAATGGTCAATTTGTTTGGTTTTAGAAAGAACTTTTTCCGGGTTTGGGGGAGGGGAAAAAGGGGGCTTTTTCCCCCAAGAAGGTGGAAAAAAAACCAAAAGCCCCACAAAAGGTTGTATACCTGTAGCAGGATGTTCAACCTATTTGGGGAAGATTTTCAACAGTTGTTAATGGTTTCATCTATACCGGGAGAGGAATCGCTGCAAAAAAGAAAGGGCAAAATTTCGCTGAAAAATTTAAAAAAAAAAAGGAAGATTAGTCTTCCTGTTGTCTGACAAAAGTTCGGGGTGTTTTTTTTTTTTAAAGGGGTTTTTGTTTTTGAAAAAAAGTGGCTGTTTGTTACAAGAGGAAGAATTTTTTAAATGGTTGAAGCCACAGTTTTCAACTGCTTTTTTTCCCGGGTTATTAAAAAATTTCCGAAAATTTGGAAAAGGTTTCCCAACAGTGGGACGGGTGTTTTTCCCCTTTGATTTTTTTAAATGTTTTTCCCACACTTTTTTTTTTGGGAATTTTCGTTGGCCGGGGAAAGAAGTTTTTCCCCCGGCCCGACTTTTAAACTATTTTAAAAGTGTGTCTTTTTTTGGGCAGGGGGTTTTTTGATGGGTTCGAGCTTTGGGGAACCCGAAGGTCGTTGGTACACCTAACCTGACCCGTTTTCGAATTTGGAAATTTGTTGCGTCTGAATAAAACCCGGGGTTTTTGGCTTTTAAAAGGTTTTTTCGGAAGACACTGGAATACAATTTTTGGGCACACTTGTTAAAATGTTACCCCCAGGTTTCTGCTGGGCCGGACTCGAAGAAAACCCGGGGTCCGGGAATTTTTTAGAAATAGGGGGCTGAAAATTAGACCCCAGTTTGCTTTTCTTAAAAATTTAGATTTTGGAAACCAGGAAACGGTTCTTTATTACGGTTGAGAAGGCCCGGGGAAAAGGGTCATTTCCCGTGCAAAATCGCCCATGGACAGACCACTAATAGTCCGGGACCAGCGGGGGGTCACAAACCGAAAAATTTAAAAACTCGAAAGTAAACCCTGGGGAAGAGGGAGGTAAGTTGCAGATCCCTCGTTCAGAAACACCCAAAACCAAATCCCGGGAAAAGGGCATCCCAAATTTTCAGACCTCTTGGGTGGGCGTACTGACACTAACCCCCAAAAGGATTGTGACCGTTTTTTTTTCAACCCCAAAAACAAAAAAAAGGGCGAGGGAAATTTTTTTTTCAGCCCGCAAGGTCCTGCGAAAAAAAACCGGACAGAAGGTGGGGGGAAAAGGGAAAAAATGTCACAGTCTTGTGGGAGTGCCTCGCAGCTACAGCCTGAAGGGGGGTGACCCGAGCGACAGGACTATACACAAAGTTTTATGTTGGAGGGGCAACACCGCCCGACAGTCCCAACGGGGTTTGGGTTTTGGGAGGGTTTTTTAAAGAATATTAAAAACCAAAAGAGTAAAGGGCTTCTGGCTTTTTAATTTGAGTTTTCCGAAGAGCCACCCACGGGAAAAAGGTTTTTTTTGATTTTACAAAAAAAGTGCAGCTCCCGAAGGTTTTGGGAAATTTAGTCCACGGGTATTCCAATGGAATACTGTAATATTTCCCTGGGCAGAGGGCAAAAGGAGGAGAAAAGGGTTTTCCTCTTTAACAATGCTTCCAAAGGAAATTTAATTTTTTTTAGTTTCCCCTGGACTGTGTTGGTCTTCAGACCGCTGGAAAACTTTCCAACAGGTTTAAGAAGGTCTTTGGGTTTGGGGACGGTGGAGGGTTTTTCCCCATCTCCCCCTCCCAACACTGGAATTTAACTCCATTCCCCAACCGGGGAATGGGCAGAGGAAATTTTGGGTTTGGGGTGCTGGGTTTTTTTTTTGCCCAACAGCCGATGTTGGAGATGCTGGGGATCCCCCGGGGTGGGGGATTTTTTTTCCTCCACCCCGGGGCAATTTTCCCTTTGGGGTTTGGGGGGTTTGGTTTGGGCCTGCTTCCCCCAGAGTTTTAAAAGTTCTTCCCTTCATTTTCCCCCTTTAAAAGATAAATTCACATCTGGCAGCAGACGACCCCAGTGTTAAAATTTTTTTACCCGGCCGAAACTTTTGAAGATGCTTTTGGGGGGTCTGACTACCCACAAACCTTTATTGCGGGCCTCAAAAAAAAAAATTTTTTTTTCATTTTTTTTTTTGTATAGTGGATTCCTGAATCCCAAAAAGGGGGGAGTTTTTTGAAGGGGGGAATTTGGGCGCCACCGCAGTTTTGCACAAAAGTGCGGGTCCCCCTTTAAAGGGCCCCTCAAGGGGGGGGGCCCTTTCAGCAAATACCAAAACACCCCCCTGCCCCGAAAAAAACGGTTTTCTGAAATTTGGCCCCAAAACCCCTGGGACCTAAAACACCTCAATTTTGGGGCGGGGGCATATAACTGAACACGGGGCGTTCGGTAGCCAACTTTGAGGGCCCCGGGGGCGCACGGGTTGCGAATGTCAGAAAGAAAGGGGGTTTGGGGGGCCCCTCTTTTTGACCTTTTTTTTTCTGTCACCCTGCGCACCTCCGCACAAAACCCCGGGACGCCGCTCCGTTTTGATTTTCTCCTCCGAGACAAACCCGCTAATTCTCGGCAGCGAAAACAAAAACCTTTCGAAAGAATTTTTTTGTTTAGGGGGTCCCCCTTTTATCTCCCTGTCCATAGTTTTGGGGCCCCCAACAGTTTAAAATTGTTTTTTTTGATTTACATTGAATTAGAAATGAGCCCCTTCCCCCAAACCCTTTTTATGGAAAGGGGTCACCTGCCAAAAACCCTTTAAAGCCCCCTTTTTTATGGCAAAAGAAACTCAGAAAACTGAAAGGGGGTTTTTTCCCGCTCCGTCCCTTTTCCCTCATGAGCCCGGAAAACCCCCCCCCGAAAAACCCGTTCTGGGCTAACCTCTGGGATCGGGAAACCTGTCAAATATTTTAAATTTTCCCTTGAAAAAGGGGGTGGGGCCTTCCTCTTTTTTTTTGGGGGGGGGATGATTTTTGAAAAAGCCTTTGGGTTTTATCCCCCCCTTCCCACCCACCTTGGGGGGCCAAATAAGGGGGCCAAAGGGCCCAAAAAACCCATGTCTTGCCCCCCCCGGCTTGGGAGGATATACGAGAAACGAAACCACCAACCCCCATCCCCCCGGGGTCATGCCAACTCCCGGGGGAGAGAGCTGAGCACTGCAGGGGTTCCAAAGGCCCGCGGGGAACTGGGCCCGTCTTGGGCCCAGCCCCAAGAAGGGGGGCCGATTTGAACCCGGGCCCAAAATTTACTCCCCTTTTTTAAAAAGGGCCGAGCCCCAAAGGGGATGTGTTGAAGCGCTGGCCCCTCAATCCAAACCGGTTTTCATTCCCTCCGACAAGGTCCCCACCGACGGCCCAAAAGCGGCGGTCTTAAGGGAAACCCCAAAAAGAAAAGGAGTGGGGGAAAAGGAAAACTTGAAGGGGGGACAAGATAGAAAAGGGGGCCAAAAAAGAAGGAAGAAACCCAAAAAAAGGAGAAAAGGGGGGACTCCTTATTCCGGAAACCCCCCACCCTTCTGGCCTTTTTCCCCTTTTTGACAAGGGAAGGGCCCTACCAGGGGGATCAAATCCTTACCAAAGTTACGCTTAGGCCCGACGGGATCTTCACCTCTCCGGCCAAAAAGCATTTGAAAAAACCAGCCTCATCCAAATATGTTTCCCCGCCGCCAAAGCCTAAGGGTCACTGGACCGCGCAAGCCCCCCGACCCCGGCAAAGGGCGCAAACCCCCCGGGGGGATTGGGGCACATGTAGTCCGCCCAAAGAAGATAAATCTGAAACACAAGGGACAGTAAATTTGGGGGAATTGTAGTACCCAAAAAGAAGATAAATCTGAAAAACAAAACCCCACACAGACAGTCATTTGGGGATGTGTTGTACCGCAAATTTAAGGTAAATCTTTTAAGCAAACATACAGCAGTCATTGGGGCACGTTTTAGTACCGCAAAAAGAAGATAAATCTGAAGACCCCAAAAAAGACAATCCCCTTTTGGGGGGCGTGTAGAACCCCCAAATGAAGATAAACTGGCAACCCAAACAGCAGCCCTTGGGGGACATGTTTTGTAGCAAAAAGAAGATAATCTGAAGACACACTAAGACAGTCATTGGGGACGGGGTTTGTAACCCCAAATGAAGATAAATCTGAAGGGCACACCAGACAGTTTAATTTTGGGGGGACGTGGAGTTCCGCAAATGAGATAAATTTTGAAACACACACACAACAGACAGTCATTGGGGGACGTGTAATACCGCAAATGAAAAATAAAAACTGAAAAACACAAAATAAAAGGGAAATCATTGGGGGGACGTGTAGTACCGCAAAAGAAGATAAATCTGGGAAAACACAAAACACACAGACTCATTGGGGGACGGTAGTCCCTTTAAAGAAGATAAAAAACTAAGAAACACCCAGGGCATCAAATTGGGGGGCGTGTAGTAAAAGCAAATGAAGATAAATTGAAGACACCACACACACACAGTCATTGGGGCAAGGGAGTACCGCAAATTTAAGTAAAACTGAAGGGCCAACAACAACCCCGTTTGGGGCAAGTGTAGACCAACAAATGAAAAATAAATCTGAAGACCACACACACACACAGTCATGGGGGGACGTTAGAAACCCCAAATAAAATAAATTGGAAACACACCACACAGTCATTGGGGGAAAAGTGTTTGTACCGCAAAAGAAGATAAAAATTTTAAGACACACACAAAAGACGCATTGGGGAAATGTAGAAAACCCAAAAAAAAGATTAAAAATTTAAGACACCACACACAAATCTTTTGGGGGATTTTGGGGGTACCCAAATGAAATAAATCAAGACACACACACGACAATTCATTGAGGCCCCATGAAATACCGCAATGAAGAAAAATCTGAAGACCACACAACAACAGTCTTTTGGGGGAAGTGTAAAATACCGCAAATGAAGAATTAAAACTGAAACACACACAACAGACAGTCATTGGGGGGACGGGTAGTACCCCAAATGAAGATAAATCTGAAAACACAGACATTCCCTTGGGGGACGGTAGTACCGGGAAATGAAGGTTAAAACGGAAAAACACACACAGTCGGGGCTTTTGGGGGAAGTGTTTTGAAACCCCAAATGAAGAAAAAATCTGAAGGCACCACTCGGGCAGTAAATTTGGGGCCCCCGGGGGTTTGTAACCCCAAAGAAAAAACTGAAACCCCACCACAACAGTCATTTTGGGGACGGGAGTACTGCAAAAGAAGTTAAAACTGAAGACCACACACAGAAAAGTCCCTTGGGGGACGTGTTAAACCCAAATTAAAATTTTAAAAATTTAAAACACACAGACAGTCCAAAAGAGGCACGGGTAGTAACCGCAAATGAAAATAAATCAAACACACACCGGACTTTTATTGGGGGCCGGGGTATAAGAAATGAAGATAAATTCCCCGAAAAAAAAACCCCCCACCACAGACGTCTTTTTGGCACTGTAGTACCGAAATGAAGATAAAATTTTGAAGACACAAAACACAGCAGCATTTGGGGGACGTGTAGTTCGGCAAAAGAAGATAAATCTGAAAAACACACACCCAACACTGGGGCCCCGTTAGTACGGGGAAAATGAAGAAAATCTAAAAACACCCAACAGTTTACTGGGCAAGTGATTTTCCCCAAATGAAAAATAATCGAAGACACACATCAAAACGTCATTGGGGGACGTTTTTATTTCCGCCCAAAAGAAGATTAACTTCCCCCCCCCCCCCAGACAACTTGGGCACGTTTTATTACTGAAATGAAGATAAAACTGAAAACACACCCACAAAACAGTCATTGGGGGACGGGTTTTTTTCCACAAATGAAGATAAAAACTGAAACACAAGACAAATCTTGAAGGGACGTGTTGTAAAGCAAAAGAAAAATAAATCTGAAGAAACAAATCAGACAGTCCTTTTTGGGGACGTTAGTACCCCAAATGAAGGGTTAAAACTGAAGCACACACACCCGACAGTCATTGGGGCACGTGTAGTTTCTGCAAAAAAAAGAAAAAATCTGAAGGGCACCACCAGACAGTCATTTTTGGGGAGGGGTAGTACCACAAATTTAGATAAATCGAAGACACACAGGGCAGTCATTGAGGGGACGGGGGTACCGCCCAAAAGAAAAATAAAAACTTTAAGACACCCCCCAAAGGGCATCTTTGGGGGACGGTATTCCCCAAATGAAGATAAAACTGAAGACACCCCCACAGACAGCAAAAAGGCACGTGTAGTTCCGCAAATGAAGGGTAAAACTGAAGACACACACACAGACAGTCATTTGGGGACGTGTAAACGCAAAAGAAGATAAATTGAAGAAAACACACACACAGTCACTGGGCACTTAGTACGGGGAAATTTAAGGGTAAATTAAAGACACTCAACACAGTCACTGGGGGCAAAGTGAAAATACCGCAAAAGAGATAAATCTGGAAAACAAAGCAAGGGCAGTCATTGGGGGGCGGGGAGTACCCCAAAAATTTTAAGAAAAATCTGAAAACACACGCACAGAAAATCACTGGGGGGGTAGTACCACAAAAAGAAGTAACTGAAAAAACACAAACAACATTGATGATGCAGGAATTGAAATACCAATCCCCGGAAATATTTGAAAAGAAATTTTTGTATTTGGGGGACCACAAATCCCTCATTTATCAGAGTAATTTTAAAGTGTGTGTATGCACAAACATTGATATGTCCTTTTTAATTTTTTTTGTAATTCTAACGAACAATTTTTTCTTGGATGGGAATTTAAAAAACGAAACATTTTTTTAGGCCCCTCTCTCAACTCTGAAAAATTTTTTTAAAAAGACTGGTTTTAAAAGCACCAAAAATATGGGTCCATACTAAGTTAAAATTTGTATTAAAATTGTATGGGGGGGGGATCAATATTCTTTTCCCATTCTTCCCCCCCCCCCCCCCCCCCCCCCCCCCCCCCCCCCCCCCCCCAAAAAAAAAAAAAAGTTAACTTGCCAAATGTTTAAAAACCCAAAATTAACTCCAAAAAATATTTCACCAACTAATATCAATTAAAGCGAAATGAACAAACAAATTTTGTGTGGGGCTGGGGACCATGGGTTTTTTGTCATAGTTGCACATTATATTGTTTCTTTTCTTTTTCAAATTAGTGTGATACAGTCACAGTCACACCAAAAACACAGCAAATTTAAATTTCCCCAAGCAGTTCAATCCCCCCATTAAAAGCCCCAAACCCCCTTGTTTCAGCTCAGCAGCAGCAGTCCTCAGGGGGCAATCACTGTCCCGCTCAACCAAAAACAATAAACCCGGTGGGGACTGCTTTACCTGCCCCTAAAATCTACTTTAGTGAGGTTCCCAAAAGAGCCCCTTTTGAAGACTTTTATCAAAGACCCATCTGCCAAAAATTGCTGAGTGGCAAGAACGGGCTAGTGAAGACTGGGACCTTTTTAAAATCACCCCAGGCCAAAAACAGGAAAAACCAATCCCAAAATTTAAGGTCTCTGTGATGCAGGCAGACTGGGGCCCCAGACCTACCCAACATGTTTTTAAAAAAAGACCAATGAGGGGGGGGTGGAGAAAAAGGGGGTGGAGCTCCCCTTTTATCGGAGACTTACTAATAAGACGTACTATCCTTTTCCCTCAAAATTTCCTACACCCAAAATAATTCCCGAAGATACAGACAACCCGAGTTGGTAAGGGAAAAATGAGGGAAAAACTCAGGGCCCTTTTTTACGTGGGTCCCCTACTGGTTTTGGTTCCAAATCCATTCAGTTTTAAACTAGGCGAAAGCGGGGTCCCCCAAACCCCAACTAAACCATGTCTCTGACAGAAGTCAAACTGGGGGCCACCAATCACAAAATTTTAAACCCGTCTCTGATTTTAGAAGCAGCTTGGGGGCCCCCAATCCCCAATTATAACCAGTCTTGATCAGAAGTTGCTGGGGGGCCACCAATTACAATAAAACCATGGTTTTGATCGAAGTCAGTGGGGTCCCCCAATCACAAAATATAACCCTGTCTCTGAAACAGAAGTCAGCTGGGGTCCCACCAACACCAAATATAACCATGTCTTGATCAGACTTTTAAAACCCAAACCCCCCGGGGGGGTTTCGACCTTTTCGTGGCGGGGGCTTGCGCGGTCCAGTGATCCCTTAGGCTTTGCTGGCGGGGGCATCAATACTGGTTTTTTCAAACTGCTTCTAGGTCCGAAAAGCCAAGATGCTGTCTGGCCTAAGCGTAACGTGGTAAGGAGTTGATGCCCCTGGTAGGGCTTCCCATGTCAGATAGGCTAAGGGTGAGGATCCTGACTAAGAGTAACCCGCCTTTCTCCTTTTCTTGTTTTCTGCCTTCCTTATTTGGCCCTTTTCTATCTTCGTCTCCCCTTCAAGTCTTCTTTTCCACACTCCTTTTCTCTCTGTGGTCTCCTTAAGACCCGCCGCGTTTGCTGTGCGGTGCGACCTGTGTCGGAGGGGAATGAGATCCTGGTGATTGAGAGGGCCAGCGCTCTCAACACTTCACTTTGGCTCGGACCTCTCCTAGACAGGGAGTACACTTTGGCCCGGGTGTACTAATCGGCTCCCCTTCTTGGGGCTGGGTCAAGACAGGCAGTTCCCTGCTGGCCATGTGAACCCTGCAGTGCTCAGCTCTCTGTCCCCGGGAGTTGAGCATGATCAGGGGGGATAGGGTTGGTGGTTTCTGTTTGTCGTATATCTCTCCCGAAGCCTGGAAGGGGTCAAGACATTGGTTTCTTGGCCCTGGCCCCTTAGTTGGACTCCAAGGTGGGTGGGTAAGGGAGATGAAACATAACATTATAATGGCTTTTTCAAAAAAACATCCCCCCCCAAGAAGAAAAGGAAGGCAGCTTCCCCTATTTCAGGGGATTTTGATACTGACAGTGGGTTCTGATACAGAGGTTAGACAGAGGACAGGTTTCTGGGCTTCCTGGCTTGTGATGGAAGGGACGGAGCAGGAAAGACCCCTTTCAGCTCTGAGCCCTTTTGCTATCCAAAAGGGCTTTCAAGGTATGCAGGTGACCCTCGGTCCATCAAGGGTTGAGGAATGGCTCGTTTCTTATTCAATGTAGATCACAAAAACAATCTGAACAGCTGCTGAGGGCAACAAAACTTGTGGACAGGGAGATCAAGGTGACTCCCCACAAACAGTTGAATTCGTCGAAAGGTGTGATACGCTGCTGCGATATATCAGGTGTCTCAGAGGCAGAGATCAAACGGAGCTGGCGTCCCAGGGTTGTGACGGAGGTGCGCAGGGTGACAGTAAAGAAAGGTGCAGAGAGAGTGGCCACCCCAACACCCTCTTTCTGACATTCTGCAACCCTGTGCTGCCTCCGGTCATCAAAGTTGGTTACCTGAATGTTAGTGTTCAGGTTTATGTGCCGTCCCCGTTGAGGTGCTTCAGATGCCAGAGGTTTGGCCATGTCAGAGACCGCTGTTGCTGGGCAAGAGGTGTGCAGTGTTTGCTGCAAGGCGACCCATGATGGGCCGTGTAAAGATCCGGCACATTGTGCTAACTGCGGTGGCGACCATCCCTCCTCTTAAAGAAAACTGTCCTCTTTGGATTCAAGAATCCGCAATCCAAAGAATAAAAACTGAAAGAAAATTTCCTTTTTTTGAGGCCCGCAAACAGGTTGTGGGCAGTCAGACGCCAACAGCCTCTTCTATGCTTCGGCCGTAAAGAAAGTTCCCACAGTTCCTACTCGGTCAGTCTGCTGCCAGACTGATGAATTCATGTTTTCGAAGACATTACAAGGTAGAATTGTCAATCCTGGTGGTAGCAGGTCCACCACCTCCCAACCCAAAGTGAATGCCCTGGTGGAGGCAAAAAATCCGCCACCCTCAGACTGCCCAGCAGTCTACAACATCTGCTGCTGGGCAGATTAAAAAACCAGCACCCCTACCTCGAACTCCTCTGTCCAGTGCCCGTGCGGGCAAGGGAGTTCAATCCAGTGTGGAGATGGTGGAGATGAGGAAGAAGCTCCACCGTCTCCCAAATCCAGACCTTCTTCACCTGTTGGCAAGCCTGCCAGCAGGTCTGAAGACCAACAAAGTCCAGTGAAATTAAGCAACAATTTACACCTTTAGAAGCAGATGTGATGAGGAGATGACCTGATCTCTCTCCTTTTCGCCCTCTGCACCATGGATAGTACAGTATTCCATTGGAATATCCGTGGTCTAAATTCCAACTTCGAGGAGCTGCAGCTTCTGTGTCAATCTATAAAACCTTCCGTCGTGGCTCTTCAGGAAACTCAATTCAAAGCAGAAGCCCTTCACTTTTTCTGGCTTTAATATTCTTTCAAAACCTGCACAACCATCCACGTTGGGACTGTCGGGCGGTGTTGCCTTCTCATACACAAAACTCTGCTGTATAGTCCTGTCGCTCTGTCTACCTCCCTTCAAGCTGTAGCTGCGAGAGTCACTCTCCACAAGACTGTGACAGTCTGTTCCTTTATCTACCTCCTTCAGTCCCGGTTGTCGTCAGGACCTTGTCAGTCTGATAAGAGAACTTCCTCGACCTTTTTTGCTGTTGGGTGACTTTAACGGTCACAATCCTCTTTGGGGTAGTGTCAGTACGTCATCCAGAGGTCTGATAATTGAGGATGTCCTTTCGGATTTGGATTTGTGTTGTCTGAACGACGGATCTGCAACTTACCTCCACTCTTCCACAGGTTCACTTTCGTGTTTAGATTTGTCGGTTTGTGACCCCTCGCTGGTCCTGGACTATGAGTGGTCTGTCCATGATGATCTGCACGGAGTGACCTTTTTCCCTGTACTTCTACAACCTGTCATAACTGAACACGTCTCTGTCTCTCAACATCTAAATTATAAGAAAGCAAACTGGGATCTATTTGCAGCCACTATTTCTAAAGAATTCCAGGACACTGATTTCTTAAGAGTCCGGACCCAGCAGAATCACTGACTAACACTGTGATCAAGTGTGCTAAAACTTGTATTCCAGTGTCTTCCGATAAACTTCAAATGCCAAAAACACCCTGGTTTTTATTCAGACGCCAACAAATTTCCAAAGTTCGGAAAACGGGCTCAGCGTCAGGTGTACCAACGACCTTCGGGTCCCAACGCTCGAGCCCATCAGAAACTCCGTGCCAAATCGAGACACACTTTTAAAATCAGTAAACGTCGGTCCTGGAGAAGCTTCTGCTCCAGGCTGACATCGAAAACTTCCAAGAACAAGTGTGGAATATCATAAGAAAATCAAAGGGAAGAACACCTGTCCCCCTGTGAACCATCTCAAGTTTTCGGATTCTTTAATAACGGAGAAGAAAGCAGTTGCTAATCTGCTGGCTTCAACCATTGAAAAGAATTCTTCCTCTTCAAACAAATCAGCCACTTTCGTCAAAAGCAAAGCCTTAAAGAAAAATCACCCTGCAACTTTTCGTCAGACAACATGGAAGACTACAATCTTCCTTTCACGTTAAACGAGCTGAAATCTGCCTTACTTTCTTGCAGTGATTCCTCTCCAGGTATAGATGAAATCCATTATCAACTGTTGAAACATCTTCCGCAAATAGGTCTGAACATCCTGCTACAGGTATACAACCATGTGTGGACTACTGGGTTTTTTTTCACCTTCTTGGCGAAAGCCTCATTATTCCAATTCCCAAACCTGGAAAAGATCTTTCTAATCCCTCAAATTACCGTCCCATAGCTTTGACCAGCTGTGTCTGTAAATTGATGGAGAAAATGGTCAATGCTAGGCTCATGTGGAAACTCGAAACCGATGGCCTTTTGGCGAAAGAACAGTGTGGTTTCCGCAAACATCGGTCTACAGTTGACCATTTGATTCGTCTGGAATCTACACTTCGGAACGCCTTTCTGAACAAACAGCATGCAGTGGCAATTTTCTTTGACTTGGAGAAGGCCTACGATACCACCTGGAAGTCAGGGATACTTCATGATCTCCATGATCTGGGTTTTCGAGGTCATCTTCCGCTTTTCATTCAAAATTTTTTGGCAGAACGACAGTTTCAGGTCCGGGTAGGCACCACTCTCTCTGATGTCCACGAGCAGGAGTTGGGTGTTCCACAGGGGAGCATACTGTCTCCTGCCCTCTTTAGTATTAAGATCAACAACATTGTTCAATCAGTCCAGCAGGGTTCAGACTGCTCATTGTTTGTGGATGATTTCGCTGTCTACGCAACTGGAAGCCTGTACCCGAGTGTCCAGCGCAAGCTCCAGCTTTGCGTGGATAAAATCCATCAGTGGGCGGATGAAAACGGTTTCACCTTTTCTGCTTCAAAGACACAGTGTATTCACTTCCATAATTTCCGTCAGTTTTTTCCAGATCCTGAAATTCAAGTCGGGAAATCTCCCATTCCAGCTGTTAAAGAGGCCAAATTTCTGGGAGTCATTTTTGACCAGAAACTTAACTTTCTCAGCCATATTAAAAACCTCAAAACTGCTTGCCAAAACTTGAGATGGTTCACAGTGGGACAGGTGTTCTTCCCTTTGATTTTCTTAATGATATTCCACACTTTTTTCTTGGAAGTTTTCGATGTCAGCCTGGAGCAGAAGCTTCTCCAGGACCGACGTTTACTGATTTTAAAAGTGTGTCTCGATTTGGCACGGAGTTTCTGATGGGCTTGAGCGTTGGGACCCGAAGGTCGTTGGTACACCTGACGCTGAGCCCGTTTTCGAACTTTGGAAATTTGTTGGCAGTCTGAATCAAACCAGGGTGTTTTTGGCATTTGAAGTTTATCGGAAGACACTGGAATACAAGCTTTAGCACACTTGATCACAGTGTTAGTCAGTGATTCTGCTGGGTCCGGACTCTGAAGAAAATCAGTGTCCTGGAATTCTTTAGAAATAGTGGCTGCAAATAGATCCCAGTTTGCTTTCTTATAATTTAGATGTTGAGAGACAGAGACGTGTTCAGTTATGACGGGTTGTAGAAGGACAGGGAAATGGTCACTTCCGTGAAGATCGTCATGGACAGACCACTCATAGTCCAGGACCAGCGAGGGGTCACAAACCGACAAATCTAAACTCGAAAGTGAACCGGAGGAAGAGTGGAGGTAAGTTGCAGATCCGTCGTTCAGACAACACAAATCCAAATCCGAAAGGACATCCTCAATTAGCAGACCTCTGGATGACGTACTGACACTACCCCAAAGAGGGTTGTGACCGTTAAAGTCACCCAACAGCAAAAAAGGTCGAGGAAGTTCTCCTATCAGACTGACAAGGTCCTGACGACAAACCGGGACTGAAGGAGGTAGATAAAGGGAACAGACCGTCACAGTCTTGTGGAGAGTGACTCTCGCAGCTACAGCCTGAAGGGAGGTAGACAGAGCGACAGGACTATACAACAAAGTTTTATGTAGGAGAAGGGCAACACCGCCCGACAGTCCCAACGTGGATGGTTGTGCAGGTTTTGAAAGAATATTAAAGCCAGAAAGAGTGAAGGTCTTCTGGCTTTGAATTTGAGTTTCCTGAAGAGCCACGACGGAAGGTTTTATAGATTGACACAAAAGCTGCAGCTCCTCGAAGTTGGAATTCAGTCCACGGATATTCCAATGGAATACTGTACTATCCATGGTGCAGAGGGCGAAAAGGAGAGAGATCAGGTCATCTCCTCATCAACATCTGCGTTTAAGGGTGTAAATTTATTGGTTAGTTTCACTGGACTGTGGTCTTCAGACCTGCTGGCAGACTTGCCAACAGGTGAAGAAGGTCTGGATTTGGGAGACGGTGGAGGCTTCTTCCTCATCTCCACCATCTCCACACTGGATTGAACTCCCTTGCCTGCACGGGCACTGGACAGAGGAGTTCGAGGTGGGGGTGCTGGTTTTTTAATCTGCCCAGCAGCAGATGTTGTAGACTGCTGGGCAGTCTGAGGGGTGGCGGATTTTTTGCCTCCACCAGGGGCATTCACTTTGGGTTGGGAGGTGGTGGATCTGCTACCACCAGAATTGACAATTCTACCTTGTAATGTCTTCGAAAACATGAATTCATCAGTCTGGCAGCAGACTGACCGAGTAGGAACTGTGGGAACTTTCTTTACGGCCGAAGCATAGGAAGAGGCTGTCGGCGTCTGACTGCCCACAACCTGTTTGCGGGCCTCAAAAAAGGAAATTTTCTTTTCAGTTTTTATTCTTTGGATTGCGGATTCTTGAATCCAAAGAGGACAGTTTCTTGAAGAGGAGGGATGGTCGCCACCGCAGTTAGCACAATGTGCCGGATCTTTACACGGCCCATCATGGGTCGCCTTGCAGCAAATACCACACACCTCCTGCCCAGAACAGCGGTCTCTGACATGGCCAAACCTCTGGCATCTGAAGCACCTCAACGGGGACGGCACATAAACCTGAACACGAACATTCAGGTAACCAACTTTGATGACCGGAGGCAGCACAGGGTTGCAGAATGTCAGAAAGAGGGTGTTGGTGGCCACTCTCTCTGCACCTTTCTTTACTGTCACCCTGCGCACCTCCGTCACACCCTGGGACGCCAGCTCCGTTTTGATCTCTGCCTCTGAGACACCTGATAAATCGCGGCAGTGTATCACACCTTTCGACGAATTCAACTGTTTGTGGGAGTCACCTTGATCTCCCTGTCCACAAGTTTTGTTGCCCTCAGCAGCTGTTCAGATTGTTTTTGTGATCTACATTGAATAAGAAACGAGCCATTCCTCAACCTCTTGATGGACCGAGGGTCACCTGCTATACCTTGAAAGCCCTTTTGGATAGCAAAAGGGCTCAGAACTGAAAGGGATCTTTCCTGCTCCGTCCCTTCCATCACGAGCCAGGAAGCCCAGAAACCTGTCCTCTGTCTAACCTCTGTATCAGAATCACTGTCAGTATCAAAATCCCCTGAAATAGGGGAAGCTGCCTTCCTTTTCTTCTTGGGGGGGATGTTTTTTGAAAAAGCCATTATAATGTTATGATGTTTCATCTCTCCCTTACCCACCCACCTTGGAGTCCAACTAAGGGGCCAGGGCCAAGAAACCAATGTCTTGACCCCTTCCAGGCTTCGGGAGAGATATACGACAAACAGAAACCACCAACCCTATCCCTCCTGATCATACTCAACTCCCGGGGACAGAGAGCTGAGCACTGCAGGGGTTCACATGGCCAGCAGGGGAACTGCCTGTCTTGACCCAGCCCCAAGAAGGGGAGCCGATTAGTACACCCGGGCCAAAGTGTACTCCCTGTCTAGGAGAGGTCCGAGCCAAAGTGATGTGTTGAGAGCGCTGGCCCTCTCAATCACCAGGATCTCATTCCCCTCCGACACAGGTCGCACCGCACAGCAAACGCGGCGGATCTTAAGGAGACCACAGAGAGAAAAGGAGTGTGGAAAAGAAGACTTGAAGGGGAGACGAAGATAGAAAAGGGCCAAATAAGGAAGGCAGAAAACAAGAAAAGGAGAAAGGCGGGTTACTCTTAGTCAGGATCCTCACCCTTAGCCTATCTGACATGGGAAGCCCTACCAGGGGCATCAACTCCTTACCACGTTACGCTTAGGCCAGACAGCATCTTGGCTTTTCGGACCTAGAAGCAGTTTGAAAAAACCAGCCTATCTCCAAGTATTGATGCCCCCGCCAGCGAAGCCTAAGGGATCACTGGACCGCGCAAGCCCTCCGACCATGACAAGGTCGCAACCCCCGGAGGGTGCGTTTGTAGACGATGTCATTTAACGAGATGTGTGAAAGTTGTTTTTTTTTTTTTTTTTTTTTTTTTTTAAAATGACTGGTGAGTTGATTTTAACGTGGTGACAGCCCTGATGTGGCCCTTTGCGGTCGGCTGGGCTATAAGCAACATTATCTTATCTTATCTTACTTAAACCTACAACTTCGCATCCCACAATCCATCAGTCCAGCCACTGCATGAAGCAGGAATGTCATTTTTCCAATGTATCCCCCAAAATATTGCATAGCTTTTCACATTCTTTCACACTCTAGATATTTATCTATTTGATTTGTTGCATGGCTGGGTAGTTTTACAGTGACTTAAATAATTCTTATAATGCCCAATTCCACACCTTTAAAAAAAAAAGAAAATACAGCTTTTATAAAAAAAATTTTTTTTTTTTAAACGCAAAGGAAATTAGGGAAAGAGAGACTTGGAGAGAAGAGAGAGAGAGAGAGAGAGAGAGAGAGAGAGAGAGAGAGAGAGAGAGAGAGTTAAACCAAACACAGATGTATAAAAAAAATGCAAAGGAAATGAAGGAAAGAGAGATTTAGAGAGAGAGAGATTTACAGAGAGAGAGAGAGAGAGAGAGAGAGAGAGAGAGAGAGAGAGAGAGAGAGAGAGAGAGAGAGAGCAGATGAAAGAGGGGCAGAAGGGAACGAGAGAGAGAGAGAGAGAGAGAGAGACAGAGAGAGAGAGAGAGAGAGAGAGAGAGATGAATGGCATGAGTAAGACAGCAAGTTAATAGGGGAAGGAGAAGTGAAGGAAGTATGTAAGGAAAACTAAAGAGAGAGAGAGAGGGGGGGGGGGGTGATACCACAGACCTGAGCCAGAGAGGGAGAGAGAAAGAAAGAAAGAAAGAGAGTGACAGACAGACAGCAAACAGAGACAGCAAAAGACAGAGATGTGTGAGACAGACAGGGAAACAGGGAGTGTCTATCTTGCAAAACGCAACAGACACTAAAATAAAGACAAGATACAGGGCTGTATCCTTCCAAACAACCCCCACACACAGAGGACTGAAGCATCGGCTTTCCCCGTCTCTGCTAGTGTTATTGACAGATCATTATCAGCCAGGGACCGCGGTGTCCAGAGCGCTGATACTGAGACAGATGACATCTAGACATCACTCTACGTTCTATTTCCACTGGCACAAACTGCCCGGGACAATTCCCTGATCCACGCTTTTTTGCTCTTCATTAGGGGACTGCTGGCGTCACGCTGACAAGAAATGACTCCCAAACAACAGCTGCATCATCTCCAGATGTTTTTGTTTTATACCTTGCCCTGTGTCACTGAATTACAACACACAGTCCGTGCCATTAACAATTCTGCGAATAAAAAGATAAAAAGAGAACATCTTCTTCATTTTACGGGAGTGTTTCAAGTGGATATAAAATATAAATGTGCCATGGAAAAAGTTATAAATCAAAATATTAACACTGATAAAAATGAGAGAGAGAGAAGAGAGAGAGAGAGAGAGAGAGAGAGAGAGAGAGAGAGAGAGAGAGAGAGAGAGTGAGTGAGAGAGAGATGGACAGACAGAGACCAAGAGAAAGCGAGAGCTGAGGGAGGGAGGGAGGGACGGAGAGAGAGACACACACACAGACAGACAGAGAGAAATGAGAGATGGTGGTGGGAAGAGGGTAGGGTGGGGGACAGACATCTAAAAAGACAGAGAGAGACAGATAGAAATGAGAGATGGTGGTGGGAAGAGGGTAGGGTGGGGGACAGACATCTAAAAAGACAGAGAGAGACAGAGAGAAATGAGAGATGGTGGTGGGGAGAGGGTAGGGTGGGGGACAGACATCTAAAAAGACAGAGAGAGACAGAGAGAAATGAGAGATGGTGGTGGGGAGAGGGTAGGGTGGGGGACAGACATCTAAAAAGACAGAGAGAGACAGAGAGAAATGAGAGATGGTGGTGGGGAGAGGGTAGGGTGGGGGACAGACATCTAAAAAGACAGAGAGAGACAGAGAGAAATGAGAGATGGTGGTGGGAAGAGGGTAGGGTGGGGGACAGACATGTAGACACATCAAGACAGATGACAGTCAAGATGATCATTACCATTATATAAAACAGAGAAAAGTCACAGAGGACTCAGGGATTACATAACAATCAAGGTGCTGCTATTTTGCTACGTCTAAACACAATGCTACAACCACAAACAAAGCACCACACACATACACACACACACACACACACACACACACACACACACATTCCTCCTTCCCGCCATCCCCACCCTCTTCCATTTTTTTTCTTTAACCTCTGTCTAATATCACCAATTATGAAAAGACATTAAATTGAAGAAAAGACACACACACGTCCATAAAACAATTGACATTACAAACAAACAGAACAATAAAACTCATTGTGAAACATACACAGAAATGAAAACAATACACATAATGATAATCATATGCAAAAACCATTCATCACAAGAACTTAAACAAGTTCATTCTCATTAATCTCTATCTCCAGTTCTCTCTTCTTACTGTATGTGTTTTGTTGCTGTTGTTCTTTTTTTGTTTGGATTTCCTTTAAACAAAATAAAAGAAACATACAAAAGAGATGACAGATTTAAGAAACAAAAGAAAAGGGAAACTGAGATAAGTGATGGAAAAGTATCTTAAGTGCACCACACTAAAACTCTACTGCAACTATTATTTTTTAAAACAAAAATCCCACCAACCCAATGGGACACACTCACCTGGGCATGTACGCATGTGCTCACGTGCATATGTACACACACCCCACTCCCAATACCACATCCCACATATTCCCACTCCCCCCCCCCCCCCCCCTCCCCCCCCCCCTACCTAATATTGATATTTTCAAAGCTGGTGACGTTGATGTGTTTTGATAGCAAAGTATTCCTCAAGTCCCGGGCATTTTCATTCATATATGTGTGTGGGTGGTTGTCTGTGTGTGTGTGTGTGTGTGTGTGTGTGTGTGTGTGTGTGTGTGTGTGTGTGTGTGTGTGTGCGTATAATACTATGTTAATCTGACAGTAAATGGTTTCAGTCAGTCAGTGTGCGTGTGTGTGTGTGTTTCCAGATAAAGTCATTAATATCAAATATAGCAGTAAGAACTTCACATACAAGTACTGAGTATTCTTTGTGTCTTGATTATACATCAGAGCAGTGTGTGTGTGTGTGTGTGTGTGTGTGTGTGTGTGTGTGTGTGTGTGTGTGTGTGTGTGTGTGTGTGTATGCATGTGTGCATGCATATGTGTGTGTGTGTGTGTGTGTGTGTGTGTGTGTGTGTGTGTGTGTGTGTGTGTGTGTGTATGCATGTGTGCATGCATATGTGTGTATACACGTGCCTGCAAGGGTGCATGTGTGCCTGCATGCATGCATGTGTGTGAGCCTCTACTGTGTGTGTTTATATACTGTTCAAAAAAAGAAACGCAAAATGAAATTTTGCCACCTGGGGTGGACCATACAGTTGAGAACACGCCAAAAACCGGCCGTGATGTATGTCTTGAACGTCGACGTGCTAGGATAACATTGATTCAGGTTGTCACTATGTGCACGTGCGTGTTGTGGGCCAGGTGCGACAGTGCAAACATTGGGTTGTGCTTCTGTTGTTTCGCCTGCAAAGCATGCCCAACTCAGTGGTGAACACACACACCATGGTCATAGTGCAGTATAAAAGCCGGGTCATTTTGGCAACCGGCAGGCACACCGTACCAAAAAACAGCATGCCACGTTTGAGCCCAGCAGAGAGAGAAAACGCCCTGGGTCGTTTGCAAATTGGTCAGAGTGCAACTGATGTGGCCCATGCTTTGAATGTCTCCCCCAGTACCATATGCCGACTTTGGACTCGCTTCCAGAGGACAGGGTCATCAGCTGATGCCCCGAGGTCAGGCCGACCTCATATCACAACGCCAGCCCAGGACCGCTTTATACGGCTAAGACATCTCCGCAATCGCTTCCTGCCGGCCTCGTCCACTGTCCAGGCATGCGCTGGTGTCCGTCGCATCTCCGACCAGACTGTCCGGAACAGGCTGCATGCTGCTAGGCCGAGGGCTTACAGGCCCCTACGTGGCAACGTAATGACGGGGCGCCATCGACAGACCAGACTGCAATGGGCTACGCAACACAGACACTGGACACTGAGGAACCATTGGCGACACGTCTGGTTCTCGGATGAGTCACAGTTTCTGCTGCAGCGCCATGACAGGAGGCGAAGGGTTTACCGCCGGGTTAATGAACGCAACCAGCAGAACTGCGTCGACGAGGCACCTCCGCATGGTGGCGGCAATGTCATGGTATGGGGGGCCATCAGCAACACAGGCAGGAGCCAGCTGGTGCGCGTGGAAGGTCACCTGACAGCCCAGCAGTACGTCCAGGTCATTGTTCAGCCACACGTCCTGCCTCTAATGGCCACTCCCAGGGCCGTGTTCCAGCAGGACAACGCCAGGCCCCACACAGCACGCCTGACCACAGCCTTCTTTACCGCCAACAACATCAACACCCTGGCCTGGCCCTCTCTTTCCCCGGATTTGAATCCTATTGAGCACGTTTGGGACGTTTTGGACAGACGCCTGAGAGTGAGGGCCAACGCCCCAGCGACTCCAAATGAACTGTTCCGGGCATTGCAGGCCGAGTGGGCGGCCATCCCACAGCAGACAATCAGGAACATTATTGCTTCATTGCCCCGCAGATGCCAGGCTACCATTGCAGCCAGAGGGGGTCACACCCGTTACTGACTTTGGAAGCAGCCTGGCGATTTCCCTGAGGGTCTGGGGCTGGTTCTTTACCACAGCATTGCAGGGGAGACTTCTGTCCTACTGATGACCTTTTTTTTGTCATTTTCACATTAAACGTGTTGTCACACTGAGCTTCAATAAATTGTGTTTCAAATCGGCAGCTTGGCATTTTGCGTTTCTTTTTTTTAACAGTATACAAGAACATGGGAATGTGTGTATGTACTATCACTGGACAGACTGTGTGTGTTTATACAAGAACATGGGAATGTGTGTATGTGCTATCACTGGACAGACTGTGTGTGTTTATACAAGAACATGGGAATGTGTGTATGTGCTATCACTGGACAGACTGTGTGTGTTTATACAAGAACATGGGAATGTGTGTATGTGCTATCACTGGACAGACTGTGTGTGTTTATACAAGAACATGGGAATGTGTGTATGTGCTATCACTGGACAGACTGTGTGTGTTTATACAAGAACATGGGAATGTGTGTATGTGCTATCACTGGACAGACTGTGTGTGTTTATACAAGAACATGGGAATGTGTGTATGTGCTATCACTGGACAGACTGTGTGTGTTTATACAAGAACATGGGAATGTGTGTATGTGCTATCACTGGACAGACTGTGTGTGTTTATACAAGAACATGGGAATGTGTGTATGTGCTATCACTGGACAGACTGTGTGTGTTTATACAAGAACATGGGAATGTGTGTATGTGCTATCACTGGACAGACTGTGTGTGTTTATACAAGAACATGGGAATGTGTGTATGTGCTATCACTGGACAAAGTGAAAGTGACAGTATGTATGTCATCCATCATTTATGAGAGAAATGAGGAAAGAGGTTGTTTTAGAGTTAGGAGAAGGTGAAAGAGGTCCACTATATCCTGAATGAGATGGGTCACGGCTGGAAACTGGTGAAACCAGTGATTGTACACACTATCTTAGAATGTGAAATCATTAACAAAACTCAGAATGAAACTGTTTATGGACCACAGCGTACCATTTTCAAACTATCATGAATGTCCAGTTTCCCAAAGGATTTGAAGCTCACTTTTTAGTATGACTGACCAAATCAAGGGAGCAAGAGTCAATACTGTTGTGTATCAAACCAAACAGCCAATACCATGACGTACTGTACAATGGCATGATGACTGACCAAATCAAGGGAGCAAGAGTCAATACTGTTGTGTATCAAACCAACAGCCAATACCATGACGAACTGTACAATGGCATGATGACTGACCAAACTAAGGGAGCAAGATACTGTTGTGTATCAAACCAACAGCCAATATCATGACATACTGTACAATGGCATGATGACTGACCAAACTAAGGGAGCAAGAATCAATACTGTTGTGTATCAAACCAACAGCCAATACCATGACATACTGTACAATGGCATGATGACTGACCAATACCATGACGTACTGTACAATGGCATGACTGACCAATACCATGACGTACTGTAGAATGGCATGACTGACCAATACCATGACGTACTGTACAATGGCATGATGACTGACCAATACCATGATGTACTGTACAATGGCATGATGACTGACCAACACCATGACATACTGTACAATGGCATGATGACTGACCAAACTAAGGGAGCAAGAATCAATACTGTTGTGTATCAAACCAACAGCCAATACCATGACGTACTGTACAATGGCATGATGACTGACCAATACCATGACGTACTGTACAATGGCATGACTGACCAATACCATGACGTACTGTAGAATGGCATGACTGACTGTCACGACCGACCCCTGGAGGTCTGCCCTGACAGGATCGGTCTAGGTGGGAGTGAAGGGAGTGACTGACCTCACACGCCCGCAAGAGACCACACAATAAAGATTACGATACAACACCCCATTTATTCACACCAGCAAAATAAGCATTCCAACATTCACAACATGCCCAAACACAATCAAGCACTCCAACGTACACAACATGCACAATCACAATCAAGCACTCCCACCCACAACATGCACGATTATAAATAAATATTTCACCATATGACGTACACAATCACAATTACAGCATTCCAGCACATGTGACATATACACAATTATAAGGACATATTTCCAGCATCGATCCTTTCTCACACCATGGAGTGCGTCCACACCCCTGCCCCTGCCAAGTCTGCTGGGAGCACCCTGTCGCACTAGGTGCTCCGAGCCGGGTTGGTTCTCGCAGGGAGTCGCCCAAAGCCGACACCCTCGACTCCCAAGCGGGCAGTGAAGAGCGTGTCCCGGGGGGGGGGGGGGGGGGGGGGGGGGGGGACGTAGCTGTTACTGGAGGTCCTGGGTGGGGGTCCAGGCGGCCAGTCAAGACGGCGGGCTCCTCTAGCAGTCCACGGTCCCGACCAAGGCGTGGCCTCGACCAGCGCGTGGCACCATCCCGTCCGTGGTCTCAGCCAGAACGTGGCCTCGACCAGCACGTGGCACCATCCAGTTCGTGCTCAGGTGAAGCCCCCGAGAGGGGGGGAGGACGTAGCTGGGAGGAGAGTCGAAGAGGAGGGAAAGAAGAAGGAAGGAGGAAGGAAGAAGGGTACTGGAACCCTGCCGTCAGTACCGTCTGACCATTGCTGTCAAGTCTTAACAGCCACTCGCATGATGGGCGAGGGGAAGTGTATTAAACGCACACAGTAAACCCATTGAATCAAGTCTTCTCACACGATGCAGGTAAAAGACTGCATTAAATCAACAGGTTATAAAACAAATATGAATTATCTTCACCTTCTCTCACTCACGCTTAACATTTTCCTTCCTTAGGAAATAAATCAACACAGCGACCATCGCTTAATAACTGCCACCACATTTGCAAATAGTAATTCAATGGCATAACTGTCACATTGTCACACTGTCACTCTTGCATACCCGCATTCATGACAGCATTTACTCCATACGCACACGCAATCTTTCCAAACAACCAAAAGGAGCACTACCGAATGTTTTTTTTCTCCCCTCTCCTTCAGGGAAAACACTTTACTAATCACATCACAACTTGTAAACAGATTTCACCTCTGTATCTCTCTCCACACTGAGAGACAAATAAATCTGCACACAGGTATCTCTCTCACGTCGGGAGACAAATCAATCTTCCCACATGTATCTCTCCTCACACCGAGAGACAAATCAATCTTCACACATGGATCTCTCCTCACACCGAGAGAGCAAAATAGTCTTCACACTTGTATCTCTCCTCACACCGAGAGACAAAATATTCTAGTTCCGCTGCTATAGAGCTATGGCCTTCACATTCCCTTATCCAAAAAAAACCGAACCAGGAGAATACATAACTCCCGTAATCACTGAGGACCTGCCTGCCTCAAGAAAAAGCTCCCCTGCTTTCTCAATTCCCTGTCTCTCTTAGACAATATACTGCCCCCTCGAACTCTCCTGTCCTGGAGATACGAGTCTCGACTTCTCTTCCTGGAGTTCTTCTGTCTCTTGAGAAACGACGAGCTTCAACTCCTCTCCCTGGAGTTGGTACTGGCTGGGGCTGAACTACCGGTGTGTTCCCCACACCATGGCCCATCTTCAACCACCTCACGGGGTGAAAGATGAAGGGTGAAGGGCGAAGGGTAAAAGGGTGAAGGGTGAAGGGCTGAAACACGAATAAGGTTCGTGTAAGTAACCTGCTTCTCAATTCAACATATGAATTCTTTCCTTCTCTTTTCTTTAAGTTATCCCCTGTAGCTTTCCCCCACTATCTATCACTCACCTGGTAATGACTGGTCAGCAAAGAGGACCACCGTCCTGACAGGTTCGAGTCTCTAGGCCTTCTGCTGGGTTAAAACTGACTCTTTCCCCCCTTCTCCTAGTGAGTGCATACTCAGTGTTCAAAAAAAAAACATGACCAGCACCTTACCTTACAGCCCTTGTTAAACTCTCACTCAGTGGTCACTTTCACCCAATGACCACATTCGTTTCTTGAATGAGTCATACTCACAATTATTTTGGGGACGCCCGCTACACTAGTCAAGCCATATGAATATTCTTCCTTTAATTGTGGCACGGGGAAATGATTCATATCAACAACTACATGTGATGGAGCGTCACATGCCTTGATGTGAGGCTACGTCACATGACACACATTTTATAAACACATTTCAAAATAACACAAATCTCCAACCACGCATCCGAACGACAAATCATGCGTACGCACGCTCGTGAACATAAAACTCGTTCTCCTTGCACACACAAACAGACGGTGGCCGAAGGATAAAAGTCCGGCGAATGTGACAGGGGCGGACGAGCGAGACCAAGCAAGTTCCAACCCTGAATCACCAGGTTCTCTCCCTTCCCCACCAAATCCCGAATCCCCAGATGCATAAAAACAGGAGAAAAGTTTTGGGGGGAAAAAATTTAGAAGGCCGGTTAAAGTTTTAAATTAACCGGGAAAAAAGGTTCACAAAATATTTCTCAAAAAATTTTCAAAAAACAAAAGAAATTGCGAAAAAAAGAAAAGGGACTAACCCGGCTAAAAACAAAAAATAAAACCCAAAACAAACCACGAAAACTGTGTTTCCAGTTTCCCCGGGGGTGCCCCGAAGAGGCGGGGTTAGGGGGACTTTTTTACCCTCTGCCCAGTCGAGAGGCCCAGAGGCGAAGATGCGGAAACAAAAGAAGTTTTGCCCCTTCCTACAGGCGACGGGCGGGAAAATTGAAAGTCTGACTGTACTCTCGATGTTTATGGTAAAAAACCCGGGGACGGGGGCAGGCCCCCCCAGAGACATTTTCCGCCGAGTGAAGAGTTAACCCCCCTCCCCCAATGGGGGCCCAAATGCCATGCTGCGTACAGGTGGCATACTTAAAAACTAAAGAAACGAAAGCCGTGGGACAGGAAAAAAAGGACAGGCGAGAGGCCGATGGGCAGAAGTTCGAGGGGAAAGGGTTTCCGGGGCCAAACCCGTGAATTGCAGGATGAATAGAAAGGGCGGTGGAATTAGAGAAGAGGAGAGAGAAGAAACCCGGAAGGGTTGAGCTAAACCCACACCAAGGTGAAAAACTGCACCAAGCCCCCCAAAGGGGAGGGGATACACGACAACAGCAAGGGACAATAAAAAAATTATGAAATTTCCCGCCCCCCTAGGTGGGTGAATTTCGTGGGCCTGGGGGACAAACTGGGGAAAAAACCCCCCCTTCAAAAAAGCATCTGTTTTTCTGAGATACAGTGCTCCTTTAAAACCTTGACGCATGTGCAAAAAAAACCCAATGGGGCCCGCCCAACTCTTTTGGTGATCGACAGAGTTAAATGAACCCAATCCCAAATTTTCCCACGAAAGAATCCCCACGGGGAAATACATAATACTACTTTTATCAAAAAAACTAAGAAAACCTTCCAACCGAAAGAAACCCTTTTGGGAAACCTTTGGTTTTGATTAACTACCTTTAACCCCTCATAAAGTAAAAAACTTTTAAATGCACCTGATAAGAAAAAAAAAAAAGGGGATATAACCCTGGTTGAGGGGAGGTGCCCTCGGGACTGTTTTCCCCAATATGCTAATTTCGGAGCTCGGCAAAGTTTGTCGCTTTCCGTTTTAAAGGAACCCCTTTGATATGACGGAAATAAACTAAAGATTTTGAGCCCCCACGCCAAACTCATGAGTCGAGGGGGGGCGGGCGGACCCGGTTTCCCAAGCACTGGGAGGATGATGAGCGCCCCGGGGTTAAAACCCCTTCCCCCCGAAATTCTTCTTGGGCACCCCAAAATTGCGCCCCCCAAAAATTTTGCCTGGGAGTTTTGCAACATTTAGGGGCATCGATAGCCCTAAGCGGGACACCCTTGGGGGTATCGACCGCAGTTTCTACCATTTACAAAAGTGAGGGGTTTTGCCCGCGCCCGGATGGAGGATTAATGGGTCCCCCCAGGTCGCCCCCAAACCTTGGGGAATTTGGCTCCCCAACCGTGGCATGCCCTGGGGGAAAAAACGCTTCAAGGGGCCCCTTGGGTTTTGCCGTGGCAGACATGCAACGGGGGGCAGTACTCCCTTAACCCTTTTTGGGGTTAATCCCTGGCCAAAGAAGTTTGTTTTTAAACCCCCCTAAGGAGCGCGTTTGACCCCATATTACCGCCATAGGTAAAACAGGGGCCTCCCGGGAGAAGGGGTTTCTAAGGTTTGGGGGGAAACAAACAAAGCTGCTTGGCCAACGATCTGCCTGGGGGGGAAAACCCCAAAAGAGGACCCCCTTGGGGGAGTTTGGGAAAGCTCCCCTTTGGGCCCGGTGTGGGGCCGGGATGGCGGGGACGCCCTACCAGTTTTCGCAGGGGGTTGGAATAAAGCCCCGGGCCCTGAAGACGGATAATGCAAAGCAGGATCGGGCCCTTTTGCCAAAACCTCGTTAGAGATCGGTTTGAAGAAGGGGAGAAATTTCCCTGTTCTGCTTCTTGTTTTGGCGGTTTTTGGTGACTCCCACCCCCGGGCCTGTACGGGAAAATCCGTGGGACCGGACTAAACTGCTTTCCTTTCTGCGAAGGTGATAGTTTTCCCCTATGTTTAAGGGGGAATCAGAGGTCGCCCCAAACCGCGATACCCCCTTTACTTCCCCCAAAAGAAGTGGGGGGTTGGAGGGAATAGGAATAAGTACAGAAGGCGGGTGGAGGTAAAACCCCCCCAAAAAACCCCACCTATAATAGCCCCCCGGGGCCTCAGGGGAAACCAAACCCTTTTTAAAAAGGGGGTTTGATGCCCCCAATCCCTGAGGGGTTTTCGACAAGGGGGAAACCCAACCAACAGGGGAAAAAACATGGGCACTCTGATCACCAGAAGCTGGGTAAAAACCCCCGTTGCCGAGGCAGGGAGGATGGGAAAAGGCTAGCCCCATGATCCCCAGGGGGCCTCTAGGGCAATTTTTCCTAATGTGGCCGGGGAGGACCAAAAAAGAAAACACAGTGGGGGGCGCTAAAAACCCCCGATGAATCCCCCTGCCTTGTTCCCCCCGCTAGCAGTTGTCGGCCCCTTTTTGCCACTAAATCCTGGGGGAGGGTTCCTCTCCGTATCTGGGCGTTTCCCCATAAGCCCTGCAAAGCTTCAGAAACACCTCAGCAGTGTAAATCGCGGCCGGGATATCCTGAGGTGCTGTCTCCCCTTTATCCGGATTCAACTCGGGGGAAAAGGTTTTGGTGGCTGTTCAATGAGGTTCAGATCCTCCAGCCCCAAACTTACCCAACTGCCCCAGTACCTAGCTTTTTCGCACCCTTTCACCAAACTGCACAAAGGGGTTCTTTCGTTTTTTTTTCTTCATGGCCCTTTGAACTTCCTCCTGTACGGTCTCGGGGGTTAAGGTGGAAACGCTTACGCAGGCCCAAATGCATGTCTGCATAAGGGCGCCCTTTATTTAGAGTGAGAAAACCCTCCCTTGCAGCACCCGATAAATTCCCGAAAAAAAAGGGGCTAGCCCCTTTTTTTTTCCCCGGGCAATTGGTTTTTGAACAAGCAAACCTTTTTCCCAAAAGCTTAAAAAACATATGTCCCTAAATAGGTCTAACTTGGAAAATTTTTAAAAATTGGGGCCCCTAACTCTATCACCTGCCTGGGTGGTTTAACCCCCTGGTTTACAGAAGCCCGGGGGGCCGCGAAAGAAACTGTTCCCTCTCTTCCTTTCGTTTGGCCTCCCGTTGGCAGCCCCCTCTCAAAGGTTTATCCAAAATCTTCCCCACGGAGGGCAGGGCCCCTTTTCCCCACGTGATCCTCCTGTTTTGGAGCCTCCTCTTAGTTGATCCAATCTTCCCTACGGAGCCTTGGCCTTTCCTTTCGTAGGCTTCCTGCCTAGCAACCTCCTCTCTGCGCTCTTCCCCACGCAGAGCTTCCTGCCTAGCAAAACCCCCTTTTGCGCTCTTCCCCCCGCAGGTTTTTGCCCAGCAGCCCCTTTTACTCGCTGCCCCTCCCGAAACATAAAGGGGCAGAGGTGATATCCTGGGGCGGGGGTTTTTTCCCCCTTCCCCCACCCAAGGGAGGATGACCCGTTGGGCCCGGGCCCTTGGGTTTTCGCCCTTTCCCCTAAGGAAAATCTTTCCCGGGGGGTGCCCTTTTCGAGGGGAAGCCTGGAGAGGAGAAGGTTTCGGTCTCCCCCCCCCCGCGACTCAAAGAAACCCACAATTGCTTCGCTATACTTGACGCCTTTCCGAGCGGGAAATGCCCGTGGGGTCTCGGGCAGGAAAATCCCCTAGCGAAGAAGAAGGTGAAAGTACTCGCTGGACTACCTGCTATAGCACTGGAATAGGTAGAAGTTACCGTAGTCGAAGTACTGGTACTAATAGTAGGGACTACAGTAACATTTTGAATACCCTTCTTCTTCGACGCACGCGTCGCCATACCACCAGCGCCGGACGTCGCCATGACAACAATATCTACGGTTTTCAAATACAGGGGAAAGACAATTCCACTAGAAAAAGAAAAAAAAAAAAAAAATATTTTAGGGGCGTGTGTATATGTGTGTATGTGTGTGTGTGCGTGTGTGGGGACAAGTTCCGGCTGCTCCCACTCTGGCAACACCGCGCTCTACAACACGAGCAACAGTGCGGTGGGGCTCACCGAAAAAAAAACAAAACAAAAACTATGTCCGGCTGCCCCCACTCTGGCAACACCGCGCTCTACAGCACGAGCAACAGTGCGGTGGGGCTGGCCGAAAAAAAAAACAAAAAAAAAAACTAGCAGACGGGATCCGGAGAGAGGAAAAAAAAAAAACACTAGCGTCCGATACAACCCCCTGTACTCAACAACCCGGTAGAGAAAAAAAAACAAGAACTGGCTAAATACAAAACAGGAATGGAAGACTGAGCGGCAACAGAAGGGCAAGACTTACGGCCGTACCTGCGTGAGGTACCCGGCGGAAGGAGGTCTGGACGCGGTCGACTCCCCTCGGTCTCACCTCGACTCCCCGGTCACACCGGGTGTTCCCTCAGGCCACAAAAAGACTCCCTTCACGCTAGAGTCACCCAGCCAACCACCCACAATACAAACACGACAAACCAACTAAATGAATACAAAACAGACAGAACTAAACAGGTACTCCGCGAAACGAGAGAGACAGTCAGAGCCCTTCACATCCCGGACGAGCCCCACGATTGTCACGACCGACCCCTGGAGGTCTGCCCTGACAGGATCGGTCTAGGTGGGAGTGAAGGGAGTGACTGACCTCACACGCCCCGCAAGAGACCACACAATAAAGATTACGATACAACACCCATTTATTCACACCAGCAAAATAAGCATTCCAACATTCACAACATGCCCAAACACAATCAAGCACTCCAACGTACACAACATGCACAATCACAATCAAGCACTCCCACACCCACAACATGCACGATTATAAATAAATATTTCACCATATGACGTACACAATCACAATTACAGCATTCCAGCACATGTGACATATACACAATTATAAGGACATATTTCCAGCATCGATCCTTTCTCACACCATGGAGTGCGTCCACACCCCTGCCCCTGCCAAGTCTGCTGGGAGCACCCTGTCGCACTAGGTGCTCCGAGCCGGGTTGGTTCTCGCAGGGAGTCGCCCAAAGCCGACACCCTCGACTCCCAAGCGGGCAGTGAAGAGCGTGTCCCGGGGGGGGGGGGGGGGGGGGGGGACGTAGCTGTTACTGGAGGTCCTGGGTGGGGGTCCAGGCCGGCCAGTCAAGACGGCGGGCTCCTCTAGCAGTCCACGGTCCGACCAAGGCGTGGCCTCGACCAGCGCGTGGCACCATCCGTCCGTGGTCTCAGCCAGAACGTGGCCTCGACCAGCACGTGGCACCATCCAGTTCGTGCTCCAGGTGAAGCCCCCGAGAGGGGGGGAGGACGTAGCTGGGAGGAGAGTCGAAGAGGAGGGAAAGAAGAAGGAAGGAGGAAGGAAGAAGGGTACTGGAACCCTGCCGTCAGTACCGTCTGACCATTGCTGTCAAGTCTTAACAGCCACTCGCATGATGGGCGAGGGGAAGTGTATTAAACGCACACAGTAAACCCATTGAATCAAGTCTTCTCACACGATGCAGGTAAAAGACTGCATTAAATCAACAGGTTATAAAACAAATATGAATTATCTTCACCCTTCTCTCACTCACGCTTAACATTTTCCTTCCTTAGGAAATAAATCAACACAGCGACCATCGCTTAATAACTGCCACCACATTTGCAAATAGTAATTCAATGGCATAACTGTCACATTTTATAAACACATTTCAAAATAACACAAATCTCCAACCACGCATCCGAACGACAAATCATGCGTACGCACGCTCGTGAACATAAAACTCGTTCTCCTTGCACACACAAACAGACGGTGGCCGAAGGATAAAAGTCCGGCGAATGTGACAGGGGCGGACGAGCGAGACCAAGCAAGTTCCAACCCTGAATCACCAGGTTCTCTCCCTTCCCCACCGACTACCGCATCACCAGATGCATGAACAGGAGAAAGAATTTTGGAAATAATTTAGAATGGCCAGGTTAAAGATTGAATTAACCAGAGAAAAGGTCTCACACAATATTTCTCTTACAATTTCGAAAACAAAAGAAAATTGCGCAAAAGAGAAGACTAAGCCGGCTAACAACAACAAATCAAAACAAACAGACCACGAAACTGATGCTTACCAGCTACCCGTGGGTGACCCCGAAGAGGCGGGTTAGAGGACTCTCTCTACCCTCTGTCCAGTCGAGAGGACAGAGGCGAAGATGCGGAAACAGAAGAAGTGATGTCCCTCTCTACAGGCCGACTGCAGGAATTGAAAGTACTGACTGTACTCTCGATGATATGGTAAAAGAACCAGGACTGGAGCAGGCGCCCCAGAGACATCTTCCGCTCGAGTGAAGAGCTAACCTCCCTCAGCAATGGCGGCCAACATGCCATGCTGCGTCACAGAGTGAGCATACTTCAAACTAAAAGAAACGAAGCACGTGCGACAGGTAAAAAGACAGGCGAGAGGCCGATAGACAGAAAGTTCGAGAGAAAGGTACCGGCCACCGTGAACTTGCAGGATGAATAGCACGGGCGGTGGAATTAGAGAGAGAGAGAGAGAAAGCAAACCGAAGTTGAGCTGAACCACACCAAGGTGCAACTGCACCACGAGCCACCCTAAGGGACGGATACACGACAACAGCAACGACAATAAACAAATAAGTAATTCCGCCACCCTAGGTGGGTCGAACGTCGTAGGCCTCGTGACAAACTCGTGACACTGACCAATACCATGACGTACTGTACAATGGCATGATGACTGACCAATACCATGACGTACTGTACAATGGCATGACTGACCAATACCATGACGTACTGTAGAATGGCATGACTGACCAATACCATGACGTACTGTAGAATGGCATGATGACTGACCAATACCATGACATACTGTACAATGGCATGATGACTGACCAACACCATGATGTACTGTACAATGGCATGATGACTGACCAATACCATGATGTACTGTACAATGGCATGATGACTGACCAATACCATGATGTACTGTACAATGGCATGATGACTGACCAATACCATGACGTACTGTACAATGGCATGATGACTGACCAACACCATGACGTACTGTACAATGGCATGATGACTGACCAACACCATGACGTACTGTACAATGGCATGATAAACAAGGCCTTCAAGAAAATCCAACAACAATCAGTGGAACCAGACTAGATGAATCAAAAGCAGAGGACGGCTAAACTGTTCCTAACTGATCAAGTGTGTAGCTCCATACAATATGATCATGTTTCCAGTGATTACTTCAGGTCTCCATTCTCCTTCCCGGTGTGGGGGGAGGCCTCCATCACATTCTCCCTGCCAGCTTCCATTATCTGTCTGATTGGAACCTTCCTCTTCCCCTCCCTGGATCTCCCTCACACAAGTCATTGGCCACACAACACACAATGAAACAACAGGCACAGGCACATGAAGTGAAGTTTACAATTCAGCTAACACCTGCATGAAATTTTCTCATTAAAATTTACATAAGAAAAAATATAAATGGTGTACATGCACAAAGCAATGCTCATTCAGCAAAATGAGTATTAAAAAAACAACAACAACAGCATGGCATATCCTGTAATACGAATCAGCACAAATCATGCCTACTCCTGTGATCTGTACAATCCCAAATGAACACTTCATGGAATATACCATATCCCTGACCATGGCCACAGGGCCAGGTCAATGCCATGTACAGTGCAATGCTCACTACTCTGATCATAACACAAAGCCTTGAACAGAAAACACTGCATTTGGAACACCATGCCATGTACAGGGCAATGCTCATTGTTCTGATCAAGACACAAATTAAGCCTTCCACAGAAAACACTGCATTTGGAATGCCATACCACTGTGACAGTGCAATGCTAACTATTCTGATAAAGACACAAAGCCTTCCATAGAAAACACTGCATTTGGAACGCCATTACATGTACAGGGCAATGCTCACTGTTCTGATCAAGACACAAAGCCTTGAACAGAAAACACTGCATTTGGAACACCATGCCATGTACAGGGCAATGCTCATTGTTCTGATCATAACACAAAGCCTTCCACAGAAAACACTGCATTTGGAACATCATGCCATGTACAGGGCAATGCTCATTGTTCTGATCAAGACACAAAGCCTTAAACAGAAAACTGCATGTGGAACGCCATACCATGTACAGGGCAATGCTCACTGTTCTGATCAAGACACAAAGCCTTCCACAGAAAACACTGCATCTGGAACACCATGCCATGTACAGGGCAATGCTCACTGTTCTGATCAAGACACAAAGCCTTCCATAGAAAACAATGCATTGGAATGCCATGCCACTGTGACAGGGCAATGCTCATTGTTCTGATCAAGACACAAAGCCTCAAACAGAAAACTGCATGTGGAACGCCATACCATGTACAGGGCAATGCTCACTGTTCTTATCAAGACACAAAGCCTTCAAAAGAAAACACTGCATTGGAACGCCATGCCACTGTGTCCTTAAAACTAACTTGCTACATAACTTGCATACCCTCCCTGCCATTTAAAACAAAGCGTCCTGAAATATGGCATCACGTCTATTCTAAAATCATCTAATTAAAAAAAACCCTTTTTCTTCTTCTGAATTTTGAAAATAGCCCAAATCATATTCTCTCATCAATCATAAATTCATTTCTTATCAGAACCTGTCCTAGAATCTAAAATATCTCACACTATGGTAAGTTCTAAAATATCCAATCCCTCAAATTACAACTTCTCTTGGAATCTAACATGGCTTTTCCATGAATATTACTGAATGCCATGCTTTGTCATGACGTTGTGCCACTCCTTGATCATTCCCACACATAGAACAGAGAGAGAGAGAGAGAGAGAGAGATGTGGCCAGATCAAAAATGTGGAAAGACATGAGTTAAACAAGACAGGCAAGGAAGAGCAGAGAAGAGCAGGGCAGAGGGAGGGATGCAAAGAGTCAATAATAGTCAACAATGACGGCTGACCTACCATTCTGAAGATTGAAGAGTGTGAGGGAGGGAAGGCACAGCAGAGAGGGAGGATGGACAGAGAGAAAAACAGTGAAAGAAAGACATGGAACACATTTGTAGTGATGGTAAACAAGTGCACTCAAAACAGTGAAAGACAGACATGGAACACATTTGTAGTGATGGTTATTGTAGTGATGGTTATGGTAAACAAGTGCACTCAAAACAGTGAAAGAAAGACATGGAACACATTTGTAGTGATGGTAAACAAGTGCACTCAAACAAAGAAGTAAAGAAAGGGACAGAGAAAGGTTCAGAGACGAAAGACGAACAGAAGAGGAAAAAAATTTTGACAGTGAACAATACAGAGGAAAGCTAGGACTCTCTCCTCAACTTCCTGAATCCCCTTCCCCCAACTTCCCTCCCAATAAGAAAAAAGTTAACAACGCAATATCTGAGCCTTTGACAGCAAGCAATGTGCCCCTCAGAGACCCTAGCTACGTTGCCTGTCACAGGCAGCGGCTCTCTATCCTCCAAGGACACAGCAGTATCGATCCAGAGATGGGGACTCACTCCCCACCTCACCATCTCCCCAGGCTGGGAGGAGAGAGACAGGGCCAGAAAGGTGCCATGCCCCAGGGGGGGACTGATCACTGGCCGTCTTGTTCATTACTGCCACATGGGGAGCACAGCTTTTAGGAGTTGTCGGCAAGGAGAAAATCAAAGTGATGAAGGACGTGCAGGATAAAGTGGAGGAGAAACATTGAGTACACAGGACATGGGAGTTGTAATCACCTTGTGTTAGTGTACCTGGAGAAACATGAAGTATATACAGGACATGGGAGTTTTCATCACCTTGTGTTAGTGTACCTGGAGAAACATTTAGTAGCACAGGACATGGACGTTTTCATCACCTTGTGTTAGAGTACCTAAGACAGAACAGGCTTACAACATCGAAAGTTGACTGCTGTGAGCAAAGACACACAAATACTATGTTTAAACACACACACACCACAGTCACACACACACACATACACGCAGATACATTAGTGCGCATGAACATTTGTGCAAAAACACACAAATACACACACACACACATGCACGCAGGCACTGATACATGTGTATGCATGAACTTTCACACTAATATGTACACACACACAGGAGCAAGAAACAGAACAAGCCTCATTCTCATTCACACATATTGTACTGTATGTAATACAAAAGATGAGAGAGGATGGCGGAATGGAAAGAGGGGAAGGATGGACAAACAAAGAGAGTATTAAAGCTGAGAGAGAGAGAGACAAAGAGACAGAGAAAGAGGCTGAGAGAGAGAGAGAGAGAGAGAGAGAGAGGAGAGAGAGAGAGAGAGAGAAGAAAAGAGTCAGACAGATAAACAGAGACAGACACACACACACAGACAGAAGGTTGAGAAAAAACACACGCTAATAACAGTACAGTGTACAACGAAAACATAAGGACAACTCCCACCTCGGTATCCATTACTGTCTAAACTCATCAGCAGCAGAAGAGACTCCCCATAAAGGGCAACAAGGCCTTCAGGACTTCAAACACCCTCTGAAGATCAATACATTCTGGGTCTCCTGTCTGGTCCCTTCAAACAATGTCCACTAACAATGGACTGATCTGACATCAAAGCAGGCCTAGTCTATACAAAAGTGAATGAAGAACAAGAACTTTGCTGAGTGCTCTGTATGTCATCAGGCTTCTCATGTAACTGGCTGGTAGAACCAGAACATAAAAACATCCAGATCATGATCTAGTATATCAATGTATCATATAAGCCATTTTGAGTCACAATACTTTTTTTCCTCCTGTTCATGGAGCTTTTTGAAAATGTTAATGTTATCAGGGTTTTTTTTTATATAAATGTGTCATGCATTCCACAACCATGCATTTTTTTCTTACCCAAACAATGTTCATGAATATTAAACCTCAAATTCTTACTCCAGGCTCTCAACACAGTGCATTTGTTTGTCATTCATGTGATGAAATTGCCATACTGAGAAATATGTTTCAAAATTTCTGAGGATAAAAACTTGCAACAAAAATATTTTAAAATTTGCTAATAAGAATGTCTCTGCATCACATCAATGTTGAGTGAGTCTGTTCCGTCTGCGAAATGAGAACTTCACATTTGTTTGAACTCTACTATGTTTTGCTTGAAATACACTCTCCTCAGCAGAATACAACACACTGCATTTTGACAACATTTTCCCTTTGAACGTGTAACAGCTATTAAAAGAAAGTTGTTGCAATGGAATTCACACACAAACATACTCTTCCATCTCTGTCTCTCTCTCTCACACAAACTGCCGTGCAAGCATTCTCCTTTCTATTAAAAAGCAAGCTTTGTGATCAGACAATGGCAATGTCATCAAATCACAATCTATTGCCACATCAAAAGTACATGATGAGGAATCCTGCAAACCATCTTGGCCAAAGAAATCTACCTGGCTAGAAAAATATGACTCTGTCAAACTGTTGAAACTTTTTATCAGCTGATACAAAGTCAACTGCTATGTATGTCCAAAAGCAAAACATACTTTAGTCATAAGGACATCAAATCATCAACATATGGTAACAGCAAGTTTCTGCCATTTTGATCACCTTTATATCCTCTAAAAAGTCTATGTTCAGGGTTAAATTTCCTTAACACACACACACACACACACACACACACACACACACACACCACAACAACACAAATATATATATATATATATATATATATAATATATATATATATATGTGTGTGTGTGTGTGTGTGTGTGTGTGTGTGTGTGTGTGTGTGTGTGTGTGTGTGTGTGTGTGGCTTCCTGAAAACAAAAATATGGGGTGCACTGTGATACAATTTGTTGGTGGCATTCCTTATCATGTCAGGAGGAGGTTTCGTGAAACATTGCCCTGAGTCCACATGTAACGATCTGAAATGCTTGCATCAGATCACTCTTTTCTTTCACAAGCTAACGACCAGTTTCCTCTGTTCCTGGGCCACACAGCAAGAGAAACAAGGGGAACTGCAGATCACCTTCCTGGACAAGCTAATGACCAGTTTCCTCTGTTCCTGGGCCACACAGCAAGAGAAACAAGGGGAACTGCAGATCACCTTCCTGGACAAGCTAATGACCAGTTTCCTCTGTTCCTGGGCCACACAGCAAGAGAAACAAGGGGGAACTGCAGATCACCTTCCTGGACAAGCTAATGACCAGTTTCCTCTGTTCCTGGGCCAGACAGCAAGAGAAACAAGGGGGCACTGCAGGTCACCTCTTTTCCTGGACAAGCTATTGACCAGTTTCCTCTGTTCCTGGGCCAGACAGCAAGAGAAACAAGCTAATGACCAGTTTCCTCTGTTCCTGGGCCACACAGCAAGAGAAACAAGGGGCACTGCAGATCACCTCTTTTCCTTGACAAGCTAATGACCAGTTTCCTCTGTTCCTGGGCCAGACAGCAAGGGAAACAAGGGGCACTGCAGATCACCTCTTTTCCAGTTTCCTCTGTTCCTGGGCCAGACAGCAAGAGAAACAAGGGGACACTGCAGATCACCTCTTTTCCTGGACAAGCTAATGACCAGTTTCCTCTGTTCCTGGGCCAGACAGCAAGGGAAACAAGGGGGCACTGCAGATCACCTCTTTTCCTGGACAAGCTAATGACCAGTTTCCTCTGTTCCTGGGCCACACAGCAAGAGAAACAAGGGGGCACTGCAGGTCACCTCTTTTCCTGGACAAGCTAATGACCAGTTTCCTCTGTTCCTGGGCCAGACAGCAAGGGAAACAAGGGGCACTGCAGATCACCTCTTTTTCCAGTTTCCTCTGTTCCTGGGCCAGACAGCAAGAGAAACAAGCTAACGACCAGTTTCCTCTGTTCCTGGGCCAGACAGGAAGAGAAACAAGCTAATGACCAGTTTCCTCTGTTCCTGGGCCAGACAGGAAGAGAAACAAGCTAATGACCAGTTTCCTCTGTTCCTGGGCCAGACAGCAAGAGAAACAAGCTAATGATCAATTTTCTCTGTTCCTGGGCCACACAGCATGAGAAACAAGCTAATGACCACTTTCCTCTGTTCCTGGGCCAGACAGGAAGAGAAACAAGCTAATGACCAGTTTCCTCTGTTCCTGGGCCAGACAGCAAGAGAAACAAGGGGAACTGCAGATCACCTCTTTTTCTGGACAAGCTAATGACCAGTTTCCTCTGTTCCTGGGCCACACAGCAAAAGAAACAAGCTAACGACCAGTTTCCTCTGTTCCTGGGCCAGACAGCAAGAGAAACAAGCTAACGACCAGTTTCCTCTGTTCCTGGGCCAGACAGCAAGAGAAACAAGCTAACGACCAGTTTCCTCTGTTCCTGGGCCACACAGCATGAGAAACAAGCTAACGACCAGTTTCCTCTGTTCCTGGGCCAGACAGCAAGAGAAACAAGCTAACGACCAGTTTCCTCTGTTCCTGGGCCACACAGCATGAGAAACAAGCTAACGACCAGTTTCCTCTGTTCCTGGGCCAGACAGCAAGAGAAACAAGCTAACGACCAGTTTCCTCTGTTCCTGGGCCAGACAGCAAAAGAAACAAGGGGGAACTGCAGATCACGACAATGAGGGACAGACTTCATATGATGGATTTTCAGCCTCACACAATGCCTGGTAATGTCAAATGTCAATTTCGAAAGCAGTATGAAAATGCCTAAGTTTGTTTGATAGTAAATCCCGTCTGCTATGTAGTATGCAGTGTTTAGGTAGCAGAGATCTTGGTGACCTATTTGAAGTATGAAATGTGTATCTTTGATGGGATATTAATTTTGTATTATCATTTTTAATACAATGTATCATGGCCTAGTGTAGCTGATAATTCTGTATCTTAAAAAAATCAAAAAGGGTTGTTAATGTATTTCTTCTCTAAGGAAATCCATTCTCTTCTTGGCTCTGCTCACCTAACAACCAGCAATATGCCCAACTTTCCATTTGTACATGTCTCACCTAACAACCAGCAATATGCCCAACTTTCCATTTGCACATGTCTCACCTAACAACCAGCAATATGCCCAACTTTCCATTTGCACATGTCTCACCTAACATCCAGCAATATGCCCAACTTTCCATTTGCAAATGTCTCACCTAACAACCAGCAATATGCCCAACTTTCCATTTGCACATGTCTCACCTAACATCCAGCAATATGCCCAACTTTCCATTTGCACATGTCTCACCTAACATCCAGCAATATGCCCAACTTTCCATTTGCACATGTCTCACCTAACATCCAGCAATATGCCCAACTTTCCATTTGCACATGTCTCACCTAACATCCAGCTATGTGCCTGACTTTCCATTTGCACATGTACACATGTTAATCTATTGTATGCATGCATCATGTGTGTGTGTGTGTGTGTGTGTGTGTGTGTGTGTGGTGTGTGTGTGTGTGTGTGTGTGTGTGCGCGCGCGCGCGTGTGGTGTGTGTGTGTATGTGTGTATGTGTGTGTGAGACACAGGAACAGACAGACTGATGTTTTGTAAGTTTGTGTGTCAGACAAAAAGAAGAGAATGTGCAACCTTCATGAGAAAAAACAGACAATCATTTATTCATTTTTTTAAAAATTGAAATGTGATTCGCTTATCATAATAATAATAATAATAATATATAGATTTTATATAGCGCAATTCTTGGGATCAACTCATTGCGCTCAATCAACACTCATTTACACAACGGGCTGCCTACCCGGGTAGTGCCGACCGAAGAGCTGCCAGCTGGCGCTTCACTCAGTCGTTTCCCGCGTCATCCAGTCAGTATCGTTCAATATCGATCACTCATTTTCCTTACTTCCTTCATTCTTTCCATTTCTCACGCAGGGTGCATGCTATGTGTAACGTGTCATCCATACCAACGGCCGAACTGGCCTTCTCTTCTGAAAGTTGGTGATGGGATTTTACGTGTGTGCAAGATGTTATGCGTGCGTTCACACACGGAACCTCAAGATCATGTAACAACCTATATTTTTCCCCAGTCACCCTAATCCAAAATCTAACACAAGCCTACCACCACCACCACAACCACCACCCTCTATTCCACTCCCCTCTCCTCCACTTTGTAACCACCATTCCTATTCCATCTCTCTGTGCCTCTCTCTGCAGTTCTCTATTCCTCTCCCCTCTCCTCCACATCCACCATTCCTATTCCATCTCTCTGTGCCTCTCTCTGCAGTTCTCTATTCCTCTCCCCTCTCCTCCACATCCACCATTCCTATTCCATCTCTCTGTGCCTCTCTCTGCAGTTCTCTATTCCACTCCCCTCTCCTCCACTTTGTAACCACCATTCCTATTCCATCTCTCTGTGCCTCTCTCTGCAGTTCTCTATTCCTCTCCCCTCTCCTCCACTTTGTAACCACCATTCCTATTCCATCTCTCTGTGCCTCTCTCTGCAGTTCTCTATTCCTCTCCCCTCTCCTCCACATCCACCATTCCTATTCCATCTCTCTGTGCCTCTCTCTGCAGTTCTCTATTCCACTGCCCTCTCCTCCACATCCACCATTGCTATTCCATCTCTCTGTGCCTCTCTCTGCAGTTCTCTATTCCTTCCCCTCTCCTTCACAACTACCATTCCTATTCCATCTCTGTGCCTCTCTACAGTTCTCTATTCCTCTCCCCTCTCCTCCACATCCACCATTCCTATTCCATCTCTCTGTGCCTCTCTCTGCAGTTCTCTATTCCTTCCCCTCTCCTTCACAACTACTATTCCTATTCCATCTCTCTGTGCCTCTCTACAGTTCTCTATTCCACTCCCCTCTCCTCCACATCCACCATTCCTATTCCATCTCTCTGTGCCTCTCTCTGCAGTTCTCTATTCCTCTCCCCTCTCCTCCACAACCACCATTTCTCTATTCCACTCCCCTCCCCTCTACAACCACCATTTCTATTCCATCTCTCTGCATTTTTTTGTAAAACCAGAAGTTAAGTTTGAAAATGGACTGACTGAAGGTGGAAAATGGAGCAAAATTTAGAAAGAGTGGGGTTGGTTAGCGCCTAACCACAGTAAACCATGGTAACCGACCCCCTCTCTTTCTACATTGTGCAACCAGAAGCCACCTGTTGCCTCACTGATTCTGTAAACCTGGACTTTTTCTTTAAAAAACAAACAACAAAACTATAAAACTGAAATAAAACATAACTTCTCTCTCTTTTGACGCCTTTCACATTTACTGACAGACTGGCAGTAAAACTGATAAAACAGGAAGAGAAGTTCAGAACAGCCCATCCCCTAACACAGAAACATACAGAATGGGAAAAGAGAGAGAGAGAGAGAGAGAGAGAGAGAGAGAGAGAGACAGACAGACAGACACTGACAGACAGAGAGAGAATCTTCAGGAAAGAAAACAAAACTCTCCAGACTGACAAAGTCTCAATCCCCTGTTATAAAACAAGCGGATTAACCTAGTTCTACTGATTAACCTAGTTCTACTGACAACACACCCCTCCCCCCCCCCCCCCCCCCCCCCCCCAACCTCCACTTTCATGACATAAGCTTACAAGTTTCTGTTTCCACAGCAACTGACAAATGCCACTACTACAGCCAGACTCACCCTCCATCAGCTCCTCAATTACTGAGCTTGTCTTTGTCTTAACCACTGATGTGTTCATAAGCTGAGAAGTATTTATGTGTGCATATTGCATACATGTGCCATTCATTTCCTCAAGTCAGTTTACAAAATGGCATGTAAATGCCCAGAGTGTTTTAATTCCAGTTCTGACATTTCAATTAATGTTTGGACTCATTGCAAAAAGGTTAACAGTTGTATGCATTTGAGTGACATGGCTACATGAGCATGCATTCTGTCCAGATTTTCTTTTCTGCTACAGAATACTGGGTTAACCAAAAATCAGAATTGCCAATTTAGGCTGGGACAGGTGTCTGTTTTTGTTTTTCATTGTTTTGTTTTCTTAATTTTTTTAATACATGTAAATGGTGTGCATGTCTGAGGATAAAAACATAAAGGTTTCTGTCTGTTTTTTTCTTCAATAAATTTCACAACTTATCAGACTTACAACAAACATGAAAACATGAGAGCAAATGTTTTGAGAAAACCATTTCATCAGTTCTGAAGAACAGCGAAGCTTGAAATGCTCTCTCTCATCTCTATTTCAAGGACCCAGAGGCCCAAATTTTTCATCTGCATGGTTCTTTGATTTTTGTCTTATTTTGTCTGTCTGTCTGTTCGTTTGCTTTCATTATTTTTCATTTAATAATTTTTCATGTCATATTACACTTTTCGAAAAAAGAAAGAAAAGAAAGAAAAAATGCAGACACATGCATTAACATTTGTACTAAGAAGTTCAGTTGTCATTTGTTTCCAATTTATCATCATTTATTTTCCAGCAGGTGGAGCCCTTCAAAAATAATGTACACATGAACCTCTTAGACCTGGGTGGGCTGGTTCTGTACATTTGCTGATCACTCAACTAAATAAGCTTCTCTTTTCTCTTTGTTTACATGGTAAGCAACAGAGTCACAATAACATGAATCAGTCAATACCACAATGAACCTGCACACACACATACACACCACTACATGACCCATGTCACTGCACACACACATACACACCACTACATGACCCATGTCACTGCACACACACACACACACACACACACACCACTACATGACCCATGTCACACTGCGCACACACACACACGCACACCACTACATGACCCATGTCACACTGCGCACACACACACACACACACCACTACATGACCCATGTCACACTGCACACACACATACACACCACTACATGACCCATGTCACACTGCACACACACATACACACCACTACATGACCCATGTCACACTACACACACATACACACCACTACATGACCCATGTCACACTACACACACACACCACTACATGACCCATGTCACTGCACACACACACACACACCACTACATGACCCATGTCACACTGCACACACACATACACACCACTACATGACCCATGTCACACTGCACACACACATACACACCACTACATGACCCATGTCACACTGCACACACACATACACACCACTACATGACCCATGTCACACTGCACACACACATACACACCACTACATGACCCATGTCACTGCACACACACACACACACACCACTACATGACCCATGTCACACTGCACACACACATACACACCACTACATGACCCATGTCACACTACACACACACCACTACATGACCCATGTCACACTACACACACATACACACCACTACATGACCCATGTCACACTGCACACACACACATACACACCACTACACGACCCATGTCACACTGCACACACACACACCACTACATGACCCATGTCACACTGCACACACACATACACACCACTACATGACCCATGTCACACTGCACACATACACACCACTACATGACCCATGTCACACTACACACACACATACACACCACTACATGACCCATGTCACACTGCACACACACACCACTACATGACCCATGTCACACTACACACACATACACACTACATGACCCATGTCACACTGCACACACACCACTACATGACCCATGTCACACTGCGCACACACACACACCACTACATGACCCATGTCACACTACACACACACATACACACCACTACATGACCCATGTCACACTACACACACATACACACCACTACATGACCAATGTCACACTGCACACACACATACACACCACTACATGACCCATGTCACACTACACACACACATACACACCACTACATGACCCATGTCACACTACACACACACATACACACCACTACATGACCCATGTCACACTACACACACACACATACACACCACTACATGACCCATGTCACACTACACACAACTACATGACCCATGTCACACTACACACACACATACACACCACTACATGACCCATGTCACACTGCACACACACATATACACCACTACATGACCCATGTCACACTGCACACACACATACACACCACTACATGACCCATGTCACACTGCACACACACACACCACTACATGACCCATGTCACACTACACACACATACACACCACTACATGACCCATGTCACACTGCACACACACACACCACTACATGACCCATGTCACACTGCACACACACACACCACTACATGACCATGTCACACTGCACACACACTACATGACCCATGTCACACTGCACACACACACCACTACATGACCCATGTCACACTGCACACACACACACACTACATGACCCATGTCACACTGCACACACACATACACACCACTACATGACCCATGTCACTACACACACATACACACCACTACATGACCCATGTCACACTGCACACACACATACACACCACTACATGACCCATGTCACACTGCACACACACACACCACTACATGACCCATGTCACACTGCACACACACATACACACCACTACATGACCCATGTCACACTGCACACACACATACACACCACTACATGACCCATGTCACACTGCACACACACATGTATACACACCACTACATGACCCATGTCACACTGCACACACACACACACCACTACATGACCCATGTCACACTACACACACCACTACATGACCCATGTCACACTGCACACACACACACACACCACTACATGACCCATGTCACACTACACACACATACACACCACTACATGACCCATGTCACACTACACACACACCACTACATGACCCATGTCACACTGCACACACACACACCACTACATGACCCATGTCACACTACACACACACACATACACACCACTACATGACCCATGTCACACTGCACACACATACACACCACTACATGACCCATGTCACACTACACACATACACACCACTACATGACCCATGTCACACTGCACACACACACACCACTACATGACCCATGTCACACTGCACACACACCACTACATGACCCATGTCACACTGCACACACACATACACACACACCACTACATGACCCATGTCACACTGCACACACACACACCACTACATGACCCATGTCCCACGACGACTACCAGACTTTGGTAACAACAAAGTACACACAATGGTGCTATAAATGTGTCAGCATCCCTAAAGGTACAACAGGTACCTTCGTTCCTTCCTGCCAACATGCTCAGTACAGGTATGACACTTGTCTGGGTCCGACAGTCTACTAGGAATGCTGAACACTGACTTCACGTCAGGACGGATGTGAACAAGATTGCTAACACTATATACTTTTTAAAAAAAATTTGCTTGAAGGTTTACTTGCAATGTTTGATGCTGCTTGCTCTCTGAGAGAGAGAGAGAGAGAGAGAGAGGAGAGAGAGAGAGAGAGAGAGAGAGAGAGAGAGAGAGAGAGAGAGAGAAGAGAGAGAGAGAGAGAGAGAGAGAGAGAGAGAGAGAGGAGAGAGGGGGGGGGGGGGGAAAGAAAGGAGCGCAATTCCAGTGGAGAAAAAAAATCTGGGCTCATTATCAGTCTCAGAGGAAAAAGCCACATCTCAGCTGATCAATCACATATTCTGTGAAAAAAAACAAACAAACAAACAGAAACATAACCACACAAGGGCTCATTAACAAGGTCTCGGTGCCAGAACATCCACACACGCACACACACAGAGCCACATCTTGGCTCATTTAATCCATTTTCATGTTAAAACAAAACCACTAAACAATAAAAAAAAAAAAAAACTATACAAAGTCACATGCTAGAACATTCTTATTGCAGTCTCAGTGCCATAAAAAAAATTAGTCACACCCTGGCTCATTCTGGTACCAATCACAGTGCCAGGTAAAAATATGTATATAAATTAGAGAAAACACACGTGAAGTACTGTTTTGTGCATTATTGTTCACTGTTCACAATGCCTCAAGAAACATATTTGTATTGTGCATAAATTCTGTGTTACTTTACTGTTTATTCTGTATGTGTTTTTGTATTTGGTAAACGTAGATCTATACAACCACTCTCTGGCTTCTTCCATCCCAATCTCAGCATAACAGGATGTTTTCAATATTAAGTTTTCACAAGACAATCCACATCATGACATGAGCACAGTTCTGCTGCTGAAACGTTTAGTGCTTTATCTGAAAATTCAAAAGTTCAGGACAGGTGCTAGCTCAAATGACATAAATAAAAGGACATTCTGGAAATCTATCGGACAAAGTGTATGAAAGCTTTGGAAAAAAATTCTTTAACTTCTCAGATACCTTATTTTGAGAGGGGGAAAAGCACAAAAACACCCAACAACTCACAAATGAGACAAAAAAGCTTCTTCGAGGCCATATCTTGTAAATTAAGAAGAGAACTTTATGATTTCAAACTTCCATTGAATCTAAAGTTCTGTACTGGGCTGATCAGCTGATATGGACAGTACATGTATTTCACATTTGTCACTTTGTGGCTTTTATACATAGACACTGATTTTTCTCTTTGTCCCAGACTCGGACTGAATAGCCCTGAGTGTCAGTGGAGAGAAGTCTTGTTAACTTGACGTACACCTGTCCTGAGCAATCAAAAGCTGTGCATAGACTGCCCTGGCAACAGGGGGTCAGAACAGCACGCTTGAATGGGGAGTTGTTTTCACAGAGCCAAAGTAGACCTTGTCAATGAGAGACAACCTGCATGTACACTGGCTTTAAATCCAAGTCATTTCAGCAGTATAATACATTAGAAGAAAAACAAAAGTATGCAGACTGGTCCTAAACACAGACTGCACTGTCTGACTGTAGTATGTTTCTTACTGTCTGAGCCTTCTGTAGTATGTGTCTTAATGTCTGAGCCTTCTGTAGTATGTGTCTTAATGTCTGAGCCTTCTGTAGTATGTTTCTTACTGTCTGAGCATTCTGTAGTATGTGTCTTAATGTCTGAGCCTTCTGTAGTATGTTTCTTACTGTCTGAGCCTTCTGTAGTATGTCACCCATGTGTCTTAATGTCTGAGCCTTCTGTAGTATGTTTCTTACTGTCTGAGCCTTCTGTAGTATGTGTCTTACTGTCTGAGCCTTCTGTAGTATGTTTCTTACTGTCTGAGCCTTCTGTAGTATGTGTCTTAATGTCTGAGCCTTCTGTAGTATGTGTCTTAATGTCTGAGCCTTCTGTAGTATGTGTTTTAATGTCTGAGCCTTCTGTAGTATGTTTCTTACTGTCTGAGCCTTCTGTAGTATGTTTCTTACTGTCTGAGCCTTCTGTAGTATGTGTCTTAATGTCTGAGCCTTCTGTAGTATGTTTCTTACTGTCTGAGCCTTCTGTAGTATGTGTCTTAATATCTGAGCCTTCTGTAGTATGTGTCTTAATGTCTGAGCCTTCTGTAGTATGTGTCTTAATGACTGAGCCTTCTGTAGTATGTTTCTTACTGTCTGAGCCTTCTGTAGTATGTGTCTTACTGTCTGAGCCTTCTGTAGTATGTTTCTTACTGTCTGAGCCTTCTGTAGTATGTGTCTTAATGTCTGAGCCTTCTGTAGTATGTTTCTTACTGTCTGAGCCTTCTGTAGTATGTTTCTTACTGTCTGAGCCTTCTGTAGTATGTGTCTTAATGTCTGAGCCTTCTGTAGTATGTTTCTTACTGTCTGAGCCTTCTGTAGTATGTTTCTTACTGTCTGAGCCTTCTGTAGTATGTGTCTTAATGTTTGAGCCTTCTGTAGTATGTTTCTTACTGTCTGAGCCTTCTGTAGTATGTTTCTTACTGTCTGAGCCTTCTGTAGTATGTTTCTTGATGTCTGAGCCTTCTGTAGTATGTGTCTTAATGTCTGAGCCTTCTGTAGTATGTGTCTTAATGTCTGAGCCTTCTGTAGTATGTGTCTTAATGTCTGAGCCTTCTGTAGTATGTTTCTTACTGTCTGAGCCTTCTGTAGTATGTTTCTTGATGTCTGACTCTGAGCCTTCTGTAGTATGTGTCTTAATGTCTGAGCCTTCTGTAGTATGTGTCTTAATGTCTGAGCCTTCTGTAGTATGTGTCTTAATGTCTGAGCCTTCTGTAGTATGTTTCTTACTGTCTGAGAACTTCTGTAGTATGTTTCTTACTGTCTGAGCCTTCTGTAGTATGTTTCTTACTGTCCGAGCCTTCTGTAGTATGTGTCTTACTGTCTGAGCCTTCTGTAGTATGTTTCTTACTGTCTGAGCCTTCTGTAGTATGTGTCTTAATGTCTGAGCCTTCTGTAGTATGTTTCTTGATGTCTGAGCCTTCTGTAGTATGTTTCTTGATGTCTGAGCCTTCTGTAGTATGTTTCTTGATGTCTGAGCCTTCTGTAGTATGTTTCTTGATGTCTGAGCCTTCTGTAGTATTTTGACCTCTTTAGCCACAGTTAATGTTTGCAGTTGTGGTCTCTTTTCTTCAACAAAGTGTTCTGAGAAACGTCAAAGCCACTATAGTCACTCAACAAGGACTGACAGTGAGAGTGTTTCATGTTTATCTTAGATGGGCTAACAATGCAATAGTGGCTTTCACAACATAGACTGTTTCTGAATTATTGCTGGCAGTCTTATCACTGTTGTACTTAAATCATAATTCACATGGTCATGTTCTGCACTTGGTTGTAATGGTACAATGTACCTTCATCTGAGAAAGCCAATGTCACTTGAAAATTACCATATTATACTCAATAACTCAAGGTTGCCTGGGGGAAGAAAATGATATACAATAATTTCAATAGTTCATAATTGAAAATGTACGTACAGCACAATTTAATCCATAAACTCATGATGATTTCACATACCATTGCTTCATCCTCAAGAAACACCCCCCTTACTTCAATGCATCTTGTGTCGGTATATATGAGACAAAGCATTGGTTTAAACTGCATGCTTGGAAGTATACATGACTTTTTAGAAAATGCTCTGAAAGCAGGAATGATGGTTGATTTTGCCCCTTAAATCACCTTCCACACAAGCAGCCACACTACCTTCAGCAGACTGAGCTGCCCTACCAAGAGAAGGAAAACTGCCATGCCACCTGAACTTGACACAGCTACAGGCAATTCCAGTGGAGCACTGCACTGCCAAACAGCGTTTGGCATTCAACTAATACTGGCTCAGCTTCAGGTTAAGACCAATACTTTCACTACGGTTTACATCCTTCACAAAGCAGACTGTGGTTTTCCCCCATGGTGCCAGAGACACCGCAACCTGAATGGAACTGACCTGATGCACAGTTATCAGGATAGCAGCAAAGGCAAAGGTGCCAGCGATGCCCTGAGCAGCAGGAGTCTGCAGGAAGATGAGTGGCTGTGTTGAGGTGACATTGGCAAAGGCGGTGGAGTTGGCAGGGAGGGACGGTGCTTGGGAGGTGTTGAAAGATGGTGAGGGGGTGGTAGCCATAGCGCTAGTCAACTGGGTAGTGTTCAAAACATCAGGGGACAAGGGATCCGTTGTATTGGCTAACCTCATCTGAAACACACAATGCACTTTCAATGCAATCAAACAATTTGGGACCGTTTCTGTTGCCATCATGAAGTCTTTTTTTTCTTTTATCTTAAAAATCAAACAAGTCACATTCCCCGAAGATGGAGTATGGCTGTCTTCATGGTGGGATAAAAAATGGTCATACACACAAAACTCCACTGCCTGTCTATACAGGCAGTGTCCGCAGGAGTATCAGCCTGCGTACGCAGAAAGAAAGAAAGAAAGAAAACAAGTCACAGACAAAAAAGTGACCACCTCCAACAACATCTATTACTGATCTATACTGTAATATAACATGATATAATGAGTAAATGTCAATCATTTAAATCGTGTGCTGTAACATGATATAATAAGTGAACCTCAATCATATAAATCATGTGCTGAAGTCCATTTCAAGACTGACCTATAGTGCAGTCTTTCAAAATGGCTAACAAGGAGTTGAGAGAGCAGTTCTTGGGTGCACCAGTATCAATAGATTAATCACATTCTGTATCTTCATAGTACTTTCAAAAACAACATTTCTTTATTTCCAACTAGTTACAAAATAGTTTACCAAACACCACAAAACAACATACTTTCTTTTAAAAGGTGAATAACCTAGTCTCACAATTGGAATGATATAAATAAAACAAAAACACCTCTGGGTTAATCAGATTGCACATCGTACTTGGCCAGCTGGTTCTGCCATGAGTATCACAGTGTGTTGAAAAGACAACTAACATTAACAATTTTCTTTCCTTTTTTTTCTTGAGAGCGAGCCGACTTCTCTGTCAAAAGACAAAGAAATAAAGATAATCCACAGTTCGAGATAAACCTGGCAAACAATGACTTGAAAATTTACTCAGAATGAGAGGCAGACTTATTAATCAGTAATCAAATGCACATAACACATCCTTTTCATCCTAATGAAAAATATGGACTCTGAACATAATGCAGTACTTTTCTTAACATCATGTAAAAACTAGATATCATACTCAGAGAGAACCAACAATGTTCTAATTTTCAATGAAAATGAACCATCTTTATATCATAATCTATTTCATGTTCCTCACCAGTAAGTAGTATGACACTAAACAATCGCAATAAACCCAATTAGAAAAACTGAGTTTCCCATATCAACAGAGACATAGTGATTCAAATTAAGGCAATCGGCTGAACAGTTGATTTTATGAGAACTCATGCTGACATTCCATGATGCACAAAATATTCTTCAGCTACCACCCAAGGTCCCTTTAAAACTGAAAATTAGCTTCCACTTGAGTTTTACCATATAACATTCTGCATGTGTGTGTGTGTGTGTGTGTGTGTTGTGTGTGTGTGTGTGTGTGTGTCTGTGAGTTTCTTAGTCTGTGTGTGTTTGTGTCTACAGGTATGTTCGTGTGTAGGGGTATAGCAACATCATAAAATTACATGTGCCCTGCACTTGAATGATACAGACATCTTTATGATTTTCATCACCAAGTTTTGCCAACATGTCTGCTCTCATGTCTGAAGTTTGGTAATTAAGCACTTTAAGTGACCACTTCAACTTGCTGAAGCAATGACAAAAACAGGGTACTTTTACTGTCGTCTATTGTGTTATCACATGCACATATGGTCAAACTCGGGTGAGGTCATGGACAACAAAGAGCAGAACAGGCTGGCAAAAGCTGTAGCATGATGACTGGTAAGGTGGGATGACTAAACACTCACACAAACACACTCACACACACGCACACTTGCACACATACAAACAAAGCTTAGTATCTTTTCAAATGGCAAAAATGCTGCTGAAACAGGTCTATTATAGCAATATTACACGGAATCTGACATTTTGATAATTTGAGTTTTCAAATCATTTGTATTAAATCATAAAGATCATGCTTAAAAAGATGCCAGATGCACCATATACCATTTTATTGTTAAATTTGTGCTGCTACCTCTTCAAATTATAATTTCTGGACACTAGGAATAATAAATAACACGAAATTCGACAATTTTTCAATCTCTCATAACTCTCGCCAAATTTGCTCCAGGGGCCAACAGTCTGAGTCGCACTGTTTTATGTTATTTTATTTTACTTTTTAACATGCGCGCTGGTGACCTACTCGTTTTTGAGTGAACCAGTATTTTAGGAAGAAGAAGAAGAAGAACTGAGTAAAACAGTCAAAATTTCACAGGAAAAAGCTACAAAAAGAAAATCAATTAACTTTCAATCTAGGATATTGTCAGCTCAGCTGCATATTTGTATAATTTACTATAAACTTGCAAACTAGGTAGAAATGAAAAGAGGAAGTGATATGGTCTAATAGAGATGATGATTTGGAATATCTCTAGACTAAAATTATACACTGACCCACACTGTATAGAACATAGATTATAGATAAATCAATGATGTTCTTCATTAAATTTTACCTTGTGATCAAAAGGCTAGTTATATTAGCACAAGACTGGTCTTATCTTGCTAAATTTTTATTATCAAAATCCTTAGACTAGATCAACTGATGTTGAAGAAAAAAAGACAATCAAACTAATACCAAAATCAAGATTTTAATGCTCGATTCAATCTTCTTGAAGATCTTTCTGTTAATTTAAAAGCAGCAGAAACTGTACGGTGAAGATTATGTAGGCCTAGGTAGTTTCTAAGTGCAGAGTGTTGGGACCCTTGATCAGTTGTAGTTTTATACGTAGTCAATATAATAATAATAAGTCATACTCCTGGTACTTCAGACTTTGTTAGCTAGGTCGTGAGATGGCACATATGATTATGATTCTTGTCCCCAGCAATACAATTTTATAACTGGTTTGTTGAGTCTGTGTTTGTATTTTGTTCCCTTGTTTTTTTGCTTTGTTTTGTTTTGTTTGTTTGCCTGTTCTTACATTCACAATTCATACAATCGTAGAAACAGTGCAATGTAAAGTCAATTAAAACAATAAAATTGAAAATGTAAAGTCAATTAAAACAATAAAATTGAAAATGTCATGTCATGGCATATAACTGACACACTGGCAGAAATGAAACAGATCGAAGACAGCTTTAAATATTAATTCACCTGATTTTGTTGATTATTGGTCTCTAATCTAGTGACTGAATCAACCCCCGTTGACGATTTGAAACAACTCTATATGTACGCACAGATTTATAACCATACTCTTCACATAACTTTTTCAACATGATATGACTAACGAGACTTGACCATCACAAAGTCTCCCACACTATCAACCATGTCTTTCATCGCCACACTGACAGACACTGGCACCGACACATCCACCCACACAGTGACTCGGTCACTGGGCGAGAGTGCCGCTCACGGAACTTGGGCTGGGTTAGGCCTGGCCCTTCTGTTCACGCTTCACAGCTGAGTTTATGACTACCACTGTCCACAATCAGTGGCTGTAACTGTATTTATTAAAATAGCTTATACCATTACTGAAAATACACGCATACTTTACCTTGAAGGAAGTCTATACCCCGAGCTTCATGCTTTGATAGCGAACAGAATAAAACTCAATTCATGTGCAAAAGAATGTTACTGTTTTCACAAGTGGTAAACACAGGCCCAACAGTGCAAATGGCGAAACACGGAAGTGACGTATGTGTCGTCAGATTCCACGAGGCATAAACATGTGGGTGACGCTTGGGTACAAAATTAACTTCTTGGTATCTTGCACTTAAGTGACAGAACTAACTTGCGGAATTCGTCTTCAGCTTTGAAACTAACGTTTAGTTAATTATTGAGTCTGTGCCTGAAAAAGAAAAGTTCAACAGTGCCATGAACACGAATGACAAACAGTTGAAACTTTTGTTGGGTGTGCCCCTCCCCTCATTCCCGCCCTCTCTCACCCAGCACTCTCTCTCTCTCTGGGACAAACAGTTGACATATCCTCCTCTGCGGTTCATCTGCAGTTGTGTGTATTTTGTAGTTACATCTACTTAGCTAGCATCGGTGAGACAAGATCAGATGGCTACTCTTTGCCGGCTGAGTTGCGGCCAAGCTTCAAGTTCTACAATGCAGGCCTACCATACGATGCGGACGAACCACTTTGATCGAACAGCTTGCTCATAAGCTTAAAATAAAGTTATGCCTGATGTTGTAATCGAATGAAAAGAAAAAAATAATAAAGCCAAGGCAAGTCGCTATGTCCAATGTGAGGACTAGAAAACGCGGCCCGGCAAGCGCACACTAAACACACACGTAACACACACACATGCGCGCGCACGCACGTACGCACACACACACACACACACACACACGCGCGCATACACATACACATTCACATACGCACGCATGCGCGCGCACACACACACACATACACTCGCACACACGCTTGCGCTCGCACACACGCACAGGTTTGTTTTGTTTTTGAGGGGGGGGGGGGGGGGGGGGGGCGCAAAGGAGGAGTAAAATTTATCGTTTGATCTACGAGTCGTTGTCGGCCTACAGATAGCTTTGAGCTACAGCAGGAAAGTGGTGGCTGCAATGGCAAAGTTGGCCTTGGTGACGCAATGAATGTTTAGAATGCCAGTCGGCTTCAAAATCGGTCTATGTCTTTAGTGATTTTAGCCAGCTGTGATACAGGACATTCCTCTTATAGACTGCTTCAAACAACACACACACACACACACACACACACACACACACACACACACACACGGACCTATAAAACAGTTTGTGGTCTGAGAATGTAATTTCTTGTAAGTCAGTCAGGACTTCTTTCAAACAGTGAGACAGATTTCATGATAGGGACATGCTGTAAAATCCGATTTTTTTTTTTTTTTAAAATCTCTGTCACACTTGATTGGGATCTTCACACAGCAGGTGTATCATCATTTATATGCCGTGACACGTGCTTTCAGTCCGCGATTTACTAACGATCAGCTGGTCTTCATTCACACACATACGCGCGCGCGCGAACACACACACACGCACGCACACACACACACACACACACACACACACACACACACACACACACACACACACACACACACACACACATACACGCACGCACGCGCGCTTGCACGTGCGTGCGCGCGCGCGCACACACACACACAAAGCTAAACCTTGATTTTTTTTTCTCTCTTTGTCACACACACACACACACACACACACACACACACACACACACACACACACACACACACACGCACGCACACACACACACACACACACACAAAACACACACACACACACACACACACACACACACACAGAATTCTCTGTCTCTCTGTCACACACACACACACACACACACACACACACACACACACACACACACACACACACACACACACACACACACACATACACACACCTGAACTGTGATTTTTTTTCTCTCTTGTCAGACCAATTTCCACCCAACCTTGTTAGCCTCTGACTGCCGTTTCAATACATAATCAAGTTACTCCGTGCTGACTTTGATCTAAAACATCTCTCTCTCTCTCTCTCTCTCTCTCTCTCCTCTCTCTCTCTCTCTCTCTCTCTCTCTCTCTCTCTCTCTCTCTGAGTGTGTGTGTGTGTGTGTGTGTGTGTGTGTGTGTGTGTGTGTGTGTGTGTGTGTGTGTGTGTGTGTGTGTGCGTGCGTGCGTGCGTGCGTGTGCGTGTGTGTGTGTGTGTGTTTGTGTGTGTGTGTGTGTGTGTGTGTGTGTGTGGTGTGTGTGTGGGTTGTAGCAGTCTATAAGAGGGATAACAATGGGAAATAGGCTACTTGAACAGCAGGGGATTTTTTTTTTCGTATAACAGTTACTCCACCAATTACATTTCATTTGAAAAGGAAAAAGTTGAAAGCGATCAGTGTACATGTTGCCAGCATGAAATTATTGCCTTATTAAAATGGCAAAATCACGTGTTGAAAACTGGATACGGAACACCTGTTATAATTGATATTACGTTTGGCCGTGAACATTGTTCCTCAATACTTCAAGTTGCCTTGATGTACTTTGACTGCTTTTGAAGGAGATATGCTGTCAATAATTTTATGGGTAATGTAAAAATATTTAAGAAAAAAAAAGAAGAAGAAAAACAAGAGAGGAAAAGAGGGAGTTGAGGAAGGTGCCCCGCACTAAAAAAACAACAACAACAGAGAAAGGACAGAATAAAAGGGGACACAGTACAATGACATCACACACACACACAACACACACACACACACACACACTGCAGGTAATAATGGTTCGACTGTTTATTGTAAACAAATTTTAATGTTAATGTTAGCGCACCGAAAAAAAAAAACAAAAAAAAAACAAAAACGTGGACAAACGATTCACAAGACAAGCATAAGGGCAACTTGATGTAGCCTATTGAGGAACAATGTTCACGGTCAAACGTAACATTAATTGCAACAGGTGTTCCGTCTTGTGATTCGTTCGTTTATCCACGTTTTGTTGTTGTTGTTGTTTTGTTTTGTTTTGCGGTGCGCTAACATTATTTGTTTAGATTTCCGCCTGCAGTCGCCTCACTTTGCAACTAGATCTATTCATTTTAAAGACAATTTCGGAAAAAATCAAAACACCCTCTGCTTCGAGCAGAAAGTGAAAGCTGAAAAGATGAGAAGGCCTCATTCTCAGTCCGAAAAGGCATAATTATCCTAATGTATAAAGGGAAACAAACCCAATGCACAAAGGGAAACAAATTGACGAAAGTGATGTGTCCAATTATAGACCAGTCACGTTTAATATTGATTTCAAAATCATAACATAGGCACTAGCGTTTAGGCTCCAGAGATTCATACCAAAAAAAAAGACTAAAGTTAATGAAGACTTAGCTGGTTTTATTAGGAGCCTTAATATTACAACCCACTTGACGCTGCTTGATATCAACAAAAGCAGGGGCAATATTGCTTTACAATTTTCCATTACATTGGTACATTTAGCTTGGGGCCACAGTTTTTCAGCCAAATATCAATCGTGATGCGAAACAAAACAAACAAACAAACAAAATCTGTGCTTACAATGAGGGATGAATGTCACATTGTTTCCCAACGGATCACAACACAAGCTGGGGCATTATTGCTTAAAACATTTTCCAGGACATTGAAACATTCAGCTTGCGGCCACAATGAATCAGCCAAATGTCAACAGTGATGTGAAACCAAAAAATCGAACAAACAAAAATTAATTCTGTGCTTACTATGAGGGATGGATGTCAGATTGGATGCAAGTAAGGGAAAGACTCAAGGGAGGACAGCACTTTGTTAGAGGGAGTGACAGAGGGTGGGAAAGGGACAAGGGGGAAAGGAAGATACTTGAGGGGGGGGGGGGGGGTCTGAATATGTGGAGAGTGCCATTTTCTGTTTTTTGTTTTTTTTTGTTTTTATTAAGTCAGATTTTCTTTGTTGTTTTTCCCCGTGTGTGTGTGTGTGTGTGTGTGTGTGTGTGTGTGTGTGTGTGTGTGTGTGTGTGTGTGTGTGTGTGTGTGAGTCATGTTTCTTTTCATGTAAAAAAAAAGTTAACATTCTTTTCATAATGTTTTCTTTAATGTCAGTACAACTATGAGTTAATCTGACAAGATCTGCCTTTCAGTCGGTCAGATTGTATGCCAGCGGACAGCTGTGTGCGGTTTGTAAGCCGTAGAGCTACTTGCAATTACGAGAAGACAATCTAAACATAAAAGACATCACTGTACTATGGATATTTCCTCTCACCACTACTCCATTCTAAGCTGTAAAAAGTCAGAATTTAATCGTAGAGAACGTCTTCAATTCTTACTCCATTCGACAGCAGATTGGTGAGGACTGACCAAATGTGAAAAGAGAGAGACTGAAATTCAACGGTCTGATAACCAGCAGCGAATTTGGATTAACTGTGAACTCTGTCTTCTTTGAAATTACAGCCATTGAAACGACTCGTACTCAAGCAGAGAAACGGCGAGCGTATGCAGGACTTGTACTTGCAAATTAGATATACAAACCGGTTGGGTGAGAGAAGTATACTTAAGAGGTATATTCCGGTTAGGAGCCGTATGACATGACCCAGGCTGGTTTCAACTCCGAGGGGTTGAAGTAACCCAGGTTGCTTTATACCCGGGGCATACACAAGCCAGGAGGTAGAGTTGGGCTTGTTATGCCGAGAACGGTGACGGCAAAGTAAGTTATTTTTAGAGAAGAAATCACGTCATGGAACCATTCTGCAAACGTTTGAGACGGAAGTAGATGTCTGCATTTTTTTTCCGGGAAAAGGAGGCTATAAACTTTCCACCAGTCTACATTTCCACTATGTCGATCTGATTGAAAGTGAGATTTCAACCAGATAGTAGTATGATGCATGAATTCTTATGTCCACCATAGTGTCCACAGAGAACAGCAATGATTTTGTCAGTTATAGCAGCGTGGCTGGTGTGTCAAAGTCAAAGTCAAAGTCAAAATTTTATTTTCAGATGGAACATTGAATAAGCAATAAATCTGCTTTTTTACATCAAGCCATCCATAAAAAAATAAATAAAATAAAATTTTAAAAAGTCGGTGAAAACGACGACTAATCACAAAAATTTATGAAAGTCAGAGATAACAACAAATAGAAACCAGAGAAGAAATGGATTGGAGGGGGGGTGGGGGGGGGGGGGGTAGGGGGGGGGGGGAGGGGGGAGGGGAGGCGGGGGAGGGGGGAGGTAGGGAGTATACAAATGAGAAGGGGAAATTCCATAAAGAGAGAGAGAGAGAGAGAGAGAGAGAGAGAGAGAGAGAGAGAGAGAGAGAGAGGAGAGAGAGAGAGAGAGAGATTGGTTATGTGCAATATGTACATTTTCTTCACAAATGTGCACGGTACGTATACTCTAAGAATACTGTCGACACTGACATACCCTTTCCTCTGAGGCACACACACTCATGCAGAGCATGTACATAGATATACATATACACATGCATACACTGTGAAAAAACCATAAAACCATATTTCAAAGGTTTTGGGAAAATGTAAGTTATGAACCATTCATGAGATACCTTTTCAGATTATTTTTAAACTGAATTTTATTGTTTATACTTTTAAAGCGTGTTGGCAACTTGTTCCATACATTTCCACCAGAGTATAAAAAACTAGATTTATAAAGATTATTTCTTGGTCTAGGAATAGATAAAAAATGATTGTGTCTATGGATGTTAGTTTTAAATGTGTCGCTTATCTTTTTAGGAGCATTGCCGTATATAACATTATGCATACACACTGCCTTATTTAACAAAAGTCTGTTGTGGAAAGTTAATATACTAAGTTTTTTATAATCTTCTGTAGTCAGAGTGCTTGATCTTAACAATACTAATTTTAGTGCTCTTTTGTACATTCGATGAATCATTTTTAAGTTGGTTTCACTGCAGCTGTCCCATAATGTCGATGCATAATCAATTATTGATAAAATGTGAGCACAGAAGAAAAGCTTACGAGAATGGGTATCAAGGAAATTCTTAATCTTGGCTAGCTGAAGTAATTTTTTGAAAGACGTTTTCCCAGTGACTTTGTATGGTCAGTCCACGATAGATCCTTATCAATTATTACACCTAGCATTTTATGTGAATCTACTTCTTCAATTTGTTTGTCAGATAAAAACAATGGTTGAAATTTTGACTTCATTCTTTGCCGTTTTTGTCGAGCACATACATACATACATTTGGTCTTGTTTGCATTTAAGGACATATGATTTAGTTGGGTCCATTCAGTAAGTCCATGAATATTATCTTGTAGTTTGTTTGCTAGTCTATGGGTGTCTGAATCACTGGAATGGAGCGATGTATCGTCGGCAAACATTTCGCACTTACATTTAACATAAAGAGGTAAATCATTGATATAGATAGAAAACAGAAGAGGACCTAATACAGAGCCTTGTGGTACTCCGTATTTGACAGGCAAAAAGTTTGACATTTTGTTGTTAACTGTTACTGCTTGTTTTCTGTTACATAGAAAAGAAGACAAGAGATTAATGAATTCTGGATTTAATTTATACAGTTCTAATTTGCGCAGTAGCAGAGAATGATTTATAACATCAAACGCTTTCTCAAAGTCTATAAAAAGAATACCAGTAAATTTATTTTCATTTATACTGCATAGAAGGCTATCAACGAGCTGTATGAGGGCTGTATGACAGGAATGATTTTCACGGAAACCAGACTGATCTTCATTGAGTAAATTATTTTTAGCAAGGTAAGAATAGAGGGACTTTTGCATGTGCTTTTCAATAGGCTTAGATAAAGCAGATAAAATAGAAACAGGTCGATAATTTGATGGATTTGATGTATCACCAGATTTATGGAGAGGAATAACTTTAGCTTCCTTAAATTTTAAAGGAAAAGTTTGTTTCTCTATGCACAAATTGTATAAATAAGTTAGCGTGTCAGAGATCACTGGGCATGAAACTTTTAGTATTTTTACATCTAAACCGTCTAAATCGCGTGCACCAGATTGTTTTAAAGATGAGAAACTTTTACTGACATCCAGTACCGTCATTGGTTGGAGAGTAAAAGGAAAGTAAATATTCTTTGAACCAAGGTAATGTTTTAAGTGACTGAGATCATTTTCATTGGACCTGTCATGTAATATGATTTTATCTTTAATATTTGCAAAATGGTTGTTTAACTGATTTGCAGATACGTCTGTAAGAATTTGCTGACTTCTTGATACCTGTTTATTATTCAACATGTTGATAGCTTTCCAGATCTGACGTGAATCCTTTGTAGAAATTAACATCTTTTGGAAGTAATTGTGTTTAGATTTTCGTTTCATTGAGTTTACCTTATTTCTTTGTTTTCGAAATTCTTTAGTTGTTCCGAAATTGCTTAAATGATTTCTTTTATTAATTTCTATATATCTCTCTCTCTCTCTCTCTGTGTGTGTGTGTGTGTGTGTGTGTGTGTGTGTGTGTGTGTGTGTGTGTGTGTGTGTGTGTGTGTGTGTGTGTGTGTGTGTGCATTCGACAGCGCTTCTTTTTGCAAATAAATGGGTGTATAGGCAGCGCATGCACATGTGCGCGCCTGTGACCAAAAAGGTTCGCTAGTAACTGTGTGTGTGTGTGTGTGTGTGTGTGTGTGTGTGTGTGTGTGTGTGTGTGTGTGTGTGTGTGTGTGTGTGTGTGTGTGAGAGAGAGAGAGAGAGAGAGAGAGAGAAGAGAGAGAGAGAGAGAGAGAGAGAGAGAGAGAGAGAGAGAGAGAGAGAGAGAGAGAGAGAGAGTACATCTGCGCTAATTTATTGCATCGTATATTCAGTGTGTGTGTGTGTGTGTGTGTGTGTGTGTGTGTGTGTGTGTGTGTGTGTGTGTTGTGTGTGTGTGTGTGTGTGTGTGTGGAGAGAGAGAGAGAGAGAGAGAGAGAGAGAGAGAGAGAGAGAGAGAGAGAGAGAGAGAGAGTACATCTGCGCTAATTTATTGCATCGTATGTTCAGTGTGTGTGTGTGTGTGTGTGTGTGTGTGTGTGTGTGTGTGTGTGTGTGTGTGTGTGTGTGTGTGTGTGTGTGTGTGTGTGTGTGTGTGTGTGTGTGTGTGTGTGTGTGTGTGAGAGAGAGAGAGAGAGAGAGAGAGAGAGAGAGAGAGAGAGAGAGAGAGACAGAGACAGAGAGAGAGAGAGCGTCTGCCGTAATTTATTGCGTCGTATATTTTGTGTGTGTGCGTGTGCGTGCGTGCGTGCGTGCGTGCGTGCGTGCGTGCGTGCGTGCGTGCGCGCGCGCGCGCGCGCGCGCGCGTGTGTGTGTGTGTGTGTGTGTGTGTGTGTGTGTGTGTGTGTGTGTGTGTGTGTGTGTGTGTGTGTGTTTGTATGTGGAGGGGGGGGGGGGGGAAGGAGGAATGTTCATGTTTGAGGGCTTGGTTCCATAGAGAGGAATATTCACGTAGAGTACCCTATGTGGAAGAGCATAAATCGTGTCTCTTCTAGTGAATATCAAATCTGTAACATGCAGTAAGGAACATTTGGCCGTTTCTTAATTAATACCACAGGAACAAGTTGAATGTGCTGTTAAATGACGGTTAAAGAAGTGCTTGAAGGTTTTTAAAGCAAATTTTCGTTATTTTTCCTTTTTAAACGAAAAGCAGATAGTTGGCCTGATGGTGGAGCTTTGGGATCAGCATGACTGACGAAGAGGAGGTATTCCTTCATTAACTGTTGTCTTTCAGTTCCACATAAGTTCTGGGCCCATTAAAGGATTGTGCATTCAAAGTCAAGTATTGTTCCCTTTTCTTTGGTTCTGTTTCGCCAGAAGACGTACTGGAGTGGTTATAAAACCGTGACAAGTCATGAAAATAGCCTTATGAAACTTTGACTGGTTATAAAATCGTAACTGGTCATAATACCTAGACTGATAATATAACCTCTGCTCTGTTATGCAAGATCGAGGACAGAACTGCAGACATTTTTGAGTGCTGGAAGTTTTTTTCATGGAGCACCAACTTCCTGTTGACAGGATTTATGTAATAACGATGTTTTGTTTTTATGTGGGTTGTTGCCATAGTAACAAGAGACTTTATAATGCGGGCTAAAATCACCTTCGAGTTGGCCGTGAAGTTGCTAACGTTCGCCGGAAACGAACACAATCAATCACAATGGAAAACAACCAGCATGACGTGCACAGGGAGTTGCCCTTTCGAAAAGGTACGAACGATTATTCAGAATCTTAAGCGTACAGTTATTCTACATTAATGTTTACGGACTCATATCTCCGTTTTCTCTGAAGAAATCTCAAAAATCAGTATTTACTATCAATTCAAGAGTTCCAGAGAGAGTCTACAAGATTCTGGCCATGAATTGTATATATGATGGATTCTCCCGTTGTGTCCGACGAATGAGTGGGCAGGCGGGTCATGTGTTAATGTGAATCCTCATGCAGGAATGAAGACCAGTTCCTGAGGCACAAAGTCGTCCACAGACTCTGCATGGAATAGAGTCCTGCAAGGATGGGCCCGTTGTCTCCGATTCCTCCTTTCCAGGATGGCGGCTGCTCTGTTGCACTCCAATGTCTTTGTGTCCTGGGCACACCGTTGCTTCCACTGTGTTCTGTCAATGGCGGACATGCTTCCCAGGAAGCAGGTGTCGATGTTGCAGTCATGAGGTTGGCTATAAGGTGTGTCTGTATCTCTTGAGAGGCCTTCCTTGGTCACGTTGGTCCTTCCTTCAGTCGTCCATAGCGCAGACTTTGGAATCATGCGTCTCCGTATGGACAACGTGTCCTGGGCATTGGAGCTGGCTTATTGATGAGTATATACCAACGTTGGGTAAGCCACTCTTCTGTGAACCTGTATGTGGGGACACGCTGTTTTTCCACTTGATGCTGCGATCTTGCGCAAGCATCGTTGATGGAACGGTTCGAGATTGCTGGAAGTATCGGCGGTCGTGGTCCACGTTCACAAACAGCAGAGGAGAACACTCAAGAACCGCAGCTCTGTACAGGCGAACTTTGTGCGCAATTTGAGCCCATGTCTTGCTATCAGACTCTGTGAGAGTCGGCCGAAGGCACAGCTGGCCTTTCAGTGCGCAACATCCCTTCTGCCTCCTTACGCTGAAAACTGAATCACTTCGCTCCTTACGCTGGCAACTGACATCGCTTGGCATCTTACGTTGGCAACTGAATCAATTCTGCATCCTTACGCTGGAAACTGACATCACTTCTGCATCTTACGCTGGAAAAACTGACATCAACTTCTTGCATCTTACGCTGGAAAACTGACATCACTTCTGCATCCCTTACGCTGGTGGAAACTGACATCATTCTGCTTCCTTACGCTGAAAAGACATCACTTCATGCATCTTATGTGGAAAACTGACATCACTTCTGCATCCTTTACGCTGAAAACTGACATCACTTCTGCATCCTTACGCTGGAACTGAACATCACTTCTGCATCCTTATGCTGGAAACTGAACATCACTTCTGCATCCTTACAATGGAACTGACATCACTTCTGC
>CM031596.1:2270465-2275465 GCA_018398815.1 Conus ventricosus
AACCATGACATCGGATAGGTATACTTAATGAGGAATCCCATAGCCGTTCGACCTCCCCACCCCCCCCCCCCCCCCCCCCCCACCTCTCCCCCCCCAAAAAAAAAAAAAAAAATTGTTTGTGACAGTTTCAGGTCGTATCTTGTTAAAAATGTTGCCTTTCTCACTCAAGAGTCTGTTTCATCACATGAAAACCAACTTGGAGAATGGAGTTTCTAGTTTCGTAATGTCTTACCCATATCGAACTTGGTTAAAAACCATGCTCAAAGAATGAGCCGCATACAACACAGCGATATGTGGGCTCCGTTCGGAGGCTGATTTCTCCGTGTTGCAGGGCTACATCCTTTCAATGGTTCACACTTCGGAAGATCTCCTCCATCACCCAGCTGATTGAGAGAGAGAGAGAGAGAGAGAGAGAGAGAGAGAGAGAGAGAGAGAGAGAGAGAGAGAGAAAGAGAGAGAGAGAGAGAGAGAGAGAGAGAGAGAGAGAGAGAGAGAGAGAGAGAGAGAGAGAGAGAGAGAGATGGTGGGGGCGGAGATGGGGATAGGCGTGGTTAGGCGGAAAGTGGGTTCGGAGAGAGGGGCCCACGCTATGGAAAGTAAGGTGTTACCAGCCGCCATGGAGCTGTAGACCCCACGCTAAGGAAAGTGATGTGTTACCAGCCGCTATACAAAGTGACGTGTTACCAGCCGCCATGGAGCTGTAGGGGCCACGCTATGGAAAGTGATGTGTTACCAGCCGCCATGGAGCTGTAGACCCCACGCTATGGAAAGTGACGTGTTACCAGCCGCCATGGAGCTGTAGACCCCACGCTATGGAAAGTGACGTGTTACCAGCCGCCATGGAGCTGTAGGGGCCACGCTATGGAAAGTGACGTGTTACCAGCCGCCATGGAGCTGTAGGGCCACGCTATGGAAAGTAAGGTGTTTACCAGCCGCCATGGAGCTGTAGACCCCACGCTATGGAAAGTGACGTGTTACCAGCCGCTATAGAAAGTGATGTGTTCCCAGCCACTATAGATAGTGATGTGTTACCAGCCGCTATAGAAAGTGATGTGTTACCAGCCGCTATGGAGCTGTAGGGGCCACGCTATGAAGAGTAAGGTGTTACCAGCCGCTATAGAAAGTAAGGTGTTACCAGCCGCCATGGAGCTGTAGGGGCCACGCTATGGAAAGTAAGGTGTTACCAGCCGCTGTGTAAAGTAAGGTGTTACCAGCCGCTATGGAAAGTAAGGTGTTACCAGCCGCTATGTAAAGAAAGGTGTTACCAGCCCCTATGGAAAGTAAGGTGTTACCACCGCTATGTAAAGTAAGGTGTTACCAGCCGCTACAGAAAGTAAGGTGTTACCAGCCGCTATAGAAAGTAATGTGTTACCAGCCGCTATAGAAAGTAACGTGTTACCAGCCGCTATGGAGCTGTAGGGGTCATGCTAGGAAAAGTAAGGTGTTACCAGCCGCTATGGAAAGTAAGGTGTTACCAGCCACTATGGAAAGGAAGGTGTTACCAGCCGCCATGGAGCTGTAGAGGCCACGCTATGGAAAGTAAGGTGTTACCAGCTGCTATGGAAAGTAAGGTGTTACCAGCCGCTATGGAAAGTACGGTGTTACCAGCCACTATTGAAAGTAACGTGTTACCAGCCGCCATGGAGCTGTAGGGGTCATGCTATGGAAAATAAGATGTTACCATGCTATGGAAAGTAAGGTGTTACCACGCTATGGAAAGTAAGGTGTTACCAGCCGCCATGGAGCTGTAGGACCACGCTATGGAAAGTAAGGTGTTACCATGATATGGAAAGAAAGGGTGTTACAAGCCGCCATGGAGCTGTAGGAACCACGCTATGGAAATTAAGGTGTTACCACATTATGGAAAGTAAGGTGTTACCAGCCGCTATGGAAAGTAAGGTGTTACCAGCCGCTACGGAAAGTAAGGTGTTACCAGCCGCTATGGAAAGTAAGGTGTTACCAGCCGCCGTGGAGCTGTGGGAAACCCACGCTATGGAAAGTAAGGTGTTACCACGCTATGGAAAGTAAGGTGTTACCAGCCGCCATGGAGCTGTAGGAACCACGCTATGGAAGTAAGGTGTTACCAGCCGCCATGGAGCTGTGGTCAGCGTACAGACATGCAGATGGGGGTTGTGGGTTCGAGTCCACTTGCAAGGATTCTTTCGTAAGATTTTCCACTATTATTGGATCCTACTTAAGGCTGAGTTTGCAACGGACTCCAACAAGATGGAAACCACACACTCGTGTTTCATGAAGTTAGTGAATACATCTCTGAGGGTGTTGATCAAATTTCCTGATCAACACTGCAGGTGCCTGAATCTGTCGGGCCTGCTTGACGCCAGAAAAGATTATATAGTTTCTGACCTTTGACCCATTGAAAAAAAAAAAGATTCTATGGCCATTCGTGCCCTGCTCTCCTAATACTCTCAGTTTCGAGGGGAGGGGGGGGGAGGGCATATCGGGTGAATGTGTTTACTTGTGTAAATGCACAAGCACGCGTTCGCAGCTGTGCTAATGAGTGTGCGAGAGTGTGCGACAGATGTCCGTTGCTTTGCAGCTGAAGTGTGTTTAACGGGGTATGTGAGTGTGATTCATGTCAATGCAGCTGAAGTGTGTTAACGGGGTATGTGAGTGTGATTTATGTCAATGCAGCTGAAGTGTGTTAACGGGTATGTGAGTGTGATTTATGTCAATGCAGCTAAGTGTGTTAACGGGGTATGTGAGTGTGATTTGTGTCAATGCAGCTGAAGTGTGTTAACGGGGTATGTGAGTGTGATTATGTCAATGCAGCTGAAAGTGTGTTAACGGGTATGTGAGTGTGATTTATGTCAATGCAGCTGAAGTGTGTTAACGGGGTATGTGAGTGTGATTCATGTCAATGCAGCTGAAGTGTGTTAACGGGGTATGTGAGTGTGATTTATGTCAATGCAGCTGAAGTGTGTTAACGGGGTATGTGAGTGTGATTTATGTCAATGCAGCTGAAGTGTGTTAACGGGGTATGTGAGTGTGATTTATGTCAATGCAGCTGAAGTGTGTTAACGGGGTATGTGAGTGTGATTTATGTCAATGCAGCTGAAGTGTGTTAACGGGGTATGTGAGTGTGATTTATGTCATGCAGCTGAAGTGTGTTAACGGGGTATGTGAGTGTGATTTGTCAATGCAGCTGAAGTGTGTTAACGGGGTATGTGAGTGTAATTTATGTCAATGCAGCTGAAGTGTGTTAACGGGGTATGTGAGTGTGATTTATGTCAATGCAGCTGAAGTGTGTTAACGGGGTATGTGAGTGTGATTTATGTCAATGCAGCTGAAGTGTGTTAACGGGGTATGTGAGTGTGATTTATGTCAATGGAGCTGAAGTGTGTTAACGGGGTATGTGAGTGTGATTTATGTCAATGCAGCTGAAGTGTGTTAACGGGGTATGTGAGTGTGATTTATGTCAATGCAGCTGAAGTGTGTTAACGGGGTATGTGAGTGTGATTTATGTCAATGCAGCTGAAGTGTGTTAACGGGGTATATGAGTGTGATTTATGTCAATGCAGCTGAAGTGTGTTAACGGGGTATGTGTGTGACATTCATTCATAAGCTCGGGTCATTTTCATTAAGAAAATGACGCAATCGATACATGACGTCGATTCGCTCTGCGCTTGTTTTATATTTCTATGTCCAAACGGCAAAACTAATTGTTAGTTTTTGCTTTAAGGCAGTACGTTTATAATTTCAAGCGTTATGTAGACTCGTATTTGTATTAATAATAAAGTAATTTACAATCGTAGGGTATGGAAAACCATCGTACTGACCAATCGCAATTATCCAAGTGTCAGTGGTTTCTCCGTCCGTGCATGTGCAGTAAGTATTGACCGTTGCATCTTACGATCTTGATCAACCCGGTCGACGAGAAATTGGCTCCGCAAGAAAGGTCAAATTGTTCGAAAAGCAAGAAACCTTTTGAAGGTATCAGTCGAGGCCGGACTGAAGGGGCACTACAGGGCATTAGGACGATACCCACAACTTTTACGGGGAAGGTCTGAACGAGTCTCATCGTTCCGTGGGCGAGTCTGTTAGCTGTGGTCAAAAGGCTGTGTTGAGGTAAATAGGTCTAAATAATTTTTTCGTATAGCGCAACAAAATTTATTTCAATATAATCGCATTAAGGCACATTTACCGGTTCAATAATATTTTGTGCGCGCGATCATTTAAAATGCTCTGAATTAAATATTTCAGGTTTACCAGTCAACACGTATGATTGATCGTAGAGCTGTCATTTTCATCTGTTTGCTCTCATCATATCGTGTTGCCATGTACTAATCCATATTATGTAAATTCTATTTCAGCTCACCGTTGTATGCAACCATATTTAGAAGATGTGATATTTGTGTGAATGCAGTTTTATTATTTAAAGAATCGTAAACGAGTTCAAGTTATGAACGAAACATTTTCTCAGATCTAAGCGATCTGTATAATATGAAGATTGACGCCATTTGATTTAATCTGTTCAAGGATTAAATATAATTGTAATTCATCAAGCATTAAGCCTTGGCGAATAACTCAGTCAAGGCAGATTGGAATATTCATGTACACTTTCCTTCTTTGTTAACGAGTTATATCGTAAAGGAATTTTTGAAGGAAATCAATTGTAAATGATAGAGCAAGCTAGTGCAATTGTAAAGTGTGTCTAGAGCGTGTAGTGGGTGGAATAGTGATGTGCCACTATAGAGCAAGATCTAAGACGATTGTTATCTTGCAGGTCCTTTCGTACTTTTTTCCTTTTACGTCCATCCTATACATCTCTCCGCATCTTTATCTTCATCTTCGTCACACATCTCTATCCTGCTGCATTTTTCGTTGAGAGGAACGTGCTGGTGTGTCAACCTTATCGGAATCCGGAGGTGGACTCTAAGCGTCAACGGAACTCCAGAACACCACAGGATTCCGTGAAGCTGAGTGCAATTATTCAAACACATCCCTCCACATTCAAGCACGCCACAACACACTCAGACATT
>CM031596.1:2282965-2335465 GCA_018398815.1 Conus ventricosus
GTGCTATCAACATTAGCAGTGTGAAGTGTCGTAACCTTCTTTTGCCCCATCTCAGTGCTATCAACAGTAGCAGTCTGAAGTGTCGTAACCTTCTTTTGCCCCATCTCATTGCTATTGACAGTAGCAGTCTGAAGTGTCGTAACCTTCTTTTGCCCCATCTCAGTGCTATCAACAGTAGCAGTGTGAAGTGTCGTAACCTTCTTTTGTCCCATCTCATTGCTATTGACAGTAGCAGTGTGAAGTGTCGTAACCTTCTTTTGCTCCATCTCTTTGCTATTGACAGTAGCAGTGTGAAGTGTCGTAACCTTCTGTTGCCCCATCTCATTGCTATTGACAGTAGCAGTCTGAAGTGTCGTAACCTTCTTTTGTCCCATCTCATTGCTATCAAGAGTAGCAGTGTGAAATGTCATAACCTTCTTTTGCCCCATCTCATTGCTATTGACAGTAGCAGTCTGAAGTGTCGTAACCTTCTTTTGCCCCATCTCATGCTATTGACAGTAGCAGTCTGAAGTGTCGTAACCTTCTTTTGCCCCATCTCAGTGCTATCAACAGTAGCAGTGTGAAGTGTCGTAACCTTCTTTTGCCCCATCTCTTTACTATTGACAGTAGCAGTGTGAAGTGTCGTAACCTTCTTTTGTCCCATCTCATTGCTATTGACAGTAGCAGTGTGAAGTGTCGTAACCTTCTTTTGCCCCATCTCTTTGCTATTGACAGTAGCAGTGTGAAGTGTCGTAACCTTCTGTTGCCCCATCTCATTGCTATTGACAGTAGCAGTCTGAAGTGTCGTAACCTTCTGTTGCCCCATCTCTTTGCTATTGACAGTACAGTGTGAAGTGTCCGTAACCTTCTTTTGCCCCATCTCAGTGCTATCAACAGTAGCAGTGTGAAGTGTCGTAACCTTGTTTTGCCCCATCTCATTGCTATCAACAGTAGCAGTCTGAGGTGTCGTAACCTTCTTTTGCCCCATCTCATTGCTATTGACAGTAGCAGTCTGAAGTGTCGTAACCTTGTTTTGTCCCATCTCATTGCTATCAACAGTAGCAGTCTGAAGTGTCGTAACCTTCTGTTGCCCCATCTCATTGCTATTGACAGTAGCAGTCTGAAGTGTCGTAACCTTCCTTTTGCCCCATCTCATTGCTATTGACAGTAGCAGTCTGAAGTGTCGTAACCTTCTTTTGCCCCATCTCATTGCTATCAACAATAGCAGTGTGAAGTGTCGTAACCTTCTGTTGCTCCATCTCATTGCTATTGACAGTAGCAGTGTGAAGTGTCGTAACCTTCTTTTGCCCCATCTCATTGCTATTAACAGTAGCAGTCTGAAGTGTCGTAAACCTTGTTTTGCCCCATCTCATTGCTATCAACAATAGCAGTGTGAAGTGTCGTAACCTTCTGTTGCCCCATCTCATTGCTATTGACAGTAGCAGTCTGAAGTGTCGTAACCTTCTTTTGCCCCATCTCATTGCTATCAACAATAGCAGTGTGAAGTGTCGTAACCTTCTGTTGCCCCATCTCATTGCTATTGACAGTAGCAGTCTGAAGTGTCGTAACCTTCTTTTTGCCCCATCTCAGTGCTATCAACAGTAGCAGTCTGAAGTGTCGTAACCTTCTGTTGTCCCATCTCATTGCTATTAACAGAGGCTTGGCTCTCAGTTTCCCTTTTCCTGACTGACAAACCCTTGTATTTCAGTTGTGCATCGTCAGTAAACTGACGTGGTACATATTGTGACGTAACGTGTGTGACGCTTCACTTTAAGCGGCGCTTTTCGGATTTGCCCATGAAAAGCGTTTTGGTTTTGGTAACTTTGACTATAAATCTGCACATGTGCATGGTAGAAATTCCATTCAGATGGTGTGATTGTAATACAATACAACTTAATGTGTATTGCTACCTGAAGTTAGACCTAGTCTCCCAACAAAAGAAAATGCACTACTCACACGTAGCTTTCGACAGCCATCCGGCCATCTTCCTCAGCGATGCTGTTGCTGACTGTAATATGTATTACAATATTTGCTCTTGATATCACTCTACGCTTCTTTCATCAGTGTTTAATACATTCATGGTTGAAAATCAAAATCTCTAAAAGAATGGTCGATTCGGTACTGCTGAAAGTACAGCTGAGAATGTTAACAGCGGGTTTACAGCCATTGTCATGACATCTTCACGCTAGAAATTGTTTAACAATGATTCTTGTATTTGTACAATGTGAACGTGTTTAGATTTATAGTTATGAGCAAGTTTGGTAATGCTACCCGTAATAGGTCTGTTTACTGAGAAACTGAAAGGTCAATGTCAAAGTTTCACACACACCACACACACACACACACACACACACACACACACACACACACACACACACACACACACACACACACACACACAACCAAAGCTGCATGATCGCATAGACTCATTTTCCATGCACATGTAAGTAAAAAGAAATCATGTTTAAATAGCGTTACCAGTTTACACCGGGATTTCAAGCTGCAGATGGAGGTGTGGGGAGGGGGAAATACTTGGACGTTTAACAGAAGCCACATGAACCAACCATTCCTGATTAAAAAACAAATGATTGACAACAACCTCTAAACAAGCAAATATGAACAGTCACCAGGATTAAGTTAACTGACACCAGGAATAATATGCAAGCGATGCTCTGCTTTGTCTATAACACACCAGGAATAAATTATGCAAGCGATGCTCTGCTTTGTCTATAACACACCAGGAATAATATGCAAGCGATGCTCTGCTTTGTCTATAACACACCAGAATAATATGCAAGCGATGCTCTGCTTTGTCTATAACACTTCTTTACCGTCGTAAATAACGCCCCTTCCTCTTTCATCCACCTACACCCAAGACACTGGATCAAAGGTTAAAGTCCTATAGGCCTAGTCTGATTGCCGGAGAGCCACCCACCTACACCCAAGACACACTGGATCAAAGGTTAAAGTCCTATAGTCTAATTGCCGGAGAGCCACCCACCTACACCCAAGACACACTGGATCAAAGGTTAAAGTTCTATAGTCTAATTGCCGGAGAGGCAGTGACCTTTCAGATCGTCCATGACTCAAGGGCACGGCTTTAAGGAAGGCGGCGCTCACCTCCATCCTTTCGCCGCCTTGACATTTCCTGGAATAGATCATTTCCAGCTGCATGGACAAGGGGGTTTTCAGACCTGACAATCCTGGATGGTTCAAATACACGACCGTCAGCTCCGCAGCTGAACTCTCTCAACAACTGACTGTAAGCCCCTAAACTCTTGACTGTAACCCCTAAACTCTTGTAGGCCTAGCTGCTGTGATCCCTAACAACTGACTGTAAGCCCCTAAACTCTTGTAACCTAGCTGCTGTGATTCCTAACAACTGACTGTAAGCCCCTAAAATCTTGACTGTAAGCCCCTAAACTCTTGACTGTAAGCCTATAAACAAATTGACTGTAAGCCCCTAAACTCTTGTAGGTCTACCTGCTGTGATCCCTAACAACTGACTGTAAGCCCCTAAACTCTTGACTGTAAGCCCCTAAACTCTTGACTGTAAGCCCCTAAACTCTTGACTGTAAGCCCCTAAACTCTTGTAGTCTACCTGCTGTGATCCCTAACAACTGACTGTAAGCCCCTAAACTCTTGTAGACCTAGCTGCTGTGATCCCTAACAACTGACCGTAAGCCCCTAAAACTCTTGTAGGTCTACCTGCTGTGATCGCTGACAACTGACTGTAAGCCCCTAAACTTGACTGTAAGCCCCTAAACTCTTGACTGCAAACCCCTAAACTCTTGACTGTAAACCCCTAAACTCTTGACTGTAAGCCCCTAAACTCTTGTAGGTCTACCGGCTGTGATCCCTAACAACTGGCTGCAAGCCCCTAAACTCTTGACTGTAAGCCCCTAAACTCTTGACTGTAAGCCCCTAAACTCTTGTAGGTCTACCTGCTGTGATCCCTGACAACTGACCGTAAGCCCCTAAACTCTTGTAGGCCTAGCTGCTGTGATCCCTAACAACTGACTGCAAGCCCCTAAACTCTCGTAGACCTAGCTGCTGTGATCCCTAACAACTGACTGTAAGCCCCTAAACTCTTGTAGACCTAGCTGCTGTGATCCCTGACAACTGACTGTAAGCCCCTAAACTCTTGTAGACCTAGCTGCTGTGATCCCTAACAACTGGCTGCAAGCCCCTAAACTCTTGTAGACCTAGCTGCTGTGATCCCTAACAACTGACTGTAAGCCCCTAAACTCTTGTAGGCCTAGCTGCTGTGATCCCTAACAACTGACTGTAAGCCCCTAAACTCTTGTAGGCCTAGCTGCTGTGATCCCTAACAACTGACTGTAAGCCCCTAAAGTCTTGTAGGCCTAGCTGCTGTGATCCCTGACAACTGACTGTAAGCCCCTAAACTCTTGTAGTGGGCCTAGCTGCTGTGATCCCTAACAACTGGCTGCAAGCCCCTAAATTCTTGTAGACCTAGCTGCTGTGATCCCTAACAACTGACTGTAAGCCCCTAAACTCTTTTAGGCCTACCTGCTGTGATCCCTAACAACTGACTGTAAGCCCCTAAACTCTTGACTGTAAGCCCCTAAACTCTTGACTGTAAGCCCCTAAACTCTTGACTGTAAGCCCCTAAACTCTTGTAGGCCTACCTGCTGTCATGCCTAACATGACAGCCTAACAACTGACTGTAAGCCCCTAAACTCTTGACTGTAAGCCCCTAAACTCTTGACTGTAAGCCCCTAAACTCTTGTAGGCCTACCTGTTGTCATCCCTAACGGGCGCCCCTTTCAGATCCCGAAGATGCGGTGGCCTGAGAATATCCACACAGAAACTGTAACAGTTTTATATCTGTACATATAAACGTGTGTACGTACGAACGCGAAGTCAGGGAAATAAAAAGAAACCTCAAACTTACACACTGTCTACGCACAAATGAAGGACTAAGTGAAAACTATCAATCCCAAAAAGAAAAAAAAAGATCATTCTATACACACACACACACACACACACACACACACACACACACACACACACACACGAATGTGAGTGCATGAGAGAGAGAGAGAGAGAGAGAGAGAGAGAGAGAGAGAGAGAGAGAGAGAGAGAGAGAGAGAGAGAGAGAGAGAGAGAGAGAGAGAGAGAGAACACAAATATCATCAACAAATTTAGCCTTTGTACGTGTGCAACAGAAAAAAAAAAATGCAGAGTTTTTACAGCAACGGCAGATTTCTGTTTACGTTGCTGTGAAACATGTGCTGAGGATCTCGCCTCCCCCCTCCCCCCCCCCCCCCCCCCACTCGCCATTCCCTCGTGCTCTTGGTCACATACTCTGATGTTGGGTCATAGCACATATGTGATCCCTGGGCATACAAATGCGACAAGACACTGCCGTCAATAACACGTGATTGAAGACAAAACGAGATTAATCAATAAACATCCAACTTTTAAATAGATGCACGCGTGAACAGACACGGTGTGCCGGTCTGTGTGTGGTGTGTGTGTGTGTGTGTGTGTGTGTGTGTGTGGTGTGTGTGTGTGTGTGTGTGTGTGTGTGTGTGTGTGTGTGTGTGTGTGTGTGTGTGTGTGTGTGTGTGTGTGTGTGTGTGTGTAGTGTTGTGTGTGTGTGTGTGTGTGTGTGTGTGTGTGTGTGTGTGTGTGTGTGTGTGTGTGTTGTTGTTGTTGTTGTTGTTGTTGTTGTTGTTGTTGTGCTGTATGTATTCCAACTGTAAAGAAAAACACAGCCTGCAATCCATCTGTTCACTATCAAGTCTTCGCTGACAATCTATACAATTATGCTGCGTACATATGAAGGTTTTGTTTTAGTTGCAAATACTGACCCAACAAAACTAACACAGTGTCACACTCTCTCAAGAACTCTTGTGCAAATATTGCATTGAAAATGACAGATGAGCTGACCTGATCAAAGGTAAGCCTGAGTCTGCATTTTGTTGTTCTGTTTGCCTGTTTATAGTGACCTGCTTTAAACAGAATATCAGTTCTCCCGCAAACAGATCATGGCAATTCACCCTATTCTGACTGTCAGTACAAAATAAACATCTTTCACTCTTTGAAATAAAAACACAAATAAACCACCTGACACAAAGATGCAAACGTTTCCATATTTTTTCATACTGCTGGTACTCTATCCATAAAAGGCAAATCTAAACAAAATAAAACAGAGCTAAAGTTCACTGTGTTCTTTTGTCAACGATATCATAAACACTATTCAAACGATCATTATACAAATGAAAAAACATCATCAATTACAGCTCTCAAAATTACGTCCCATTTGTGTTTAGCGCGGAATGAAGAATGAAGCAGCAGTCTTACAAAACAAAGATGTAGCGAGAAATGATGAACCTACAACATAATGGTCTACAACCTGATGGTCCTTAAAATGTTTTCCCCATAGGTCAATGATGACACTACAACCTGATGGTCCTGTCAATGGTTTCCCCATAGGTCAATGATGAAACCACAACCTGATGGTCCTGTCAATGTTTTCCCCATAGGTGAATGATGAAACCACAACCTGATGGTTCTGTCAATGTTTTCCCCATAGGTGAATGATGAAACTACAACCTGATGGTTCTGTCAATGTTTTCCCCATAGGTGAATGATGAAAATACAACCTGATGGTCCTGTCAATGGTTTCCCCATAGGTCAATGATGAAACTACAACCTGATGGTCCTGTCAATGTTTTCCCCACACGCCATTGCAACGTTCTGAAAATCATGTTAACAGAAGTCATTCTGAAAAGGACGTGGTTCCTGCGCATAGCCATCCAACTGTTTACTACGATCCTTACTGGTACCAATCGTAAGGCAGCTTATATCGTTCGGCGTGTCAGGAGTGACATCCGTACCAATCAGTTTAGAGAGGCTAGGGGCTAGAGGTGACAACAAGCAATGTTTAGCCCTTTTTTCATAGCATAGGTGATAATAACATTCTCTGACTGATAATGAGGTCAGAATTGCCACTCTCGTCTTGTTCACGACACACTGTAGGAATGATTCATACACTGAGGCGACACAGACAGAGCATAGTAAATGATTTTATATGTTGCGTGTTCTTACAAAAATACACCTGAGCGCCATTTATTAACAGATAGTTCAACATGAACAATGCGTTATAAGAACAGTATGGACATTGTTTGGCTGTAAAGATGAGCAATGCTTCATCACGCGTGTCTTGCACTACTGACACGACTGTCGCTGTTGTTCAGTCGCTGGTAACTTGACTGACAAATCAGTTATGTGTAATGAGACAAGACACGTGGAAGTATGAGAGAGAGAGAGAGAGAGAGAGAGAGAGAGAGAGAGAGAGAGAGAGAGAGCACGTGTGTGTGTGTGTGTGTGTGTGTGTGTGTGTGTGTGTGTGTGTGTGTGAATATAAGTTTGTACTTGTTTAGAGTACCCTGTGCCTCGCCTTGAAAAGCCTGTAGGCTAAAGGAAGCAAATGCATTCAATCAGGCTGTGAAAAGGCTACCTAGCATTTTTACAGCCTACATTTTTGACAACAACCAAACACCATCAATGTTTTACATTTCTGTTTAAAAAGACTGTATGCTCCACACTCTTGAAGCTGGTGTTCTGACTCCACCAGTCTCGTTGCAAACAAAACGAACTGTTCTGACGTGTCTAAATGCTCTTTCTGGAATATCCTCGCTTTCTGTGAGCTGAGTACTTGTTTGAGGCACCAACCTCTCAACAGAGAACCGGTCAAGTCTGATCACTCTTACCATCATCAACGAATCAAAGATGCGAAAAAAGTCTGCTGGACTGAGCAGTCAAGTTAGCAGTCACGTTAGCAGTCAAGTTAGCAGTCACGTTAGCAGTCACGTTAGCAGCCACGTTAGCAGTCAAGTCAGCATTCACGTTAGCAGTCACGTTAGCAGTCACGTTAGCAGTCACGTTAGCAGTCACGTTAGCAGTCACGTTAGCAGTCAAGTTAGCAGCGAGAAACTGTGCATCTTTGTTCTGTCAGTTCGACGGCCCACAGATTGAAAACGTCAGTTCAAGGCGTGCCCCACGCTGCATAACTGAACGAAGCAAGCAGAACAGACACAGCACGAACAAACACTACATCTACGTCATGATCTCAGTCCTCAAAGAGAATGTGCCCGGAGAACGACGAGAAGTGGTTGAGCAGTGACGACTTCTCGTTCAGCTGCACCCAGACGTGGTCGTCCCTCACCAGGCGCAGGATGAGCGTGTTGCTGCCCGTGCCATGGCGGGCCCGGGCGTCCCCGTGGAAGGCCAGCTGGTGGTTGTTGTTCAGCATGATCCAGCCGTACGCTGTCTGGTTCTCCGCGCTCAGCGCGTGCACGGTGAAAATGTAGGTGCCGTTGACCTTGCAGACGAAGTGCGAAGAGTACACGTCGAAGCTGTCTCCCAGGTTGGTGTGGATGGTGTCGAAGATGACCGGGGTCTTTTGCACCACGGGGCCTAGCGGTTCGCTGCGGCTGACGGTGAAGGCCACGCGGGCTGGGTGCGAGCCTTTCTCACCTTTCGGGCCTCTGGGGCCTGGCTTGCCCAGCTCACCTGGAGTGCCTTCCTCACCTTTAGGTCCGATGGGTCCCGCAGTTCCGCACTCGCCTTTCGATCCTTTGCGACCTCTACGACCCTTCACGCCCATTTCGCCCGGAACTCCTGCTTCGCCTGCAAGCATCACGTCAAGGTTGTTTGACCATAGGTATAGGTTGTTTGACCATAGGTATAGGTTGTTTGACCATAGGTATAGGTTAGGTATAGGTTGTTTGACCATAGGTATAGGTTGTTTGACCATAGGTATAGGTTGTTTGACCATACGTATAGGTTGTGTGACCTTTGACCATAGGTATAGGTTGTGTGACCTTTGACCATAGGTATAGGTTGTTTGACCATACGTATAGGTTGTGTGACCTTTGACCATAGGTACAGGTTGTGTGACCTTTGACCATAGGTATAGGTTGTTTGACCATATGTATAGGTTGTTTGCCATAGGTATAGGTTGCTTGACAATAGGTGTAGGTTGTTTGACCATAGGTATAGGTTGTTTCACCATAGGTACAGGTTGTTTCACCAGAGGTATAGGTTGTTTCACCACTAGTTACACAGGATGGGACAATCTTTACGCATATGATGAGACAATCATCACACATAGGATGAGACAATCTTCACACATATGATGAGACAATCTTCGCACATATGATGAGACGGTCTTCACACATATGATGAAACAATCTTCACACATATAATGAGACAATCTTCACACACATGAGACAATCTTCACACATATGGTGAGACAATCTTCACACATATGATGAGGTAATCTTCACACATGATGAGACAGTCTTCACACATATGATGAGACAATCTTCGCACATATGATGAGACAACTTTCACACTTATGATGAGACAATCTTCACACATATGATGAGACAATCTTCACACATATGACGAGACAATCTTCACACATGTGATGAGACAGTCTTCACACATATGATGAGACAGTCTTCACACATACGATGAGGTAATCTTCACACATATGATGAGACAGTCTTCACACATATAATGAGACAATCTTCACACATATGATGAGACAGTCTTCACACATATGATGAGACAATCTTCACACATATGATGAGACAGTCTTCACACATATAATGAGACAGTCTTCACACACATGATGAGACAATCTTCACACATATGATGAGGTAATCTTGACACATATAATGAGACAATCTTCACACATATAATGAGACAATCTTCACACATATGATGAGACAATCTTCACACACATAATGAGACAATCTTTACACATATAATGAGACAATCTTCACACATTTGATGAGACAATCATCACACATATGAGACACTCCTCACACACTTTCAACACTGACTACACATGATGAGACAATCTTTACACATAGCATCTTTCACCACTTTCTACACATGATGAGACAATCTACACACACAGCTTCTTTCACTACTGGTTACACATGATGAGATCATCTACACACATAGCTTCTTTCACTACTGGTTACACATGATGAGACAATCTGTACACACATAGCTTCTTTCACTACTGGCTACACATGAGGAGACAATCTTTACACATAGCTTCTTTCACCACTGACTGCACATGATGAGACAATCTTTACACATAGCTTCTTTCACCACTGACTACACATGATGAGACAATCTACACAGATAGCTTCTTTCACCACTGATTACACATGATGAGACAATCTGTACACATAGCTTCTTTCACTACTGGTTACACATGATGAGACAATCTGTACACACATAGCTTCTTTCACTACTGGTTACACATGATGAGACAATTTGTACACACATAGCTTCTTTCACTACTGGCTACACATAATGAGACAATCTGTAGACATAGCTTCTTTCACTACTGGTTACACATGATGAGACAATCTGTACACAAAGATTCTTTCACCACTGACTGCACATGATGAGACAATCTTTACACAAAGATTCTTTCACCGCTGGCTACACGAGACATTCTTTACACAAAGATTCTTTCACCACTGACTGCACATGATGAGACAATCTTTACACAAAGATTCTTTCACCGCTGGCTACACGAGACATTCTTTACACAAAGATTCTTTCACCACTGACTACACATGATGAGACAATCTTTACACATAGCTTCTTGTGCTACTTGCTACATATGATGAGACAACCGACACACGTAGATTCTTTCGCCACTGGCTACACATGAGACAATCTTTACACGTGTGTGTGTGTGTGTGTGCTGTGTGTGTGTGTGTGTGTGTGTGTGTGTGTGTGTGTGTGTGTGTGTGTGTGTGTTTGTTTGTTGTGTGTGTGTGTGTGTGTGTGTGTGTGTGTGTGTGTGTGTGTGTGTGCGTGTGTGTGTGTGTGTGTGTGTGTGTGTGTGGCGTGTGTACGCGCGCGCGCGTGCTTCGTGTGTGCGTGCGTGCCTGTGCGCGCGCACGTGTGTGTGTGTGCAGGTGTGCCTGTGCACACGCGTGCGCGTGCGCGAGCGGGCATGCGCGCGCGCGCGCGCGTGTGTGTGTGTGTGTGTGTGTGTGTGTGTGTGTGCGCGCGCGTGTGTGTGTGTGTGTGTGTGTGTGTGTGTGTGTGTGTGTGTGTGTGTGTGTGTGTGTGTGTGTGTGCGTGCGTGTGTGTGTGTGTGAAGCCGCGCAAGCGCGCGAGTGGGTGTCCTGACCCATCTGTTTCTTTACTTTTTCTTTTTTAACCAGCCATGTTTATCCAACCCACGCGTCAATTGCGCCTCTTCCAACACCGGCGATAAAAAAAAAGAGAAAAAAAGTGTTCAAAAGAAGGAAAATAGGAGTATTATTTTCCAGTGTTATCTCCTTCTCCCCTTCCCCCCCCCCCCCCCCCCCCCCCCCGCCCACACACATTACAAAACAGAAACAGAGAAAAAAGTCCACCGAACCTCCGATCCTAATTTTTGTTCGAGCTGTAAGCCCAGTAAAAACGTTTTTTACAATTAACAACCTAATACTTATTGTCAGACAGTATTTCCGAGTAGACAGCTAGGAAAGCTAGTAAAACTAGATTGGGACGCTCCTCGTAAAGTGAGACGAGAAACAAGAAACGTCCTTGCAAGACAAGACTTCAAAAGAAATCAGAAACGTAACAAACGCACAACAGTCCGACTGACAGGAAATGAAATGACTGGACCGGAAAATGCGGAGGCTTACCCTTGTCTCCGGGCTGCCCTGAGTCCCCTTTGTCTCCCTTGGGACCCCCGGCCCCCTGGCCCCCCCGGGCACCATGAAGACCTGCAAGAAGGTGAGAAATTCAGCAATAGTAACACCCCTGGAAGAAGGTGAGAAATTCAGCAATAGTAACACCCCTGGAAGAAGGTGAGAAATTCAGCAATAGTAACACCCCGTCGGAGAACAACAAGGCGAATCTCAGCACTCACTTCATCTATTGCAACGACATAGGTGATTACGCATTGTCATATTTCAGCCAAATTTAATGCAAACTCGCACGCGTACACACACACACACACACACACACACACACACACACACACGCCCCCCCCCCCCCCCCCCACACACACACACACACGCACGCACGCACAGAGAGAGAGAGAGAGAGAGAGAGAGAGAGAGAGAGAGAGAGAGAGGAGAGAGAGAGAGAGAGAGAGAGAGTATTCAGGCTGGTAACAACATTTTCCAAAGCAAATGGACCAATTCTGCGTTCATGCTTGTCCTTCTCCCTCTTTACCCCGGCTAGGGATTGTTGCAGCTTTGCTCACGACTTTTTTTTTAACATCAGTCCGTCTGCTGCTGTCTTCTGTGGCTCTCTTGAGAGCTGGCGAAGGACAGACCTTCCATACCCTGTCTTTCCATCTTTCCGTTTGTTTGTCTCTTATTCGTTCTGCCGGCGCAGTGCTCTGCACGATAGTTTTTGCCTTGACGACTGTTCTGCAAGCGTGCCTGTTTCGTTTAATCTGCTTTCCTCACTACAGTCCGTGTCTGTTCCGTGCCATCTGTTTTCCTCACTACAGTCCGTGTCTGTTCCGTGCCATCTGTTTTCCTCACTACAGTCCGTGTCTGTTCCGTGCCATCTGTTTTCCTCACTACAGTCCGTGTCTGTTCCGTGCCATCTGTTTTCCTCACTACAGTCCGTGTCTGTTCCGTGCCATCTGTTTCCTCACTACAGTCCGTGTCTGTTCCATGCCATCTGTTTTCCTGCCTGTTCCATGCCATCTGTTCTCACTACAGTTTATAACACTGAAAGCGTGCCTGTTTTGTTCCATCTGTTCTCACTACAGTTTATAACACTGAGAAGTATGCCGGTCTAGCGAGCAGTTTGAGGGAATCTGGTTTCCAGGCCTGGATCCTCGCCATAGAAGTTGGAGCAAGGGGATTTGTAGGCTCATCAGCCTGTGACCTCATGAAACAGCTCGGGATTTCAGGTAAGAAGAGGACCAGCACCCTGAAGGCAATGGCAGAGGCAGCCGAAAAGAGTTCCAGCTGGGTCAGGTCGAGGAGGAACAAAAGTGAACTTCATAAAGCTTCAATTTCCCAATTTAGAACAGGTGTCCCGTTAGCAGTGGGGTAAGACATCCGAATAAAAAGTCACATCTTAAGACGCCCATCCATCCAAAAAAGTTGTGGGTTCGAATCCCGGCAGTGCCAACAAAGAAAAAAAGGTTGGCAGTAGAAGGGCATCTGGGAGTCATGACCTGGATGCGGCACGGCCCCTTTAGAGTGTCAGGAGTTGAGGGCCGAAACACTTGTCTGAGGGGTTTCTTCTCTGAAGACCTTCTGTCAAGCTCTCCCTTAGAGTGTCAGGAGTTCAGGGCCGAAACACTTGTCTGAGGGGTTTCTTCTCTGAAGACCTTCTGCTGTCAAGCTCTCCCTAGAGTTTCTTCCTACTTAGCCCATCTGACTGCTGTGGACTGCCTCCATTTGAAGGCTAACGCGGTGCTCTTTGTACGAGATGTTCACAGTTTGACTGTAATATAGTCTTAAGAGTTTGGATGTGTGCGATGAGATTTGCAGTGAGTATTAAATTCACACAATGCAGAAAAAAGAGATCACCAAGAGCGTATGAAGAAGGAACCTGATTTTAAACGTAAATGTTTGTCTCTCCAGACAGTCTTCTGTTCGCAACGCTCTGGTCTGCGCTGCCCTGATCAGGGCTTCTAAATTGGATGATTTGTCGGTTGATTATATTTTGTATCGAAAAGTCTGGATTCTAAGTGGGCTCTGGCACCTTCTTCTGATCTTAGTAACATTTTTCTTACTAAGCTGGAAAAAAAGGTGTAGATAGCCGCTCATTCCGACCTCCCGTCCACAGCCACAGCCTTGCCTGTCCCACCGCAGCCCCGGCACCGGCAATCCACAGGAGCAGTTAATGTCAAGTCGTCAAGAGGCAACCCACCGGGGGGGGCATTGCACTGCTGGTGAGTCACTTCGGTGGTGTTCAGTGGCGCCTGTTCTGATCTAACATACGCAGGACACCACCTACTAAGCCCCCTACTGACGACAATAATTGCTTAGTCGCGGAGCCGGTGCGAGTGAGCTCTCTGTCCAGAGGGCTCAACCACGTCCGTCCAGCGACGGCCCCCATGAAGTTGTCTATACCGGTGACCCTGACGGAATCAAACCAAGGCCACGGACGCTGAGAGGCAATCGAAACTGAGGTCACAATCAGAGCAGGGTATGAAAGGCCACAGAATTTGATATTCTTTTTTCATGCTGATCGATGAGAAGAGATTTTAATTCCGGTTTGAGACTGCGTAACAGGGCTGTACTCTACACTTACTTTCATAATGTATCCCGGCGTCAACCAGGCCCGAGAAATACAGACACCTGCAGTATTGGTCAGGAAATTTGAACAACACTGTCAGAAACGCATCCATTAAGTGTGATGAAACTCGACTGTGTGGTCCCAGTCTTCCCAGTTGAGCCCGTAGCAAACTCGACTCTGGGTAGGAGCCGGTCGGGGCAGAAAAATCCCACATGGCTCTGATGGGAATCGAACCCACGACCTCCCAGCTGGGAACCCGCGACACTAACCACTTCGCCACGGCAGCTGGTTAGAACGGGTGGAGTTTGTCTTTCTTTCTTTAATGCATAATTGACTTTCTTTTCCGACCGATCTAAATTTGGATTATTCTGTTCCTTGCATACGTCATGTACACGCGCACGTTCATTTTTTTTCCTTCAATATTTCTTTCTGGCTAGTCAGTGTTAGTTTTGCATACAACTACAATGGCAGATGCACATGATTGACACTAAGCCTTGTTTTCATAAATTTGGTAACCTTAGTTCTAAAACTACAAAGGAGCGGACTCGATTCAGCTTGACTAGAACTTCTGCATATGTCATATATGTGACATTCAATTCGGTTACTCTAAATAAGCGAGAATGTTTTAGTCCTACGAGGACACCTAGCATTCATGTGATGTTTACAAGGCTGAGACCTCCCCAAGTCTTGCAGACACAGGGGCAAAATGTGGCTGAGACTGTTGACAGTCTCACAAACACAGCTTTCTGCACAGTAGCCTGGGCAAACCAAACACAGCTTTCTGCACAGTAGCCTGGGCAAACCAAACACAGCTTTCTGCACAGTAGCCTGGGCAAACCAAACACAGCTTTCTGCACAGTAGCCTGGCAAACCAAACACAGCTTTCTGCACAGCAGCCTGGGCAAACCAAACACAGCTTTCTGCACAGTAGCCTGGGCAAACCAAACACAGCTTTCTGCACAGCAGCCTGGGCAAACCAAACACAGCTTTCTGCACAGCAGCCTGGGCAAACCAAACACAGCTTTCTGCACAGCAGCCTGGGCAAACCAAACACAGTTTTCTGCACAGCAGCCTGGGCAAACCAAACACAGCTTTCTGCACAGCAGCCTGGGCAAACCAAACACAGCTTTCTGCACAGCAGCCTGGGCAAACCAAACACAGCTTTCTGCACAGTAGCCTGGGCAAACCAAACACAGCTTTCTGCACAGCAGCCTGGGCAAACCAGGTAATCCAAAAGGACGTTAGTTCAAAGAATCGCAGGCTCAAGACAACCTGATTTTGTGTTCTTCACCATGCACAAAGGTGATAGCCTACGTCTGACCGATTCAGAATAAAACGATTTGTATTTTCTGTACTATGCAGCAATATTTGGCCGAGATTCTCAAAACCTGATACAATCTTACATATAGTATGTGAAACGGCAACAAGCCATTCCAAACAAACATGTTTCACCTTTATAGAAATATATAGTCCTGGCAATCTCGGATTGTGTAGGACAAATAATATTTGTGTTCTAGTCATTAAATTGTTAGTTTCAGAATATTCTGAATCTGAATTATTTCATCTAAGATAAAAATGATTCGTAATTTGTAGAAATGAACAGATCTGGCAGTACCAGAGTGGTAAACTGAACATACTGAGTACACACCTGGCAGTACCACAGTGGTAAAATGAACACACTGAGTGCACACATGGCAGTACCACAGTGGTAAAATGAACATACTGAGTGCACACGATTTGTGTTTTAGACATCAAACTGTTAGTTTCAGAATATTCTGAATCTGAATTATTCATCGAAGACAAAAATGATTCGTAATTTATAAAAATGAACAGATCTGACAGTACCACAGTGGTAAAATGAACACACTGAGTACACCCCTGGCAGTACCACAGTGGTAAAACGAACACACTGAGTACACACCTGGCAGTACCACAGTGGTAAAACGAACACACTGAGTACACACCTGGCAGTACCACAGTGGTAAAACGAACACACTGAGTACACACCTGGCAGTACCACAGTGGTAAAATGAACACACTGAGTACACATCTGTGAACACACTGAGTACACATCTGGCAGTACCAGAGTGGTAAAATAAACACACTGAGTACACATCTGGCAGTACCACAGTGGTAAAACGAACACACTGAGTACACACTGTCTAAAATCCACAGCAGTCCACAAAAAAGTTCATTTTCAGCCGTAGTGCCTACACAGCCTCCGTCCTTACCGTAGTGCCTACACAGCCTCCGTCCTTACCGTAGTGCCTACACAGCCTCCGTCCTTACCGTAGTGCCTACACAGCCTCCGTCCTTAGAGGAAGCAAACTACTGATGGTCCCAATGTCATCCACACAAGACAGGAATGACCATAAATGCTCGTCTATTTGGGACAAAAACTGAAGGTAACGTTCTCGTCCATATGAGACACACAAATAATTCGGAACGCAGATAATTATCAACAGTTCATCTATTAGTAGACACGATCAAATCTCATTCATCAAAGAAACAAATGGTGATCAACATCTCATCCTGGAGAAGGTAGCAACCAACAAACAGATTGCCATATCTTTCAGTCTACAAACCTGGCAAGATAACAAACAACAAACAGATTGCCATATCTTCCAGTCTACAAACCTGGCAAGATAACACACAACAGATTGTCATATCTTCCAGTCTACAGACCTGGCAAGATAACACACAACAGATTGTCATATCTTCCAGTCTACAGACCTGGCAAGATAACAAACAACAGATTGTCATATCTTTCAGTATTCAGACCTGGCAAGATAACAAACAACAGATTGTCATATCTTCCAGTCTACAGACCTGGCAAGATAACAAACAACAGATTGTCATATCTTCCAGTCTACAGACCTGGCAAGATAACAAACAACAGATTGTCATATCTTCCAGTCTACAGACCTGGCAAGATAACAAACAACAGATTGTCATATCTTCCAGTCTACAGACCTGGCAAGATAACAAACAACAGATTGTCATATCTTTCAGTATTCAGACCTGGCAAGATAACAAACAACAGATTGTCATATCTTCCAGTCTACAGACCTGGCAAGATAACAAACAACAGATTGTCATATCTTCCAGTCTACAGACCTGGCAAGATAACAAACAACAGATTGTCATATCTTCCAGTCTACAGACCTGGCAAGATAAACAACAGATGGCCATATCTTCCAGTCTACAGATCTGGCAAGATAAACAACAGATTGCCATATCTATCTTCCAGTCTACATACCTGGCAAGATAAACAACAGATTGCCATATCTATCTTCCAGTCTACAGACATGGCAAGATAAACAACAGATTGCCATATCTATCTTCCAGTCTACAGACTTGGCAAGATAAACAACAGATTGCCATATCTTTCAGTCTACAGAGGTGGCAGGCCCAGAAAAAGATAAAAGACAACAGATTGCCGTATCTACAGACCTGGCAGGCCTGGAACTCCCTGAGGACCTGGAAGACCTCGACAACAACTGCTGCAGGCCGCATCCCCTTTGACCAGGTTGTAGGTGACGCCAGCCGCCGTGCTCCACACGTGGATCAGGAAGACAGCAGCGAGGGGCACGTGCATCTTGCTTCTGTGTGGCTGCAAACTAGTCCCTGAAAGAAGGTGGAAGACAAGCGATGTAGGAGACTGCTGCAACGTTGTTCGACGAGCTAACCTGTTCGGACTCATGAGGTTCCAATGCCATTTAGTGTCTAAACACAACTGTTTTGAAGAAGCAACGCCACGCGCATACCCACACACCAGCGCGCACTGACACCCCCACACGCGCGCACTCGCACAAGTGTTTATACATTTACAGACACGCAACGTGGCGATTCGTGTGAGTGTGTGTGTGTGTGTGTGTGCGCGAAACTGAGTCAGAGAGAGAGAGAGAGAGAGAGAGAGAGAGAGAGAGAGGGGGGGGGGGGAGGGAGGGAGGGAGGGAGGGGAAGGGGGGCTGGTAACAGCAACATCAAACGGCTGCAGTGATGCAAGAGTTCAAGAAACTTGTTTGATTACGGGAAGAAAAGAGCGAAGGGATCACATCAAAAGAACGATGACGAGGTCAGTGCCGCTGTCTTTGGCGCTGTGTGACGCCATTACTGGGGCCCGGGCCGTGTCACTGATGGCAGTCATCACGTCTTGGGCCGTGTCTGACGTCATGCAATTGCTTTGTTACGACTTCGTCAACTCCTTCCAACCTTCTCTCGTGTTTCTGACGTCAGAGAATTTCTCTGTGTGCGTGAAGGGCACGCGCTCTTATGTGATGACGACAACGGACCTACTGACCCAGTTGTTCTTGCCATTTGGGGCAGCGTCATCTCACGGCAATTTCTCACGCCGCTCATTTCGACTAACTACTCCTTTCCCTTTCCACTCCGCCTTCTACCGCTCTTCTCCCCCACTACCTCTCATCCCAACACCCACATCCACCCCCCCCCCCCTACCCTATTCGTACTGTGGCATTACAGCTGAGATCTACTCTCTTCTTTTCTGTTCATTTACTTACTTCGTAGGCCTACATATCGCGGTCGGCAGTTTTACACGCCCTTCCTCCTACGCACCACCACCCCCCTTCGCCCCCCCCCCCCCCTCCCCCCAGCTTTCCCATCATTGCTACAGTTACGCACACGGTACAGCGTAAAGCTGTCCGTAGGACAGAAAAAACATTGAAAATGATCCGTAGGACAGAAAAAAACATTGAAAATGATCCAAAAAACATTGAAAATGATCCGTTGGACAGAAAAAACATTGAAAATGATCACGGACTGAACTGGGGAAAAATTCTGAAACAGCATCGGCTGGACATAAACAGTAAAGACACAACTTGATATGAAGACGATATTGCCGTTTAAGTAAGTGGATTGGGCAACAGGCCAAGTCTTTGACAGAAACTGTGTCAGCCGATTTCAAATGGGGCGACTGCAGGCGAAAATGATTACATCATCATCATCATCATCATCATCATCAGTAGTCGTGGTAGTGGTTTCTTGATTTCATCATCATTATGATTATCATTATTGGTTTAACCCGTAGTGTGTCCCGGCAGCTCCTTTCCAATCCATACAGCCACTTGGCGCCCAGTTTGGAGAGGTCAGTGATTGTTCCTCCTTCGCTTTCAACGTCTTCAACGCTATTTGTCTTGCCTGAAGACAAAAAGGTCAAAACGCGTAGCGTCCTTTTTTATTTTGATTTGTTGATGCTTTCATTTGGCGGCACGGTGATTGCGTTTTTTGATCTTGCGAAAGCTGAAGGACTGCTGTTCAGCACACAGTCTGGCGTGACAACAGAAAACGGGCCAAAGACGACATCAAAAGAAAAAGCCGTCCTGAACCTTTAACAATCATGTCACAAAAAAAGACGAAGCCATCTAGGCTGAATAATATTTATCCACCTTTTTGTGTATAGCACAATTTATCTTCCTTATAGCCCCGTCTCTCTACCCCAGTCCTCCGCTCCCCCCCCCCCCCCCCCCCCCCCCCACCTTTGCAGTCCGCTTCCATTACTTTCCCATTTTTTACCTTCTCGATTCTAGACAAATCAGAATTGCGCCCGTTGTGTTTCGTCTTCTCTCTCTCTCTCTCTCTCTCTCCTCTCTCTCCCCTCTCTCCTCTCTCTCTTCTCTCTCTCTCTCTCTCTCTCTCTCTCTCTCTCTCTCTCTCTACGTGCGCGCGTGCGCCTGTGTGTGTGTGTGTGTGTGTGTGTGTGTGTGTGTGTGTGTGTGTGTGTGTGTGTGTGGTGCGTCTCTCCTCTCTCTCTCTCTCTCTCTCTCTCTCTCTCTCTCTCTCTCTCTCTTCTCTCTCTCTCTCTCTCTCTCTCTCTCTCTCTCTCAGGCTAGAATAATGACGTATACACAGACACGACGTATGGTAAGTTTTCTTTCCTTTTTTGTGTATTTTATGTTTTATGTTACTGGCTGAAAGAAACAACAAAACAAGACAAAAAAAATGTCATTTCATTTTTCTAGCGCCAGCCACCCCCAGGGAGCCACCTACATGTCTGTGTCATGACCTTCCCCCCCCTCCCCGCCTCTCTCCATATCCCCCACCCCCCCACCCCTCGGCTCTCCTACCGTTAAAGACATTGTACTGTACCATTGGAGACATTTTACTGCACCATTAGAGACATTGTACTGTACAATTGGAGACATTGCACTGTACCATTGGAGACATTGTACTACTGTACCATTGGAGACATTGTACTGTACCATTGGAGTCATTGTACTGTACCATTGGAAACATTGTACTACTGTACCATTGGAGATATTGTACTACTGTACCATTGGAGACATTGTACTACTGTACCATTGGAGACATTGTACTGTACAGTAAAAACATTGTACTGTACCATTGGAAAATTTAGAAATAGAGTTTGTTTCTTACCGCCAATGACATTGACAAACAAAGCACATGACAAGACACGATGCATTTCAACCACTTGGGTCTTCTTCAGGCGAAAAAATAATAATAAATCACATTTAACATTTGGGACAGTACAAACAAAGAACGAAAAACGAAAAAAAGAACGAAAAATGACTCATCCGTTGTTGTCCATGTGGTGGTAAGAATAGCCGGTAGGCGGAAATGACATGGGGGATTATGGGAAGGAAAAGGAGGGGGGGGGGGGGTTGCGTAGGGGAGGTGTGTGTGTGTGATATGATAGGGTTGTGTGTCTAGTTTATTGGGATGGTGTGATATCTTTGTGATGGTTGTGGTAATGGTGGATTGATAATAATGGTAATGGGAAAAAAAAAAAGAAAAAAGGTTTGGGTGAATAAAATAAATGATTTCGTTGGGTGATGAAAGAGGTAGTGGTAGTTATGCGTGGGTAGTTGAGAAGGTGTGTGGGTAATGTTAGGGAGGGAAGGGGATGGAAGATAAATGGGTGATAAGGTATGATCGGGGGGGGGGGGGGGGGGGGGAAAGGGGGGGTGAGGTGGAAAAAAAGGGGGGGAGAATGGGGGGGGGGAGGAGGGTAATGTGTTTGTGGGGGGGGGGGGGGGGAGGGGGGCAAGAGAAGGAGAGCTCATATCTCATCATCCACTATGGGGTGGGGGGTGGGGGTGGGAGGTTCATATAAATGGTGTTGTTTAAAAAAAGTGAGCAATGCTGTGGGATGATGTTCATTGCAACAGGTGAAATAATGTGTTGGCATACAATGGGGACAAAGGAAAAGAAGTGGTCAGTGGGGAAGGGGGAAAATGTGTGTGTGTGTGTGAAAAGAGAAAAAAAAAAGTAAAGTGGGGGGGGGGGGGGGGATTTAAGGGGAAGGATAAAACAAAATTAACATTAAATAGATGGAGGGTGGCTGTAACTACTGTATGAAGTGAGTGAAGGGGATGTGGTGGTGGTGTATGTATGTGTGTGTGTATGTGTGTGTGTTGGTAGGGGATATTGCCAACTGATGTGGTAGTGGTGGGTATGTGTGTTTGGTTATTGTTGGATATTGATGCCTTGGGGGTGTAGTGTGCCCAGTTTGGCAATGAGATGGGATTCTTGAGTTGTGCGTTCAAAGCTGTCACTCTGTGACTGCCAGAGTGCCATAACTTTGACATGGTCGATGTTGTGTTGGGTGTGGTTGAAGTGTAGGGCGACGGGTTTGGGTCGGTGGTGGCGGATATCAGCCAGGTGTTCAGAGATGCGTGTTTCAAGTGTGCGTGATGTTTCCCCTATGTAGATCTTGTCACACAGCTGGCAGTGGATGGCATATATAATGTTGCGGCTCTGACATGAGAATGTGCGTTTGACTGTGAAGGAGTCTTTGGGGCCCTGTAAGATGGTGTCTGGTTTGGTGAGGGGGCAGATTTTGCAGTTGGGTTTAGAGCAGGGGTGAGTACCTGGTGGTGTAGCTGTGGTTCTGTTCAAACTGGACCGCACGAGGAGGTCTTTGAGGTTTTTGTCACGTTTGAATGTGATCATGGGTTTGGTATGGAAGGCGGGTTTGTGGTTATGTACAATGTGCCAATTGGATTTGAGGATCCTACAGATGGGGAGGGTGTGGGGGTGGTAGAGGAGGTAGCTGTGGGTCTGTCTGTCTTGGTTGGATTCTGGGTTTTCCAGAGCAGATGTTCTGGATACAGCTATGGTGCGGCGGAGTGCTGCATTGATGATGGGGACTGGGGTATCCGCGGTTGGTGAAGAATTCTGACATTTTGGCTGCTTGTATAGTGAAGTCTTCCTCGCTGGAGCAGAGTCTACCTACACCATTTCGCAGTCGGTCAACTTCTAGACATCACCATCTCCCTTGAAAAAGGGCCTACTCAAAACCTTATTTTCTAAAAACCCACCGACGCACATGCATACCTAGACTACTCATCCTCCACAACCATACACTAAAGACAGCATCCCATACTCACAATTTCTCCGTCTTCGCAGACTCTGCTCCAGCGAGGAAGACTTCACTATACAAGCAGCCAAAATGTACATGATTACACCCGGGCACCACTGCAACAACAACCCACTATATATTCCACAAAATCACACACACACCCACACCACACTAACTTGCAACACACACACTCACACACACAAAACACACACACACACCACACACACACACACACACACACACAACCCCACACACACACACACACACACACACACATTTTTCCCCTTCCCCCCTGACCACTTCTTTTCCTTTGTCCCCATTGTATGCCAACACATTATTTTTACCTTTGCAATGAACATCATCCCACAGCATTGTTCACTTTTTTTAAACAAACACCATTTATATGAACCTCCCACCCTTGGATGTGTCTCCATGTCTGTCTTCCCCGGGTTAAAGTGCGGTGTCTTTCATCACTAATTGGATGTGTCTCCGTGTCTGTCTTCCCTGGGTTAAAGTGCGGTGTCTTTCAACACTTGGTGTGTCTCCGTGTCTGTCTTCCTGGGATAGCGCTGGTTTGCATGAACTCAGGACATGCTTCACTGTTTGGTTGCCTGACACAGCCGTCACGGGGGTCATGTGAAGGTTCCATTTTACCAGGTGTGAAATTGACAGCCGTCACGTGGGGTCATGTGACAGGTCCCATTTTACCAGGTGTGAAATTGACAGCCGTCACGTGGGGCCATGTGCAGGTTCCATTTTACCAGGTTGTGAAATTGACAGCCGTCACGTAGGGTCATGTGACAGGTCCATTTTACCAGGTGTGAAATTGACAGCGTCACGTGGGGTCATGTGACAGGTTCATTTTACCAGGAGCGTATGACGTCATATTGCTCTACTGAGCATGCCAAACTCAGTTTCAGGACTGGTATGTGCGCAGAACTTCTTTTTGTTTTTGTTTTTGCATATTTGTTTCGCTGTTGTTGCATTTTCATATGACACATAACTCTAGCTTTCCATTTCACACAAGTACTGTTGAATCTTACGATTAGCAGGGATTTTACCCTTTAATCATAAGAAATGAAAACATAAATGAAACTATTTAGAGCAATTGCAATCAAAAACTCTGTGAAAACAAATCAAAACGTAAGAGATGACCATGAATTTGAAGAAGTACCAGAAATAACAAGTATATTGCGATTGCATTTGGATTGCTACCCATATTTCCGTAACAGTATTTTCACAATGATCTTGATCAACAGAATGTTACTCAAGCTACGAACATTATGCTCGTAATATCACGGGGGATTCACAAGCTTGGCACAACCTCTCTTAACCATCTTCAAAGGAACATAGATCGTTGTGCAACAGAGGATCGACAAGCACGGTACGGGTCGCAAAGGGTTGAGAATGTCCTGGAGGATCCCAAAGGGTAGAGAATGTCCTGGAGGATGCCAAAGGGTTGAGAATGTCCTGGAGGATCCCAGAGGGTTGAGAATGTCCTGGAGGATGCCAAAGGGTTGAGAATGTCCTGGAGGATCCCAAAGGGTTGAGAATGTCCTGGAGGATGCCAAAGGGTTGAGAATGTCTGGAGGATCCCAAAGGGTTGAGAATGTCCTGGAGGATCCAGAGGGTAGAGAATGTCCTGGAGGATGCCAAAGAGTTGAGAATGTCTGGAGGATCCAAAGGGTTGAGAATGTCCGGAGGATGCCAAAGGGTTGAGAATGGAGGATCCCAGAGGGTAGAGAATGTCCTGGAGGATCCCAAAGGGTTGAGAATGTCTGGAGGATCCCAAAGGGTTGAGAATGTCCTGGAGGATGCCAAAGGGTTGAGAATGTCTGGAGGATGCCAAAGGGTTGAGAATGTCCTGGAGGATGCCAAGGTTCGAGAATGTCCTGGAGGATCCCAAAGGGTTGAGAATGTTCTGGAGGATCCCAAAGGGTTGAGAATGTCCTGGAGGATGCCACAGGGTTGAGAATGTCCTGGAGGATGCCAAAGGGTGAGAATGTCCTAGAGGATCCAAAGGGTGAGAATGTCTGGAGGATGCCACAGGGTTGAGAATGTCCTGGAGGATGCCAAAGGGTTGAGAATGTCCTGGAGGATCCCAGAGGGTTGAGAATGTCCTGGAGGATGCCAAAGGGTAGAGAATGTCCTGGAGGATGCCAAGAGTTGATAAATGTCCTGGAGGATCCAGAGGGTTGAGAATGTCTGGAGGATGCCAAAGGGTTGAGAATGTCCTGGAGGATCCCAAAGGGTTGAGAATGTCCTGGAGGATGCCAAAGGGTTGAGAAGTCTGGAGGATCCCAAAGGGTTGAGAATGTCCTGGAGGATCCAGAGGGTAGAGAATGTCTGGAGGATGCCAAAGAGTGAGAATGTCCTGGAGGATCCCAAAGGGTTGAGAATGTCCTGGAGGATGCAAAGGGTTGAGAATGTCCTGGAGGATCCCAAGGGTTGAGAATGTCCTGGAGGATCCAAAGGGTAGAGAATGTCCTGGAGGATCCAGAGGGTAGAGAATGTCCTGGAGGATCCAGGGGCTGAGAATGTCCTGGAGGATGCCAAAGGGTAGAGAATGTCTGGAGGATCCCAGAGAGTTGAGAATGTTCTGGTACGGGTCGCAAAGGGTTGAGAATGTCCTGGAGGATCCCAAAGGGTAGAGATGTCCTGGAGGATGCCAAAGGGTTGAGAATGTCTGGAGGATCCAGGGGTTGAGAATGTCCTGGAGGATGCCAAAGGTTGAGAATGTCTGGAGGATCCCAAAGGGTTGAGAATGTCCTGGAGGATGCCAAAGGGTTGAGAATGTCCTGGAGGATCCCAAAGGGTTGAGAATGTCCTGGAGGGTCCCAGATGGTAGAGAATTCCTGGAGGATGCCAAAGAGTTGAGAATGTCCTGGAGGATCCCAAAGGGTTGAGATGTCTGGAGGATGCCAAAGGGTTGAGAATGTCCTGGAGGATCCCAAAGGGTTGAGAATGTCTGGAGGATGCAAGGGTTGAGAATGTCCTGGGAGGATCCAAAGGGTAGAGAATGTCCTGGAGGATGCCAAAGGGTTGAGAATGTCCTGGAGGATCCCAAAGGGTTGAGAATGTCTGGAGGATCCCAGAGGGTAGAGAATGTCCTGGAGGATGCAACGAGTTGAGAATGTCCTGGAGGATCCAGAGGGTAGAGAATGTCCTGGAGGATGCCAAAGAGTTGAGAATGTCATGGAGGATCCCAGAGGGTAGAGAATGTCCTGGAGGATCCCAAAGGGTTGAGAATGTCTGGAGGATCCAAAGGGTTGAGAATGTCCTGGAGGATGCCAAAGGGTTGAGAATGTCTGGAGGATGCCAAAGGGTTGAGAATGTCCTGGAGGATGCCAAAGGTTCGAGAATGTCTGGAGGATCCCAAAGGGTTGAGAATGTTCTGGAGGATCCCAAAAGGTTGAGAATGTCTGGAGGATGCCACAGGGTTGAGAATGTCCTGGAGGATGCCAAAGGGTTGAGAATGTCTGGAGGATCCCAAAGGGTGAGAATGTCCTGGAGGGATGCACAGGGTTGAGAATGTCTGGAGGATGCCAAAGGGTTGAGAATGTCCTGGAGGATCCAGAGGGTTGAGAATGTCCTGGAGGATGCCAAAGGGTAGAGAATGTCCTGGAGGATGCCAAGAGTTGATAATGTCCTGGAGGATCCCAGAGGGTTGAGAATGTCCTGGAGGATGCCAGAGGGTTGATAATGTCCTGGAGGATGCCAAAGGGTTGAGAATGTCTGGAGGATGCCAAAGGGTTGAGAAGGTCCTGGAGGATCCAGAGGGTAGAGAATGTTCTGGAGGATCCCAGAGGGCTGAGAATGTCTGGAGGTGCCAAAGGGTAGAGAATGTCCTGGAGGATGCCAAAGGGTTGAGAATGTCTGGAGGATCCAGAGAGTTGAGAATGTCCTGGGGATGCCAAAGGGTAGAGAATGTCCTGGAGGATGCCAAGGGTTGAGAATGTCTGGAGGATGCCAAAGGGTAGAGAATGTCTGGAGGATCCAAAGGGGGTTTGAGAATGTCTGGGGATCCCAGAGGGTAGAGAATGTCCTGGAGGATGCCAAAGAGTTGAGAATGTCTGGAGGATGCAAAGGGTTGAGAATGTCCTGGAGGATCCCAGAGGGTAGAGAATGTCCTGGAGGATGCCAAAGAGTTGAGAATGTCCTGGAGGATCCAGAGGGTAGAGAATGTCATGGAGGATCCAAAGGGTTGAGAATGTCTGGAGGATCCCAAAGGGTAGAGAATGTCCTGGAGGATGCCAAAGGGTTGAGAATGTCCTGGAGGATCCCAGGGGTTGAGAATGTCCTGGAGGATGCCAAGGGTAGAGAATGTCCTGGAGGATGCCAAAGGGTTGAGAATGTCCTGGAGGATGCCAAAGGGTTGGAATGTCTGGAGGATGCCAAAGGGTTGAGAATGTCCTGGAGGATCCAGAGGGTAGAGAATGTCCTGGAGGATACCAAAGAGTTGAGAATGTCCTGGAGGATCCAGAGGGTAGAGAATGTCTGGAGGATGCCAAAGAGTTGAGAATGTCTGGAGGATCCCAAAGGGTTGAGAATGTCTGGAGGATCCCAGAGGGTAGAGATGTCTGGAGGATCCCAAAGGGTTGAGAATGTCCTGGAGGATGCCAAAGGGTTGAGAATGTCCTGGAGGATCCAAAGGTTGAGAATGTCCTGGAGGATCCCAAAGGGTAGAGAATGTCCTGGAGGATGCCAAAGGGTTGAGAATGTCCTGGAGGATCCAAAGGGTTGAGAATGTCCTGGAGGATCCAAAGGGTTGAGAATGTCCTGGAGGATGCCAAAGGGTTGAGAATGTCCTGGAGGATCCCAAAGGGTTGAGAATGTCCTGGAGGATGCCAAAGGGTTGAGAATGTCCTGGAGGATGCCAAAGGGTTGAGAATGTCCTGGAGGATGCCAAAGGGTTGAGAATGTCCTGGAGGATCCCAAAGGGTTGAGAATGTCCTGGAGGACCCCAAAGGGTTGAGAATGTCCTGGAGGATCCCAAAGGGTTGAGAATGTCCTGGAGGATCCAGAGGGTAGAGAATGTCCTGGAGGATGCCAAAGAGTTGAGAATGCCCTGGAGGATCCCAAAGGTTGGGAATGTCCTGGAGGATCCCAGAGGGTAGAGAATGTCCTGGAGGATGCCAAAAGAGTTGAGAATGTCCTGGAGGATCCAAAGGGTAGAGAATGTCCTGGAGGATCCCAGAGGGTAGAGAATGTCCTGGAGGATGCCAAAGGGTTGAGAATGTCCTGGAGGATGCCAAAGGGTTGAGAATGTCCTGGAGGATCCCAAAGGGTTGAGAATGTCTGGAGGATCCCAGAGGGTTGAGAATGTCTGGAGGATCCCAAAGGGTTGAAAATGTCTGGAGGATCCCAGAGGGTAGAGAATGTCCTAGAGGATGCCAAAGGGTTGAGAATGTCCTGGAGGATGCCAGAGGGTTGAGAATGTCCAGAAGTATGCCAAAGAGACAGCCTCAGATCATCACGCCGGTCATTGTCGGTGAAAGTCTGACCTTTGGTGGGAAGGAAGAGGACGAAGTAAAGGGAGGTAAAACTGACGCATCTTGGAGAGGATGGTCAATTTTCTGCGCCGAACTCGTCGCCATTATCAGGACTTTGTCAGTTCTGTTTAATTACCATTATCTTTTAAACGAATAATTTTGTGTAGACTCTAAATCTGTTTAGCAATCTCTTAATTAGTTTGAATGAATCTAATATCAATTATATACACGGTGTTTAGCCGTGGCATTGAAACGAAAGGAAAGAAGATTAATCTTTTGTAGCATTCCGTTGTATTGTGCGATGATTCATCATGAATATGCTGACTGCCTTGTGAGGTAGGAGGAAGAAACATTCTGTACGTTGGCTAGTAAGACTGCCATTTTGCTCCATCACCCGGTGTCTGTTGTACTGTGGAAAGAGACAGAACAGCAGCCTTTGTCCTTTGTGACACAGATGATTTTGTTATCAGTCTTCAAGGTGTTAAAGGGTTATGAGAAGTTTGGTGTTCAGGTTACTTTTACATTCTATCAGGTCTGCGATAACTATCGTGGAATCTCCCTACTATCGATCGCAGGCAAGATCCTGGCTAGAGTTCTTCTCAACCGGATCAACACACATCTTGAGCAACGTCTCCTACCAGAGAGTCAGCGTGACTTCCGGAAGGAATGCGGGACCATCGACATGGTGTTTGCTGCCAGACAGCTTCAACAAAAGTGTCAGGAACAGAATGTCGACCTGTACTCCACCTATGTTGATCTGACCAAAGCCTTTGACACTGTCAGTAGGGAGGGGCTTTGGAGAATTATGGCGAAGTACGGATGCCCCAGAAAGTTCATTGCCATCGTACGCCAACTTCACGACGGCATGCTGGCCAGAGTCCAAGACAACGGCCAGACATTTGAACCGTTCCCAGTCTCAAACGCAGTGAAACAGGGTCGTATTCTTGCTCCCACCTTGTTCAGCCTCATGTTCTCGGCTATGTCGACTGACGCATTCAGTGACGCGGAGATAGGCATCGCCATCAAATACTGCACAGATGGATCAGGCTTCAATCTCAGGAGACTTCAAGCGAAAACCAAGGTCTCGACGGACACTGTCAATGACTTCCTTTTCGCAGACGACTGTGCCCTCAACGCTGTCTCAGAAGCCACGGTGCAACGCAGTGTTGACAAGTTCTCTGCTGCTTGCAACAACTTTGACTTGACAATCAATACGAAAAAGACTGAAGTGATGCACCAGCCAGCCCGGGAAAGCCATACGTTGAACCAGTCATCACCGTCTTGGACAGCAACTGAACCACGGTGGATAAGTTTCACCTAACTAGGCATCACTCTGTCCAGATACCGTTGTCATCGACGATTGAGGTGAATGCCGGCTGGCAAAGGCACAAGTGCACGCTTTGGAGGAAGATCCTCAAGAAATATCATTTGCGAACAGGAGCGGGCTTCACGCTAGGACTAGATCCCAAGGTGTATCGGGCCATTTAGTTTCTCACCAAATGCTCTCTTGGCTGTGAAACATAGACAGTTTACAGCGTCACGCCAGGAAAATGACCATTTCCACAAACTGGCTCAGAAGATCATGGCATTAAGTGGCAAGACAAGATTCCGGACACTCAAGTCACACACTTGCGCTGGCTTGCCCTCGTAATCTTCTCCATACTGATGCAGGTCAACAGCTTCGCTGGGCAGGTAACGTAGTTCGGCATGCCGACCATTCGGGCTGCCAATAGAAACTATTGGTTGTCGAAACTGCAAAGGGGAAAAACGTTCATGATGCCAGAGGAAGCGTTTCAAAGGCAGCCTCAAATCTTCCTGAAGGCCTTCAACATCCAGCCGCCCCAACATGGGAGCAGACTGCCCAGGACAGAGAGGGTGGCGCGATCAGCCAGTCCCGCCCCCGGTGCAGAGACTGTGAAAACAAACAGAATTGCATGCAGCTAGCAGCGCCAGGATGATCAGGAAGGACCCTGTGTCAACAGATCTCCAAGCTGTTGCCGCCATCCTCTGTCCTTACTGTGATAGATCTATTCGGGCGCAGATCGGCCTGACCAGCCATCTACACACTCACAACCGATCCCAGATCGCTAGGATGGTCTTCGTCGTTGATGGACACAATCAAATCACAGTCTCCGTTCACAAAAGTTTGCAAACATCAATGTTTTGTAGATGTGATGATATAGATACGCACAAATAGCAATCATGTGCATATGTGATGCAATCTGGACAATTGTTCACGTCTCCTGTATCTCCTTTGTCCACGACTCGGTAAGTCCATTTCACCTGTGGAAGTGCTGACTGGTCAGCTATGTTTTTACACAAGCCTTGAACAATCACTTATTTCTGAAAACCCTTCCCCTCCCCTATCCGCTCTAATACCCCCCTTCCTCCTAGTACCATTTTCCCATCGTCTTCTTTGTTTTCTTATAACCAATGACGTGTATGACTTCACATAATACATTTTTTATTTCGCGTGTAATATTATCACCACAGATGAACTGAATATAAACGGATGGGTCGGTAAATCCACCCATCCAAGCACTCCCATTTCACACAGAGCCTAGTGCCCCCCCACCCCTCCCTCCACCCCCCCCGACCCGGTATATAGTTGTATAATATGCACGCAAAGGGCAAATGAAAAGAGGGACGGAACATACAACTGTTATGTGTATTAAGCTTGGCTTCTCTCTCGCTCTCTCTCTCTATCTCTCTCTCTCTCTCTCTCTCTCCTCTCTCTTCTCTGTCTCTCTCTCTTTTCCAAGAAGAATTTTCCCTTTTGTATCGGGGGGCCCGAAGCTGCCAGGATTCGTTTCCAGGACTTTGGAGATGCAACCTAATTAGGGCCTACGAACACAAAGCGATTTTTCTTGAGAGAGACGAGAGAGAGAGATGACCCGAGGAGTGAGAGAGAGGAGAGAGAGAGAGACGCCCCCCGAGAGAGAGAGGAGGAGAGAGAGAGAGAGAGAGCTGTCATGTGACGTAGCCTCACATCAAGGCATGTGACGCTCCATCAACATGTAGTTGTTGAAAAGAATCATTTCCAGTGCCACAATTAAGGAATAAATATTCATATGTCGTGACTAGTGTAGCGGGGCGTCCCAAATAATTGTGAGTATGACTCGTTCAAGAATCGTATGTGGTCATTGGGTTGAAAGTGACCAACAACTGCCAGTGAGAGTTTAACAAGGGCTGGTAAGGGAAGGTGCTGGTCAAGTGTTTTGAACACTGAGTATGCACTCACTAGGAGACGGGGGGAATGAGTCATTTTAACCCAGCAGATGGCCTCGGAGACTCGAAACCTGTCAGGGGACGGTGGTCCTCGTTGCTGACCAGTTCGATTACCCAGAGTTGAGCGATAGTGTTGGGGCCAGCTCCTGGGGGAATACTTACGAGAGAGAAAGAATTCTTATGTTGGAAATTGAGAAGCAGGTTATTACACGAACCTTGTCGTGTTTCAGGCCTTCTCCCGTTACCCTTGCCCTTTCACCCTTTCATCTTTCACCCCGTGAAGGTGGTTGAGATGCCATTATGTGGGGTTCACACCGGTAGTTCAGCCCCTGCCAGTAACCAACTCCAGGGAGAGGAGTTGAAAGCTCGTCATTTCGCAAGCGACAGAAGATGTAGCGGAGAGAAGTCGAGACTCGTATCTCCAGGGACGGGACGAGTTCGAGGGGGCGTATATTGTCTCTGGAGAGAGACTGGGATTGAGAAAGCTGGGAAGCTTTTTTTTTTTTTATCTAGAGGGCAGGCCCAGGTCTCAGTGATTAGGGAGAAGAGTTATGGTGTTCCTGGTCCGGAATTTTGGGATAACGGATTGTGAAGGCCATAGCCTTTATAGAAGCGGAACTTGATTATTTATCTCTCAGTGTAAAGAGAGATACAAGTGTGAAGTGACTTTTTTTCTCTCAGTTGTAAAGTAGAGGATACTGTGTGAAGATGATTTGTCCCTCGGTGTGAGGAGAGAGACATGTGTGCGGATTTAGTTGTCTCTCAGTGCGGTCTCCCCATCCAGAGAGATACAGGGCTCTAAAATCTGTTTACAAGTTGTTGTTACGTGATTAGTAAAGTGTTTTTCCCTGAAGAGAGGGGGAGAAGAAAAACATTCGGTAGTGCTCCTTTTGGGTGGATGAAAGATTGCGTGCTGCGGATGAGTACATGCTCGTCATGAATGCGAGTATGCCAAGAGTGACAGTGTGACAGTAGGGTCCCCGACTCCAGTTTCACTGGCGAGCTGCCGTTTGTTTCTTCCGGGAAAAAAAAAAAAAAAGAAAGATTTCTATTTGTGCCCTTGGAGGTTTAATAAAATAGATTTATATTTGTACCTTAAGGGTTTGTTGAAGAAAAAAAAGGATTTCTATTTGTGCCCTCTAGGGGTTGAGGGAAAGAAAAAAAAAAAGAGAAAGTTTAATTATTTATGGTTCTACATTTTTGCATTTGTTGTTGGTGCCTGTGTTTATTTCAATGTGTTAGGGTGGTTGGACATTTCTTTGGTTGCTCTACTCGTGTATGGGTTTTTTTTTTGTAGGATTTCTTTTGGACCCGTCCCCCACCTTCAGGACCGATAGCACCTCAACCTTTCTCTTGCTCGAACCTGGCAGCATGGGGGCCAGGGCGTTGAGAATCGCTGTCCTTCCTAGAGGATTAGTAATTTTGTCCCCTTTCCCAGGACTGATAGCCTCCTCCTTATTCCTGCGTTTAGCAGGGGACATGGCGTTGGGGAGTCAATAGTCTTTCCCTTACTGGTTAAAATATTATTTTCTTTCGCTTTCCTATTGTTTCAGTTTGATTTTGCCCCTTGCCCCTCAGAGTGTGGGATCAACTTCTCCTCCGTCACCGCTAATGTTTAGGGTGGTGGAGTTGATTACCGCTCTGCCCAAATAACAGCTTTATCTTTTTGATCATCTGTTTTTCTGGTCTCCTCCCGAGTACACACTGGTGTGGTTGCGAGATTTTCTTTGAGTTTGGTGTGAATGTGCATTTATTGATTTGATTTTTAGTATTTTGTTTTACTTACAGTAGTGTGGTGTATATTGTGCAGTGTTTGTTTTTTCCGGTCTCCAGTTTCACGGGATGACAGTGCCCACTAGGGTGCTGTTGTGGGCTTGTTTTGCTGTCTTTGATTTCTGCTCGACTATTCCGGTCCTGTGGATCCTTCATGTCTTTCAAACCCCTTTTTCAAAATCTTTAAACCTTCTCCTCAATAGGCTCCTATCTAGTTTCTTTTCAACAATTTCATCTTTTAGGTACGGATTTACGCTAGTTTGTGTTTCGTACCTTTTTATTTGTTTGTGATTCCATTTGTTTTGTGTAAAATTATATTCATTTTGTGTATAGGCGGTAATTTTGTTTTGTAAATTCGTTTGGATATTAAGTAAGAAAGAAAGACTGACAACAAGAACATTTGAGAACTAAAACTTTATAAAAGAATTTATTTTCAGAAAACTTTATTGTGTTTTTTTTTTGTTTCTCGTAGGAAACAGTTTTGTATTAAACTTCATTTTGTTTTGTATATTCCAAATTGATCAATGATAACGTTGCAAATTCATTTTGTTTTTGGAAAATACATTCTTGGATTTCATATTTACCCTGTTTAGTAAGCTGGGTTTTTGTTTACACCGGAAATTGAATTCTGTATTTGTATATACATAATTACGGTTTTGTGAAAACATAATATCATCATTTATCGCCTTATTTTTATTCATCTTTGAGATTGGTTTGGTGTTTATATCTGACCGATTCATTATGGATGATTTGATAAAATATGTTAAACAAGCGGACGCTTGGGTTTTGAGGGAGAAAATACTTACTAACTATGTGCAACAAATGCACAGATAGGGCAGGACAGGCTAAGATGAGAGAGAAGAAAATACAACTACAGGAGGGGAAGCTGAAGAAATAAGATTACAGAGGAAGCTGATGATGAAGAAAAATAAATAACCAGAGGGAAAGCTGAAGAAAATAAAACTACAGAGGGAAGCTGAAGAAATAGACTACAGAGGGAAGCTGAAGAAAATAGACTACAGAGAGGAATTTAAGTTGCTGCAACAGTAGAATTAGAGACTGATGATGAAATTCGAAGAATACAGGCTCGAGAGGAACCTCACCCAGTCGGTTCGCAGCCCATGCGTCAAACCAAAAGCGGCCCATATATTCCAAGTTGCACCTTTTGAGGAAAAACGGATGACATTGATAGTTTTCTTTTCCGATGTGAAAGTCACGCAACGTCTTGTGGTGGCCAAAGGAAAAGTGGACATTGTATATTGCGTCGGTGTATAAGGGTAGCGCTTTGACACTGTACACTCACTTGCTGCGAAACAAAATTTAAACTGGGGATCAGTTGAAAGAAGCACTCTCACGAAATTTCAATGATCGGCTGATCGTTTTTCACGACGTTTCGTCTGTGCGCCCTGATAATTGGAGATTCGTTTCAATCGTGTATGATCCGTTGAGTCATTGTTTGGATCGATGGATCGATTTGTATAAAACGAACAACTTTTCAATCACTGCCGAGATCTCCCTTCTTAGAGAACATCTTTTTCAGAGAGTGAGCAAAGATCTGCCATTTCCTTAATATAAGGCAATTTGACAAACGCTGGAGGAAATGTGTCAGTGGCTGTTCGTATTTATCGCTCACCAGCTAAGGGCGTGGCTAGGAAAGGAGAATTTTCATCTTTGAGTCTCATGCTGTCATGTACTATCCATCAGGTAGGGAAAGTTACAGGAAAGGAAATCGTGGGTCATTTTGAGTTCCTCAAGGATATACCTATCCTAGGAACGGTCAGGGATCTTTCGCGGTTGAGTGCCTTTCGTCAATACCAGGACTCACCGCGGAAAGACCGGTTACTCCTCAGCAAACGTTTCGTGGTCGTGGACAACGACCACCACGTAGGAACCTTTTGGGCCAGTTCGAGGACAGAACAGAAGTTCACAAAAATCCGTCGGCTGTTCGATCAGACAAGCGATGTGTCCTCTTTGTGATGGCAAGTTCCATTTGAGGAAAAATTGCACTTTCAATCCAATGATTCAAAAACCCGCATTTGTTCTCCACTGATTGTGAAGAAGGGCCTTGTTTTGGCACCCAGATCAATCTGTTGAAGGACTGGTGCTAGAAAAACGGAGCCATCAAGGAACTGCAGGCTTCGGTTTTTGCGAGACACTGGGTTGCACTACTTGTTGTGGCGGAACTATTTCCCGTCCTTCAAGAAGTATCTCAACCCCACTGTCAAAAGTGTAGGTCGTTTGGAGGCAAGATTGAAAAAACGTTTTCCGCTGGCGAAAATTTCAGTCGATACACCGTATACTCCGTTTTCTAACGCCTGTGTTATTGAAACCAGTCTGCGACTTGTCTGGGCAATTTGCACAGGTGTCGCTACAGTACATTGGTGGTGCTGGAGGATCGTTTGTTCCCTTGTCTTGTGAGTACTTGATCAAACATCATAGGAGCAGGGAAAGCTACAAAGCGCTAACAAGTCTCAAAATTGGATGAACTCAGATTACCCCAGAAGATATAAAAGAAATGCTGGAAAAAGGACGAGACGTGACGACATTACTTTATGCGGCTAAACAGCTGTCACTGACGTACCAACGGACAAAACCAAACTTACATACTGGACTTGACATTTCTACAGGGGTGTGTACCTGGACAGGACAACAGACAAGTTGTGGTTCCAAAAACCAATTAGAGAAACTGTACTGCACACGGCTCATGAATGCAGTGTTCGCTGGTTCACTGCGGAATCAAAAGAACATTAAAGAGGGTCGTGATTCTTTATTTTGGCCAGGTCTGTCACAAAAGGAAGTTACGAAATACTGCCGCTTCATGTGACATCTGCCAAATGGACATTCAGAAAGGTCGCGTCCCTGGTTGCACCCTTTGCACAAAATGCCTCGCATTTCCGTTTCATTTCGGCCAAGGTAGCTTATTGATTTTGTTGGGACCGCTACCACGGTTTATTCGGTATATCGCTATATCTTGACTTTGGTGGATACAGTAACAAGGTATCCAGATGCTATTCCACTGAAGAAGATTTGGCTACAGTATTGTCGATGAAGCCTTATTGCATTTTTTCCAGAGTGGGTCTCCGACCGAAATTCTCTCGGATGTGGAACGCATTCATTTCTGATTCTTCTGAGAGAAATTACAGACTGTTGTCAATCTCTTCATTTCAACCACGCCATATCATCCCCAATCGAATGGCCTGGTTGAACGTTTCAATGGGAAACGTTGAGTCATGTTGAGAAGGTTGCAAGCAAGAGCCAGGAATGGATCGTTTCATACGGCTTTGCTTTTTTGCATACGGGAAATGCCGAACGAACCCTGAAACAAACAACACAATGCTGGGATTCTCTCCATTTGAGCTTCTTTTCGGCACTCACCACGGGGACCTTTGGATTATATTGATGACACAAGACGGTAAAAGACGGACATACACTGACAGTAAAACTGTTTATCAATTACGTTTATGAACAGCATAATCGTTTTGAAAGGATGCATGTGAGCTTGCTCAACAGTCAGCTGATAGGAAAAACTGATGTGTACAAGTCTTTGCAGACAGAAAAGCAAAGGCACGTTCCTTCAGTGTAGGGGATATAAGTTCTTGTGCTACTCACTGATGAACATTAACAAGCTTCTTGTTATGTGGAAGGGTCCTTTGCAGGTGGTCGAAAAACTTTTGAAGTAAATTATAGATCAAAATGGCAAACACTGAGAAAGGTATTTCATGTGAACACATGTTGAAGAAGTATGTTGACACGTACTAAATGTTGCCCATCAACCAGACGGTTGAGGTGGAATATGTCCTGGTCAGAAAACTGGATGTCAATTGACAGGGACATTATCAAGTGATGAATTTGTCCCCCCCTCCCCACTTACCAATGTAAACGTACGGAATACAGATCAAAGGTTATGAAAACAGCCAATTGTGGAGTGTTAACATCTACCAGTGCAGATGAGTTGTTTACCCTTCCTATCTGTCTATCAAAGGTGAAACCTATGAGGATGTGGTTCTGTCGATTGATTTTGTCTACAAGTCAAACAGAACAGCCTCAAAGACATTTGAAAGACTTTCAGGATGTGTTGACGGATACCCCAGGTTCAGAAACTGGTATTGCCCCCCCCATCAGTCAATCCAGATCAATTCTGAAAGTCCAGTTGCGAACCAGACCATTACCCCTCCATTTGACAAGAAAAGAGGTGGTTGAGAGGAGAACTCAATGTACTGCTGGATTTACAGGTTGATAGAACCTTCTACATCTCCGTACTGCTCACAGTGGTAGTGGTGGACTAACCTGGATTGGATCAGTGCGTTTCTGCATCGATTACAGAAAAGTAAATAAGATCACTGTGTTCGATGCCGAGGCTATCCCAGACATTGAAGAACTTCTGTGTCAGCTCTCGGAAGAACGTATTTGTGAAAGTTAGACTTGACTTAAAGGGTACTGGCGGTTTCCAATGGATGAAGATGACAAGGAAAAGACAGCGTTTCCAACACCTTTTGGTCTTTTCAGTGACGAAATGATTTGGTTTGCAAAAATGCCCCAGATTCTTTGCCAGAATGATTGCGAGCCCTGAAAACTCCAGAATGTGGTGCAGTCAGTTTTTTTGATGACATTTGTTGGCTGAAAGTCATGGAGTGACCTCCTTTCTAACCTTTACGGCTGTTTTTGCAGACTCAGAAGTTGGGTTTGACTGCAAGACCATCAAAAATTCGTGCCGGTTTTCAATAACTTCGAGTTTTTTTGGGTCACCACTATTTCAGTGGCAAAATGAGCAGAGGAAAGAAAGGTGGAAAAGATTTTATTCCTTACATAACCCTCTCAAAGGAAACAGGATTCAGGTCAATCTCATCGGATTGTTGTAGTACTAAGACGATATGTACCCCACTTTGCGTCCTGACGGCCCCTTTGACTTGAACTGACGAAAGGGACGAAGAACTAAAGTATTGTGTGGTCTGATGGAGGGCCAGAAGGCTTTGGAGTGTGTTCAGAACACCCTCAACTATTTCCTGTTCTATTGTTAACCCTCCCTCTCAGAAGACTTTTTTATAAGAAACTGATGCCAGTTCTAAAGGAATGGAGCGGCCGAGCGGTACTGGTTGCAGGAAAAAGTCGCTTTGTGAACAGCCAGTGCAATACGCCAGTAAGAAGTTCTCAAAAAAACACAGGAGAAATTACTCCACTATTGAGAGAGAGTGCTTGGCTATTGTATGTGGCATGTGAGAAGTTCGCCAGTTCTTGACTGGAAGAATGTTTCAGTTACAGGACTGGACCATACGCCACTGGACGTTCTTGAATCTTCAAAGATATGAACAGCAGGTTATTAAGTTGGTCTTTGGCATTGCGGAATTCAGTTTTATGTTGAACCAGTGCCTGGAAACACGAAAATGTCATGGCAGATTCTGTTTGTCACGTGCTGAATATTCATGGACTATGTAACTATCTTCAAGAGGAAAGACGTTCTGTTTTTTGTCTTTCTTAATGATTAGGTGGTGATTCTTTTGACGGTGCATTGTATGTACTGACCGCTTTAAAATCAATGGTATTTATGCTATTTGCTTATGATGTGACTATATGTTTTGCAAGCAAAACGTCTACTTGATGGGAAGTAATACATATAATTCTTTGGTAAACAATGGAAAAAATAATCCTATTTAGTGTCTCCCCTATTTACATTTCCCATTCTTTTTATCCCCATTTCCCCCCCCACCCCCCCACTTCTCTAATTTGCATGTGAAGCTGAATCTATATGTATGTGGTGATGACGCAAATAACTCTTTAGAATGTTATTTTACATGTTTTGAACTTGAGCAAGAGGGAAAACCAATTGTGTTCATTTTGTCACTGTTCAACAATGGAAAGCAAGGTGGACTTTTCAATGGACTATACATACATGTGGGAACAAGCAACTATGTTCTAAAACTATGTATATTTTGTTTAAATGTCTATTGTGAAACAGGTACCACTTGGAAATATTATCTATTTTTCAATGGAGGGTTCCCCCCAACAAACCCCCCCCCATTTTGAAAATATGATGTGAGACAAAGTCAAGGGAAAATGTGCTTACATTTAATGTATGAACACAATTTGTGCTTTGCAATTGTTGATATCCCTAATGGTTTTCTCCAGTAATTTGTGTAAATGTATCTTGTGGATTATGGTGACAATTATGAATGTTTTTTTTTAAATGATTGAAAGTTTGAAATATGCTATTTATGGTGGATCATGATGTTGATCTATGTTGATTATAATTGGTGATAGAATCATGTGCGATGGTTACCATTTTTGAGATTCTGCTGACATGGACGCAGCCTGAAGGATGTGTTTAAGTGAAGTTGTATATCCTTTAAAAAATTTGTGGTGAAATGTTTTCATCCCTGGGATGGGGGGTGTCATGTGACGTAGCCTACATCAAGGATGTGACGCTCCATCCATGTAGATGTTTGATATGGAATATTTCCCCGTGCCACAATTAAAGGAAGTATTCATATGGCTTGATAGTGTAGCGGGCGAACTCCCCAAATAATTGTGATATGGACCGTTCAAGAACGAATGTGGTCATTGGGGAACTAACCAAGTGGAACACTGGAGTGAGCGTTAAACAAGGGTGGTAAGGTTAAGGTGCTGGTCTTGTGTTTTGAAACTGAGTATGCACTCACTAGGAGAAGGGGGAAGGAGTCAGTTTTAACCAGCAGGATGGCTAGAGGACTCGAACCTGTCAGGACGGTGGTCTCGTTGTGACCAGTCATTACCAGGTGAGCGATAGATAGTGGGGAAAGCTACAGGGTGAAAAACTTAAAGAAGAGAGAAGAATTCATTGTTGAATTGAGAGAGGTACTACACGAACCTTGTTCGTGTTTCAGCCCTTCAACCTTTCCTTCGCCTTCACCCTTCATCTTTCACCCCGTGAGGTGTAGAAGATGGCCATGGTGTGGGGAAAACACCGGTAGTCAGCCCAGCCAGTACCAACTCAGGGTGAGGAGTTGAAGCTCGTCATTTTCGCAAGAGACAGAAGAACAGTCGCGGAAGAGAGTCGAGACTCCGTATCTCCAGGACGGGAGAGTTCGAGGAGGGGCAGTATATTGTCTCAGAGAGTAGAGACAGGGATTTGAGAAAGCAGGGAAAGATTTATACTTGCGAGGGCAGGGCAGGTCCTCAGTGATGACGGGAGTTATGTAGTATCTGGTCCGGATTTTGGGATAACGGAATGTGAAGGCCATGCTTTATAGAAAGCGGAACTAGTTATTTTATTTTCTCAGTGTAAAGAGAGATACAGTGTGAAGACTATTTTTCTCTCAGTGTAAAGAGAGATACCATGTGTGGAAAGATTGATTTGTCCCTCGGTGTGAGGAGTGATAATGTGTGCGGTATTTATTTGTCTTCATTGCGAGAGAGATACATGTGTAAATCTGTTTACAAGTGTTGTTGTGATGAGCTAAAGTGTTTTCCTGAAGGTAGAGGGGGAGAGAAAACTACATTCGGTAGTGCCTCCTTTTGGGTGAATGGAAGATTGCGTGTGCGTAAGGGAGTAAATGCTGTCTTGAATGCGAACGAGTATGCAAGAGTGACAGAGAGAGAGAGAGAGAGAGAGAGAACAACATGTCCATTAAAAAAATATGGTATACAGCAACATTGAATTTTACAACCTGCAGGTTGTTCCACCTGAAGACTTCATAAGCCTAGCCATGATCGGGGAGCCAACAAAAGGACTGGAAGATCCAACCGTATGATCTGCACGGATGCAATATATGCCAGAGAACACAGAGAGCACACGTTCTGTACATGCTCACACTGATGGTTAGTCTGTATATTATGGTTAGCGACATTTTTATCGAGGGATTTCCACTCCTGAATCGGACCGAAAATGCACATTTCGAATACAGATTCCCCTCCCCTTTCTGTTCTTTTTTCTTTCTTCTTCTTCTTCTTCCTTTGTTCTTATTGATTCCCTTTTTCTCTCTCCTTTTTTCTTGGGGATTTTCCACTCTTAAATCGACCGGAGCTGCCAAAGAATTCGAATTCAGAAGTGGGGAGGGAATACCTCAATGTACTGAATACTGGAACTTGGCGGAATCCTATCTTGTGCTTATTGACAACCCAATTCCATCTCCTTTCACTGTACACTGCAAACCAGACAGACGGGCGACGTGATAGGGTCCTTTTAAATTCCTCCTACTTACTGACTCTCTCTCTCTGGTCCTCTTCCTCTTTCAGATTATTGATTCCAAGCCATTCCGTTAGGCCCTCCCCTGGGGTCAGGATCTGTTCCTTCCCCGCTTCTACTGCTTATTTGTCTTCCACAACACAGCAAGATTCAGAGCGGATCCTGAGGGTTTAATGTCTTGAAACGGTGACGGAGTGGGGAGGGAGGGTTCTGGAAACGGTGAGGGGAAGAGAGTAGGGAAATGAGGAATTGGTGGAGGTGAAGGGAAAGGGGAATGGGGGGGGGGGGGGGGGGGGTCCAGTGTGGACCAAATACATGTGCAACACGCTGTCGTCTTTCTTTTTCAGACGACACCTTTCATTTAGGTGGACATCGTTCCTGTCGTTTGGGCTTTCTGTCCGGAAATGAATCTTCCCTGGACTGTTGTGGGGCATGTGGCTCTCTTTCTCTCTCTCTTCTCTTCTCTCTCTCTCTCTTCTCTCTCTCGCTGCTCTCTCTCGCGCTCTCTCTCTCTCTCTCTCTCTGCCTCACACACACACACACACACACACACACACACACACCAACACACACACAAAACCACAACACGCGTACATCATACATACATTATACAAGCACACTCACACACCAACCACACACACACACCAAACACCACACACACACACTCACACAAACAACACTCACACACACACACTCACACCACACACACACACACATTCGCACACTGGCACGCGCAAGCTACCAAATGCAAACAGCCCAAGCGCGTGGTAGCCCTGCGCATGCATTCTTGACCTATAGTTATGCGATTACTTTCTATTCAGAGGATGAAGTCTTCTTTATTTCCTTTAGTAACGCAGGTCAGCAGCACTGATGAAGTGTAGCGAAACGGTTAATGCCAAATCTGTATCTTTCGTTGTGCGCTGACTTCATCTCTCTCTCTCTCTCTCTCTCTTACTCGCTCTCTCTCTCTCTCTCTCTCTCCTCTCCTCTCTCTTCAGCTCTTTCTGCTGGCTATGTCTGTGACATTTACATTTACGCATCTTTGAAACGTCTTATATTTTAAACAACCATACATTCACAGAGAGAGAGAGAGAGAGAGAGAGAGAGAGAGAGAGAGAGAGAGAGAGAGACAACATCACGACCATTAAAAAAACTATGGTAAACAGCAACATTGAATTTTACATCCTGCAGGTTGTTTCACCTGAAGATTCAAAGCCTAGCCATGATCCTGGGAGCACAAAAAGGACTGGAAGAGTCCAACCGTATGATCTGTGCGTGAACATAAATGACAGAGGGACAGAGGCACGCGTTCTGTACACGCACACGATGGCTAGTCTGTATATATGGTTAGCCGACTTTTGTGTTTGTCTGGGAAATTTCCACTCCTGAATCGACCGAAAGTGCCACATTTCGAATACCAGATCCTCCCCACCCCCTTTCTGTTCTTTTTTTTTCCTTTCTTCTTCTTCTTCCTTTATTCTTATTGGTTCCCATTTCTCTCTTTTTTTTTCTGGGGGATTTTCACTCTTAAATCGACCGGAGCTGCCAGAATTCGAATTCCAGACGTGGGGAATGGGAACTCAATGTACTGAATACTCGGAAATTGCGGCCATCCTATCTTGTGCTTCATTGACAACCAATTCCATCCCAGACCACTGTACACTGCAACCAGACAGACGGGGGACTTGCTAGGGTCCCTTTTAATTCCTCCTACTTACTGACTCTCTCTCTCTCTCTGTGTCCTCTTCCTCTTTCAGACTTATGATCTCCAAGCCATTCCGTTAGGCCCTCCCCTCGTGTCAGGATCCCGTTCCTTCCCTCTTCTTCTGAGTATTTGTCTTCCACAACACAGCAAGCTTCAGAACGGATCCTGAGGGTTTTAATGTCTTGGACGGCGACGGAGTGGGGAGGGGAGGGGGAAACGGGAGGGGAAGAGAGTAGGGAATGAGGAGGTGGCGGAGGTGAGGGGAAGGCGGGGTGAGAGGGGGGGGGGGGGTCGTGGCGTGGAACCAGAACACATGTGCACAGCTGTCGTCTTTTCATTTTCAGACACCTTTCATTTAGGTGGACATCTTTCCCTGGATGAAACCTTCCCTGGACTGTTGTGGACATGTGCTCTCTCTCTCTCCCCCTCTCTCTCTCTCTCTCTCTCACACAAAACCACACACACACACACACACACACAAACACACACACACACCACACACACAACACGCACGCACGCACGCACGCACGCACGCACGCACGCACGCACGCACGCACGCACGCACGCACGCACGACGCACACACACACACACACACACACACACCCCACGTGCATACATACATACAAGCGCACCACACACACCAAACACAGACACACACGCGCGCGCGGCTAGCCCTTGGCGTGCATCTTGACCCTTAAGGTGTACGATACTTTCTGTTCAGAGCTTTATAGTCAAGAAGCAAATGAAGACCGCACTGCCAGCTGAAAAACAAGGCTTGGAAAAAACTGTGGGAAGACCTGAAAGAAAAACACAGCGCCCTCAGCAAAGCGGAATCTGCGAGAAAGAGGAAGAGCAAAAGAAGAAGACACAAGAGCGCTTCTTCAGGACCCTTCCATTTTGCCAGAACACTGTTTGAGCAGCCAAATCTGGGACCCTAAGTGTGGACAAAGGAGTTCTTGAGCAGCATCTGAGGAAAACATACTCTGACTACAGAGCAAAGCACCACTTGACATTCAAGGTCTGGTGTGGCCAACCAACCCTGAGGAACAGTTCAATGGCAAGCCTCCAACGTTGGCGGAAATCAAGAAAGGGGGTCGACAAAGCCAGAGCCAAATCATCACCAGGGCCAAACGGAATACCTTACCAGCTTTACAAGAAATGTCCCAAGGTGCTGGAGTGGCTCCACAGGTTGTGCGATCGGCTTGGAGAAAACCCGAAGATCAGCGGCCAGTGGATGACGGCAGATGGTGTGTACATCCCCAAAGAGCAAAACGCAAGTGACATTTAGCCAGTTCAGGCCAATATCACTACTGAACGTCGAAGGGAAAATCTTCTTCTCTGTCATGGCAGCAAGGCTGACCAAGTACCTGATGGAAAACAAGTACTTGGATGTGTCAGTCCAGAAAGGTGGCATCCCAGGCGTGGCTGGCTGTGTAGAACACGCCACAATGATCTGGGACGCAATCCAAAAAGCAAAAACAGAAAAGAGAGACCTGGACGTAGTGTGGCTTGATCTGGCAAAGCATATGGATCTGTGCCATGAGATGATACAGTTGGTCTTGAGATGTACCATGTGCCAAAGAACATCCGGCGACATGCTCAAGAAGTACTTCAATGGCTTCTCAATGCGGTTCTCTACCAAGGAGTACACAACAGATTGGATCAACTTGGAAGTGGGCATCGCATGGGCTGTGCAATTTCCCATACTGTTCGTGCTGGCAATGGAACTCATCTTGAAAGCAGCAACAAACAACGCGAGACAAACAGACCTTGGCGATGGATACAAGATGCCTCCTCTCAAGGCCTTCATGGATGACACTACAGTGATTTCATCCAGAGAAGACGAGACACGTCATGTGCTGGAGAGGCTGGACGACATAGTTGCCTCATCCAGAATGCAGTTCAAGCCAAAGAAATCACGGAGTCTCTCATGAGGAAAGGAAAAGTGGCCGAATCTGTGGTCTTCAGTGTTGCAACCAGGCCATTCCAACAGTCACAGAAGAACCAGTCAAGAGCCTTGGAAGATGGTATGTGATACGCTGAAAGACACACAAAGAGCAAAGAACCAAGCAGATGGTGGAAGAAGGCTTGGAGACATTGACCAGTGTGGGCTCCTGGCAAATACAAGGTCTGGTGTCTGCAGTTCATGCTGATACCAAAGCTCCTATGGCCTCTGATGATATACGACATCTGCACCAGCACAGTTGAGGCAATGGAAGCCAAATCAACAAGTTCACAAGGAAATGGCTTGGTGTCCCACCCTGTCTGACTGACATCGCGCTGTACTGTCGCCAAGCAAAGCTGAAACTACCACTGAAATCCATCCTGGAGGAATACAAAGCAGGGAAGATCAGACTTCAAGCATGCTGGAAGACTCAGGAGACAAGGTGGTAGAAGCAATAAAGCCCCAGCTGAAGACAGGCAGAAAATGGAAAGTTCAAGAGGCGATGGATTCTGCAAAAGAAAGTCTCAGATCAGAGAAATAACAGGACACACACGGGACCAACGGGACAAGGATGGGGGTGACCAAAAACTGAATGGTGGTCAAAGGCCAAAGGAAAACCCAAAAAGAGACATGATGATTCAGGAGATGAGGAAAAGAAGAAGGACAAAAAAGTCCTTTAAAGCATTTCCAGCAGAGCCAGCAAGGGCAATGGACAACGTGGGAAAATGCACCCCAAAGAAGTCTCACTTGGAATGACATTTGCACAGGGCCCCCTCTCAGGATCAGCTTAATTTTTCAGATCTGCATATGCCCTTTGCCCTCAAATGCAAACCTGGTGAAGTGGGGGGAAAACACGACCTGCATGCCCCTCTGCCATGAAAAACAACAGTGGAGCATGTTCTAAGTCATGTAAAGTAGCCCTGGCTCAAGGAAGGTAACATGGAGGCACAACCAAGTGCTCAAAGAGATTGTACAAGTTAGTCTGGGCCAGTACCAACACCACAAAAGGGAGAATCAGGACCCAAAGCACCGCAACATTCTTCACGGCAGGAGGCAGCAAATCATGGCCAAGAACAACAGTGCACTCGAAACATGCAGGCAGAGTCTGCTGGCGGGGCAGATGACTGGGAGTGCACTGCAGACCTCCAGAAGGGAAAAGAGTTCACCCAGAAATCTCAGAAAGAGTGGATGAGACAGACATAGTAGTCCACTCTAAGTAAACCAAGCAGCTGATCATGATTGAGCTCACGGTCCCATATGAAACAGAATGGAGGCAGCTCACATCTCAAGACTGAAAAGTATGCTGATTGGCAACAGCCGGGAGGAGAGAAGGCTTCAGGTCAAAGTCCTAAACTGCAGAATTGGAGCTAGGGGATTTGTAGGAACGTCTGCATACAGCCTCATGAAACAGCTCCCCAGTTGCAGGGAAGGAAAAAACCGGCCCTGAAAGCAATGGCAGAAGCGGCAGGAGGTGTTCAAGCTGGATCTGGTCAAGGAGGAACAAAAGTGAACTTCTAAGGCTTAATTTCCCTACAAATATCGGTGTCCTGTGGCTCAGTGGTTTTTAAAACGCGAGTCATTAAGTGGAAAAATGAGCTCTCCAGAGGGTCATGGGTTCGAATCCCAGCCATGGTCCCCCCAAGATGGGAAACAAAAAAAGGGGCAGCAGAGGGACATCCGGAGTCATGAACCGGGTGTGGCCCCAACCCCCTAGAGTGTCAGGAGATAAGGGCCCAAACACTTGCTTGAAGGGGGCTTCTCTTCTGGGACTCTCTGCTGCACGCTCTCCACGAGTTTCTTTCTACTCTTCTGTGTTTCCTTTCAGTAACTCAGGTCAGGGGCACTTTTGAAAGTGTAGCGAACGGTTTAACTAGCCTACAAAAACTGAATCTTTCGAGTGCGCTGATATCCTCTCTCTCTTTTCTCTCTCTCTCTCTTCTCTCTATCAATTTTTTGTATAAGCGTTTCAGCTCCCTCAAGTTGCTATCTCGTAAAAAATTTATCTTTAATTAAAACCTTTCATTTGTATATATATAAAAAAAAAACATTGTGTGGGAAAAGATTGTTCAATTACTCCCCATCAAAGAGGGGCAATGGCCTATATATGATTTAAAAACATCTGAATCTGATCTGAATCTCTCTCTCTCTCTCTCTCTCTCTCTCTCTCTCTCAGCCTCAGCTGGCTATGCCTGTGACATTTACATTTACGCATCTTTGAAACGTCTTATACTTTAAACAACCATACATTCAGAGAGAGAGAGAGAGAGAGAGAGAGAGAGAGGGAGGTATACAAATCACAAGATCCTTGGCATAAATGAAATATGCCAGTACAAGGAAATAATAAGGGACCTACGCACACACAGCAAATTTGAGAGAGAGAGAGAGAGAGAGAGAGAGAGAGAGAGGGAGAGAGAGAGAGAGAGAGAGAGAGAGAGAGAGTAGGCCTCACTTCAGCACCGCCATTAACAACAAAGGAGAACAGGAAAAGTAAATTCTCTTCCAATGTGTAGGCTGTTCCACCCAAAGACTCAGGGAGCCAGGCAGGCCACGGCCTTGGGAGGAGAGAAGTGGAGGCGGTAGGGGAGGCTAAGGCAGTGTGATGTTGCACGGTTGATCTTTACTGGCTTCTTTGATCTATCGATCTGATCCACACTGTCTTCCTTTGATCTATCGATCTCCCTTCATTTCTGTTCATTAACTGCTGTCCATCAACTTTACCCAACCACCTTTTTGTGGTGAATGAAGTTGATCTGCTCGCTAGATCTACGTAGAAACTTGTACTGAACATCGTATCTGTGTTGTGACTGAAATGAACCGTTAGATCAACGAAGCAGCTTGTATAGGGCCTAGCTCTTTAGATCTCCTGAGCTGCTTTTTCTTTTCCTAACCAACAGATCCATAGTGTAAATGGTGTAACTGCTGGATCCTAGTCTAGATGGTGAAACTGCTGGATCCATAGTCTAGATGGTGTAACTGCTGGATCCATAGTGTAAATGGTGTAACTGCTGGATCCATAGTGTAAATGGTTGTAACTGCTGGATCCGTAGTGTAAATGGTGTAACTGCTGGATCCATAGTGTAAATGGTGTAACTGCTGGATCCATAGTGTAAATGGTGTAACTGCTGGATCCATAGTGTAAATGGTGCAACTGCTGGATCTATAGTGTAGATGGTGTAACTGCTGGATCCATAGTGTAAATGGTGCAACTGCTGGATCCATAGTGTAAATGGTGCAACTGCTGGATCCATAGTGTAAATGGTGTAACTGCTGGATCCATAGTGTAAATGGTGCAACTGCTGGATCCATAGTGTAAATGGTGCAACTGCTGGATCCATAGTGTAAATGGTGCAACTGCTGGATCCATAGTGTAAATGGTGTAACTGCTGGATCCATAGTGTAAATGGTGCAACTGCTGGATCTATAGTGTAGATGGTGTAAACTGCTGGATCCATAGTGTAGATGGTGTAACTGCTGGATCCATAGTGTAGATGGTGTAACTGCTGGATCCATAGCAAAACTTGATCTGCCCCTTGGATCTCACTACGCAACTTTCCTTGACCATGGAAGCTATAGTGTAAATGGAACGATCTCCTATGAAGCGACTTACATCTAGGCCTAATCACGTTGAATCTAATAATGAGCACCTTGTACTGACCACTGGAATCATGCTTTCTTCCGCATAGACTTTTGTTCCCCCTCAGATCTTCAATCCTGTTGCCACGATGAAACCCACATAACCGTCAACGCCAGGAAACAAGTCATAACCGTCAACGCCAGGAAACAAGTCATAACCGTCAACGCCAGGAAACAAGTCATAACTGTCAACACCAGGAAACAAGTCACAACCGTCAACGCCAGGAAACAAGTCATAACCGTCAACGCCAGGAAACAAGTCATAACCGTCAACGCCAGGAAACAAGTCATAACCGTCAACGCCAGGAAACAAGTCACAACCGTCAACCCCAGGAAACAAGTCATAACTGTCAACACCAGGAAACAAGTCACAACCGTCAACGCCAGGAAACAAGTCATAACCGTCAACGCCAGGAAACAAGTCATAACCGTCAACGCCAGGAAACAAGTCACAACCGTCAACGCCAGGAAACAAGTCATAACTGTCAACACCAGGAAACAAGTCACAACCGTCAACGCCAGGAAACAAGTCATAACCGTCAACGCCAGGAAACAAGTCATAACCGTCAACGCCAGGAAACAAGTCATAACCGTCAACGCCAGGAAACAAGTCACAACCGTCAACGCCAGGAAACAAGTCATAACCGTCAATGCCAGGAAACAAGTCATAACCGTCAATGCAGGAAACAAGTCTGGCAACCCTCATGAGAACATAACCGTCAACACCAAGAAACAAGTCATAACCGTCAACGCCAGGAAACAAGTCTGGCATCCCTCATGAGAACATAACCGTCAATGCCAGGAAACAAGTCATAACCGTCAATGCCAGGAACAAAGTCATAACCGTCAATGCCAGGAAACAAGTCTGGCATCCCTCATGAGAACATAACCGTCAATGCCAGGAAAGGAGGCTATATTGCTGGTCAAGAACGACAGTTTGGTATGCGTGCAGAAATTTAAATGTTTACCCTTCACCGGATGACGTTTTTGACTACACAGACCCGATCGTGCGGGTCGCCCAAGACCCATACATTTTGTAGAGGCTTTTCCTTTTGCTTATCCCTATTGCTTATCCCTATTCAGGTCATGCGGGTCTTGTAAGATCCACACCTAATGAAGGGCCGTTCAGCAACTTATTCATCACCCGATGACGTGGGTCATGTGCGACCCATTAAAATGTATAGGTCCTGGGGGAACCGCGACTAATTACGCTGATAGTTGATCGTGCCCATACATGAAGTTTCTGTGACCAACGGCTGTTAAGATCGTTGATAGACTCCTAGATTTCGTGAGCATAGCTCTATCGTTCATATAGATATGATGTTTTTATTGAGTCTCTGGGTCATGGAAGACCCAGGAAGCACGGTAAAGGTTTTAATGCATATAGAAGCTAATTAAGCCTACTTTCAAATTTGATTTTGCATTCGCCTTTGATTTTGCATTCGCCTTTGATTTTGCATTCGCCTTTCCTGTTCACATTACTGTGAGTAAACTGACAGCAAAAACAAAGGAAGGTATCATCGAAATATTTCAATTAATGTGGACTCTAGACTCCAGACTCTAACCCCATCTATGATATTTAGAATATCTGATTCATAAATAAAGCCTATGCTTCTCTGTGGTTCTGAGGTGTGGGGGTTTGCGTAATGATCTGTATATTGAAAAAGCACACTTACTTACCCTGAAACAAGAATCTCCTGAATGTGTCCACAAAACACCGGATTATATGGTCTATGGAAAAACGTAGAAAAACCAACGTGGACAGGTGCAAAGGCAAATATCATTCGTTTTTGTCCTAGTCTGACCACAATGCAAACTGTTAAACTCCGAAGAAAAGCTTACAGAGTATATTTCTTAACATCCACATTGACGGTAAAGGATGTACGATCTTAGATGTCCCGACATAATTAACATTATTTGGATTTGGTTTTGTTCGCCAAATAGGGAGTTCAAGATGTTGACTGGTTTCTGTAGGAGAATTACGAAAGGCTTGTTTGTTAGCTGTAGAATGGCATAAAACAAATGAGAGAACATAGCAGATATTCAGTGCACAGAAGATTTACAACAGCACTCATCATTGAAGCTATCTTGACTGAATTGAACATAACAGTTATTCAGTGCAAGAAGATTTACAACAGCACTCACCATTGAAGCCTATCTTGACTGAATTGAACATAGCAGATATTGGTGTACGAAGATTTAAACAGCACTCACCATTGAAGCCTATCTTGACTGAATTGAACATAGCAGATATTGAGTGTAAGAAGATTTAAAACAGCACTCACCATTGAAGCCTATCTTGACTGAATTGAACATAGCAGATATTGAGTGTACAGAAGATTTAAACAGCACTCACCATTGAAGCCTATTCTTGACTGAATTGAACATAAGAACTTCGTGATATTTCTATTTCCTTTGGGTTGGGTCTTTCTTACATAAAAACAATAAAGTGCGTTTCTCTGCACACGCTAAAGCAGATTCATATTACCCAATATGAAAATATAGTTTAGAAAATTAATTACTTTTTTTTTTTTTTGGGGGGGGGGGGGGGGGGGGGGTGTTGCGACATTCGGCAACAAGTGAATTAAGAAGAAAAATTACATGGCAATGCTGGGAAATTAAAAGAGCCACCATTTTCAGTTCTATCAGAAGTCAAGCATTTGAATGATCTATCATAGCTAGAAGTTTAGAAACGTCGCACAAAATGGCTCATTTCTGCTTTAATCGGTTAATTAGTGATTGGGGAAATTTTGCACATGATTAAAATTATAATGAATGAAAAGAACATTAAATTATGCTCACATTACTTTGTTCTGATCGTATAATTTCATTTCACCCCTTCTCTCCATGTCTTCTTATGATGTCCTGAACAACAGGCGGCAGTGGCCATTCTCCTGACAAATGTGTCTTCCTATGATGTCCTGAACAACAGGCGGTAGGGGGCCCTTCTCCTGACAAACATGTCTTCCTGTGATGTCCTGCACAACAGGCGGCGGTGGCCATTCTCCTGTCAGCAGCCATCTGGGGAGGAGGCCTAGTTGTGCGCATTTCTTTTAATGTATTATTTGAGAGCAAAAATTCACTTGTCTGTTCAGTCGCATTTGTGTTTACGATAAGCATTACTTTGAACTCTGTTCCATCAACTCATTTGTATTTGTTTGTCTATTTGTTTTCGAACACTTTGAGTAAAGACCTAGGTGTCAACTGTTTAGTGCGGCATTACACACTCAAAGATAACACTGAGTAAAGACCTAGGTGTCGACTATTTAGTGCAGCATACACACTCAAAAGATAACACTTTGAGTAAAGACCTAGCTGTCGACTATTTAGTGCAGCATACACACTCAAAAGATAACATGAGTAAAGACCTAGGTGTCGACTATTTAGTGCAGCATACACACTCAAAAGATAACACTGAGTAAAGACCTAGGTGTCGACTATTTAGTGCAGCATACACACTCAAAAGATAACACTGAGTAAAGACCTAGGTGTCGACTATTTAGTGCGGCATACACACTCAAAAGATAACACTGAGTAAAGACCTAGGTGTCAACTGTTTAGTGCGGCATTCACACTCAAAAGATAACACTTTGAGTAAGACCTGGTGTCGACTATTTAGTGCGGCATACACACTCAAAAGATAACACTTTGAGTAAAGACCTAGGTGTCGACTATTTAGTGCGGCATACACACTCAAAAGATAACACTTTGAGTAAAGACCTAGGTGTCGGACTATTTTAGTGCGGCATATACACTCAAAAGATAAACACTTTGAGTAAAGACTAGGTGTCGACTATTTAGTGCAGCATACACACTCAAAGACAGTCTCTTTCTCCACGTAGGCTGTATTGAGTTGTCTTCAATTCTCCACAAGCCAAAAGGTTCCAGACTTAGACCTAAGTTGTTGTTTTCATTTATCAGGAAGCAAATGATACATTTTAAAGTAACAATAAATGAGAATAAATATTTAA
>CM031596.1:2337965-2350577 GCA_018398815.1 Conus ventricosus
GAACGTGATATCTGGAAGGCTTCCCAGATATCACAGATTTTTTTTGGGGAACGCGTTCCCAAAATGTACTGTGATATCTGGGAAGGCCCGTGATATCTGGGAACGTGGTCTTTCAGAGCTCAGAAGGGCAGAAAAAAGACGAAAAAAGAATGGATTTTCGAGATAAGGTAGGAAACTATTTAGGTGCAATTGAGATATTTGGCCTTCTTGTCACTTTTTTCCCCCTTTAATTTCTTGGCATGATTTTCACAAAGTTCCTAGATTTCACGATTGGATGTTCAGGAAATCTGGGAACGTGTTCCCAGATATCACGGTAAATCTGGGAAACGCGTTTCCAGATATCATGGTTCCCAGATATTGTACGACACCGGCACTGGCAATCCACAGGGAGCAGTCAACGTACGACAAATGTATTTTATGTAAAGAATGATTTTGACCAATTTGATCAAGTTGGTTTGAGGCGAAACGTGATGGATGTGTTGGAAATGAAGACCCAAGGGGTGAAATGTAACTGGGCAAACGTAATTCGGTTGAAACGTGATTAGACAAAATGTGATTGGGCAAAGTCTGATCGGGCGAAAACGTGGTGCGATGATTTGATCAGCTTTGTACAAACTGGGAAGACAGCATAGCTCAGTTGGTGGAGCGTCAGACCCCTGATCCTAGGGTCGTTGGTTTGATCGGCTTGTACCAAACTGAAAAAGACAGCATAGCCTCAGTTGGTGGAGCGTCAGGACCCTGATCCTAGGGTCGTTGGTTTGATCGGCTTGTACCAAACTGAAAAGACAGCATAGCTCAGTTGGTGGAGCGTCAGACTCCTGATCCTAGGGTCGTTGGTTTGAATCTCCGCTGGGGCGTTTTACTACAAGATTTTTCCTTCGGGGTTAACTTTGGTTCTGACTTCATTTATGGAGGAGTTCTTCAAATGAGGCTATAAATTGAGATGTCATGTGTGAATGTATGTATGATATCTTGTTCACATGCATAGTCCATCACCAACTTTCGGAAGAGAAGGCAGCTCAGCCGTTGGCGTGGGTGACTCCTGCACACACAGTTATGCATCTTCTGTGACAAATCGAAAGAATGATTGGGCAAAAATGAGTGACTGATATTGGACTGAATGACATGGAACACGACTGAATGTAACGCAATGGGCAGCTCCTCAATCGACTCTAAACAGAAAAGCAGCAGTTGGTACACGTGAGCGAAGGTGGGAGAAGTGCTCAAAGCTTGGTCTCCATTCGAAGACAGACGCTGTTTAAGTACTCTCAACAATAAAAATACTCGTAACAATAATGATAAAAATCATGATGATGATGATGATGATGATGATGAGAAGAAGAAGAAGAAGAAGAAGAAGAAGAAGAAGAAGAGAAGAAGAAATGAACAACAACAACAACAATAACAATCAGTTCGAAACGACATCTTCGATTGAAGTTAGCAGCTAGCAGCGATTGTGAGTCTACGTCATGCAGCGGTGGAGTCTCCAAAGATTCTCAGGAAAAACTGCGCAGAAGTTCAGCTGATCAAGTTGATAGCGCCCCGTCAGACCGCCCGCAGCGACATCACTTTCCTGATTCTGCGCAGAAGAGTTAACGATGACGGATCGAGATGAAAAAGAGAAATAGGGGGGAGGGGGGGGGGGGGGGGGGATGGGGGAGAGAGAGAGGGAGGAGCTGGGGTGGAATGATGGGATAGTGATGATGTATGTATAGTAGGGGTGGAGGTGGGGGGTGGGGGGAAGTAGGTATGATGACTGAAGAGGATGGGTTGTAAACAGAGCACAGAGAAGCTCAAACCCTGGAGGAATGAATAGAATGCGGAAAACAGAGCACAGAGAAGCTCAAACCCTGGAGGAATGAATAGAATGCGGAAAACAGAGCACAGAGAAGCTCAAACCCTGGAGGAATGAATTAGAATGCGGAAAACAGAGCACAGAGAAGCTCAAACCCTGGAGGAATGAATTGAATAGAATGCGGAAAACAGAGCACAGAGAAGCTCAAACCCTGGAGGAATGATATAGAATGCGGGAAAACAGAGCACAGAGAGGCTCAAACCCTGGAGGAATGAATAGAATGCGGAAAAACAGAGCACAGAGAGGCTCAAACCCTGGAGGAATGAATAGAATGCGGAAAAGAGAACACAGAAAAGCTCAAACCTGGAGGAATGAATAGAATGCGGAAAACAGCACAGAGAAGTTCAGACCTGAACGCTTTGGACACGACAGTAACGGCGGTGAATAGGAACATGAAAATTCACCAGAGTTTTTTTCCTTATCTATTGACACACAGACATTTTTGATGAAGGATACGATGGTCATCATTGCATCGCCAGTCTGAGCACATTCGGCCTCTGGCCCAGAGACAATCCCCAGACAGTTTAGAAATCCGCCAGTTCGACCCAGACGACTGTTTCCATAGCAACCCAAAAGCCAGTTAAAAAAGAAAAAGGGACATAAGTGTTGCATTAAAAAAATCAGCTTGTCGGCCTACGGCAGGCTGTTTTTATTCGCTTTTCTATGGTGTTCAGATGGTATGGTTATACACGTATGAGGAGAGGGGGGAGGAGGGGGGGGGGGGGTACATAAAGAAAAGAAATTCGCATAACAATTTTATTGTCACAGCAGCCACTTACTTTATCGTTGTCAGTTTCTGTCAATGTCAAGGATGGTATTGATTGCTCTGTATTATTCATGTTTATTGAAGTCAGCGCGGAGATGTACTATTCTCCGCTCTTCTCTAACCTACTAACCTTTCTTAAAGCGGCGATTATGACCAAGGCTCTCTCTCACCCACGCCACCTCTCCCCCCCCCTCCTCTGTCATCGCCCTTATCATGGCAGCAGAGAGGACAACCTTGCCTGGAACTCTATCATACCAGCACTAAGCCAGCGCCTGTGCCATGGAAACTGCACGCCTACTGGACAGTAGTCGCCGAGTCAATACGTGAGAGATCAGCGGCAGTAGAGGGCGATTCTCTATTCAGCACAAAGGCAACAATGTATCAAATGATAGCCGGTGTAACCTTTACAAGTTCTGTGCTCTGGACAGTTCTTAGAGTTGATGGGATCACCTGTACCAAGTTTCCTGATGGCAGCTTTGATATTCGTTCTGCCGCAAGGCTCTGATACTGAACACAAGAACCGAACCGAAGCAGATCTCCCTCTTGCTGTCCGGGTGTTGAAATGAAGAGAGACCACCACCCCTTCCACTTCCCCTCCCCCTCCGTCTCCCATCACCACCTCCCTGCCTACTCATGCATTCTCACAACTGGGTCGTTCCTTGAACGTCACCGCAATGGATTGTTCCTTGAACGTCACCGCAATGGGTCGTTCTTTGAACGTCACTGCAATGGGTCGTTCCTTGAACGTCACCACAATGGATTGTTCCTTGAACGTCACCGCAATGGGTCGTTCTTTGAACGTCACCACAATGGGTTGTTCCTTGAACGTCACCGCAATGGGTCGTTCTTTGAACGTCACTGCAATGGGTCGTTCTTTGAACGTCACCGCAATGGGTCGTTCCTTGAACGTCACCACAATGGGTTGTTCCTTGAATGTCACCACAATGAATGTCACCGCAATGGGTCGTTCCTTGATTGTCACCGCAATGGGCCATTCCTTGAACGTCACCGCAATGGGCCATTCCTTGAACGTCACCGCAATGAATGTCACCACGATGGGTCGTTCTTTGAATGTCACCACAATGGGTCATTCCTTGAACGTCACCGCCATGGGTCGTTCCTTGAACGTCACCGCAATGGGCCATTCCTTGAACGTCACTGCAATGAACGTCACCGCCATGGGTCGTTCCTTGAACATCACCGCAATGGGCCATTCCTTGAACGTCACTGCAATGGGTCATTCCTTGAACATCACGGCAGTGGGTTGTTCCTTGAACGTCACCACAATGGGCTGTTTCTTGAACGTCACCACAATGGGTCATTCCTTGAACCTCACCGCAATGGGTCGTTTCTTGAACATCACCTCAATGGGTCATTCCTTGAACGTCACCGCAATGGGTCGTTCCTCGATTGTCACCGCAATGGGCCGTTCCTTGAACGTCACCGCAATGGGCCATTCCTTGAACGTCACCGCAATGAACGTCACCACGATGGGTCGTTCTTTGAACATCACCACAATGGGTCATTCCTTGAACGTCACCACAATGGGTCGTTCCTTGAACGTCACCGCAATGGGCCATTCCTTGAACGTCATTGCAATGGGTCATTCCTTGAACATCACGGCAGTGGGTCGTTCCTTAAACGTCACCACAATGGGTCATTCCTTGAACCTCACCGCAATAGGTCGGTCCTTGAACGTCACCACAATGGATCATTCCTTGAATGTCACCGCAATAGGTCGTTCCTTGAAATTTACCGCAATGGGTCATTCCTTGAACATCACGGCAATGGGTCGTTCCTTGAACGTCACCACAATGGGTCATTCCTTGAATGTCACCACAATGGGTCATTCCTTGAACATCACGACGATGGGTCGTTCCTTGAACGTCACCACAATGGGTCATTCCTTAAACGTCACCACAATGGGCCGTTCCTTGAACGTCACCGCAATGGGTCGTTCCTTGAACGTCACCGCAATGGGCCGTTCCTTGAACGTCACCGCAATGGGCCATTCCTTGAATGTCACCGCAATGGGCCATTCCTTGAACGTCACAAAAATGGGCCGTTCCGTGAACGTCACAAAAATGGGTCATGCCTTGAATGTCACCGCAATGGGCCGTTCCTTGAACGTCACCGCCATGGGCCGTTCCTTGAACGTCACCGCAATGGGCTGTTTCTTGAACATCACCACAATGAGCCGTTCCTTGAACGTCACCGCAATGGGTCGTTCCTTGAACGTCACCGCAATAGGTCATTCCTTGAACATCACCACAATGGGTCGTTCCTTGAACGTCACCACAATGGGTCATTCCTTGAATGTCACCACAATGGGCCGTTCCTTGAACATCACCGCAATGGGTCGTTCCTTGAACATCACCTCAATGGGTCATTCCTTGAACGTCATCGCAATGGGTCATTCCTTGAACGTCACCACAATGGGTCATTCCTTGAACGTCACCACGATGGGTCGTTCTTTGAACGTCACCACAATGGGTCATTCCTTGAACATCACCTCAGTGGGTCATTCCTTGAACGTCACCACAATGGGTCGTTCCTTGTACGTCACCACGATGGGTCGTTCTTTGAACGTCACCACAATGGGTCATTCCTTGAACATCACCGCAATGGGTCGTTCCTTGAACGTCACCGCAATGGGTCGTTCCTTGAACGTCACCATGATGGGTCGTTCCTTGAACGTCACCGCAATGGGTCATTCCTTGAATGTCACCACAATGGGTCATTCCTTGAACGTCACCGCAATGGGTCGTTCCTTGAACATCACCGCAATGGGTCGCTCCTTGAACGTCACCACAATGGGTCATTCCTTGAACGTCACAGCAATGGGTCATTCCTTGAACGTCACCACGATGTGTCGTTCCTTGAATGTCACCGCAATGGGTCATTCCTTGAACGTCACCGCAATGGGTCGTTCCTTGAACGTCACCACAATGGGTCGTTCCTTGAACGTCACCACAATGGGTCATTCCTTGAACGTCACCACAATGGGTCGTTCCTTGAACGTCACCGCAATGGGTCATTCCTTGAACGTCACCGCAATGGGTCATTCCTTGAACGTCACCGCAATGGGTCGTTCCTTGAACGTCACCGCAATGGGCCATTCCTTGAACGTCACCGCAATGGGTCGTTCCTTGAACGTCACCGCAATGGGTCGTTCCTTGAACGTCACCATGATGGGTTGTTCCCTGAACGTCAGCGCAGTGGGTCGTTCCTTGAACGTCACCACAATGGGTCATTCCTTGAACATCACCACAATGGGTCATTCCTTGAACGTCACCGCAATGGGTCGTTCCTTGAATGTCACCACGATGGGTTGTTCCCTGAACGTCACCACAATGGGTCATTCCTTGAACATCACCACAATGGGTTATTCCTTGAACGTCACCGCAATGGGTCGTTCCTTGAACATCACCGCAATGGGTCGTTCCTTGAACGTCACCGCAATGGGTCGTTCCTTGAACATCACCACAAGGGGGTTATTCCTTGAACGTCACCGCAATGGGTCGTTCCTTGAACGTCACCGCAGTGGGTCGTTCCTTGAACGTCACCACAATGGGTCATTCCTTGAACATCACCACAATGGGTCATTCCTTGAACGTCACCACAATGGGTCGTTCGTTGAACGTCACCACGATGGGTTGTTCCCACAATGGGTCATTCCTTGAACATCACCACAATGGGTTATTCCTTGAACGTCACCGCAATGGGTCGTTCCTTGAACGTCACCGCAATGGGTCGTTCCTTGAACGTCACCGCAATGGGCCGTTCCTTGAACGTCACCGCAATGGGCCATTCCTTGAATGTCACCGCAATGGGCCATTCCTTGAACGTCACAAAAATGGGCCGTTCCGTGAACGTCACAAAAATGGGTCATGCCTTGAATGTCACCGCAATGGGCCGTTCCTTGAACGTCACCGCCATGGGCCGTTCCTTGAACGTCACCGCAATGGGCTGTTCCCTGAACGTCACCACAATGGGTCGTTCCTGAACCTCAACGCAGAACATGGAGAGAAGTAAAAGCGTTGAGATCCTGTCATCCAGGACATTTCATGGAATGGAATGAAATCCCCTATCAGTTCCATAGACGAATGGAATGAAATCCCTGTCAGTTCCATAGACGAATGGAATGAAATCCCCTGTCAGTTCCATAGACGAATGGAATGAAATTCCCTGTCAGTTCCATAGACGAATGGAATGAAATCCTCTGTCAGTTCCATAGACGAATGGAATGAAATCCCCTGTCAGTTCCATAGACGAATGGAATGAAATCCTCTGTCAGTTCCATAGACGAATGGAATGAAATCCTCTGTCCTCTGTCCGATCAGTGTGTCCCCAGGTGGCTGTGTCCATGTCACGGACAGTGTGTCCCCAGGTGGCTGTGTCCATGTCACGAACAGTGTGTCCCAGGTGGCTGTGTCCATGTCACGATCAGTGTGTCCCCAGGTGGCTGTGTCCATGTAACGGACAGTGTGTCCCCAGGCGGCTGTGTCCATGTCACGATCAGTGTGTCCCTAGGTGGCTGTGTCTATGTGACGGACAGTGTGTCCCCAGGTGGCTGTGTCCATGTGACGGACAGTGTGTCCCCAGGTGGCTGTGTCCATGTGACGGACAGTGTGTCCTCAGGTGGCTGTGTCCATGTCACGGACAGTGTGTCCCCAGGTGGCTGTGTCCATGTCACGGACAGTGTGTCCTCAGGTGGCTGTGTCCATGTCACGGACAGTGTGTCCCCAGGTGGCTGTGTCCATGTCATGGACAGTGTGTCCCCAGGTGGCTGTGTCCATGTCACGGACAGTGTGTCCCCAAGTCACAAGATGTTTTATCTCCAGTGATTACGAACTGAGAGACTGTTCCAGCGATGATGAACTATGAGACTGATCCAGTGATGATGAACTGACAGACTGATCCAGTGATGATGAACTGAGAGACTGATCCAGTGATGATGAACTGAGAGACTGACCCAGTGATGATGAACTGAGAGACTGATCCAGTGATGATGAACTGAGAGACTGACCCAGTGATGATGAACTGAGAGACTGATCCAGTGATGATGAACTATGAGACTGATCCAGTGATGATGAACTGAGAGACTGATCCAGTGATGATGAACCATGAGACTGATCCAGTGATGATGAACTATGAGACTGATCCAGTGATGATGAACTGAGAGACTGGTCCAGTGATGATGAACTGAGAGACTGATCCAGTGATGATGAACTGAGAGACTGATCCAGTGATGATGACCTGAGAGACTGGTCCAGTGATGATGAACTGAGAGACTGATCCAGTGATGATGAACTGAGAGACTGACCCAGTGATGATGAACTATGAGACTGATCCAGTGATGATGAACTGACAGACTGATCCAGTGATGATGAACGGCGAGACTGACCCAGTGATGATGAACTATGAGACTGATCCAGTGATGATGAACTGACAGACTGATCCAGTGATGATGAACTGAGAGACTGATCCAGTGATGATGAACTGAGAGACTGATCCAGTGATGATGAACTTTGAGACTGATCCAGTGATGATGAACCATGAGACTGACCCAGTGATGATGAACTGAGAGACTGATCCAGTGATGATGAACTATGAGACTGACCCAATGATGATGAACTGACAGACTGATCCAGTGACGATGAACTATGAGACTGATCCAGTGATGATGAACTATGAGACTGACCAGTGATTTCGAACTGAGAGACTGATCCAGTGATGATGAACTGAGAGACTGATCCAGTGATGATGAACTGAGATACTGATCCAGTGATGCTGAACTGAGAGACTGATCCAGTGATGATGAACTATGAGACTGATCCAGTGATGATGAACTGACAGACTGATCCAGTGATGATGAACGGCGAGACTGACCAGTGATGATGAACTGAGAGACTGACCCAGTGATGATGAACTATGAGACTGATCCAGTGATCATGAACTGACAGACTGATCCAGTGATGATGAACTGACAGACTGATCCAGTGACGATGAACTATGAGACTGATCTAGTGATGATGAACCATGAGACTGATCCATTGATGATGAACTGAGAGACTGACCCAGTGATGATGAACTATGAGACTGACCCAGTGATGATGAACTGACAGACTGATCCAGTGATGATGAACTGAGAGACTGATCCAGTGATGATGAACTGAGAGACTGATCCAGTGATGATGAACGGCGAGACTGACCCAGTGATGATGAACTGAGAGACTGACCCAGTAATGAGGGATGTTGGACAGAGCGGCTCCCTGGTGATCAGTCCTATGGTGTAAAGATGAGAGAGCATGGAGAGTGGGGAAGACACGATGGAACAGGTTGGTGGAGAGCACAGAGCTGACAATCATCTGTTGGTGGAGAGCACAGAGTGACAATCATCTGTTGGTGGAGAGCACAGAGCTGACAATCATGTGTTGGTTGACAGCACAGAGCTGACAATCATCTGTTGGTGGACAGCACAGAGCTGACAATCATCTGTTGGTGGAGGGGACAGAACTGACAATCATCTGTTGATGGAGAGCACAGACCTGACAATCATGTGTTGGTGGAGAGCACAGAACTGACAATCATGTGTTGGTGGAGGGGACAGAACTGACAATCATCTGTTGGTGGAGAGCACAGAACTGACAATCATCTGTTGGTGGACAGCACAGACCTGACAATCATCTGTTGGTGGACTGCACAGAGCTGACAATCATCTGTTGGTGGAGAGCACAGAAGTGACAATCATGTGTTGATGGACAGCACAGAACTGACAATCATGTGTTGGTGGACAGCACAAAACTGACAATCATGTGTTGGTGGACAGCACAAAACTGACAATCATGTGTTGGTGGAGAGCACACAACTGACAATCATCTGTTGGTGGACAGCACAGAACTGACAATCATCTGTTGGTGGAGGGGACAGAACTAACAATCATGTGTTGTTTGAGAGGACAGAACTGTCAATCATCTGTTGGTGGAGGGGACAGAACTGACAATCATCTGTTGGTGGAGGGGACAGAACTGACAACCATCTGTTGGTGGAGGGGACAGAACTAACAATCATCTGTTCCAATGTCAAACTTCGCGGGCACTCAACACACACACTGGTCTTTTCGATCCCCATCTTCAACTTGTCTCGGTGGGATAGTCATCGTAGTCCGTTATATCACCTGAGATGGGTATGGAGGTTGAACTATAGTCATCGTAGTCCGTTACATCACCTGAGATGGGTATGGAGGTTGAACTATAGTCATCGTAGTCTGTTACATCACCTGAGATGGGTATGGAGGTTGAACTATAGTCATCGTAGTCCGTTACATCACCTGAGATGGGTATGGAAGCTGAACTATAGTCATCGTAGTCCGTTACATCACCTGAGACGGGTATGGAGTCTGAACTATGGTCATCTCAATCCGTTACATCACCTGAGATGGGTATGGAGTCTGAACTATGGTCATCTCAATCCGTTACATCACCTGAGATGGGTATGGAGGTTGAACTTGAGTCACGTTGTTTAAAGCCCAGCCAACTGAGGAAGGCATTTCAGGGCCGACAGCAAGTTAAAAGTAGAAACCATCCACACACACACACACACACACACACAACCACACACACACACACACACTGTCATGTGACGTAGCCTACATCAAGGCATGTGACGCTCCATCACATGTAGTTAGTGATATGAATCATTTCCCCGTGCCACATTAAAGGAAGAAATTTCATGTGGCTTGACTAGTGTAGCGGGCGTCATGCACTCACTAGGAGAAGGGGGGAAAGATGTCAGTTTTAACCCAGCAGATGGCCTAGAGACTCGAACCTGTTCAGGACGGTGGTCCTCTTTGCTGACCAGTCATTACCAGGTGAGCGATAGATAGTTGGGGAAAGCTACAGGGGGAAAACTTAAGAAGAGAGAAAGAATTCATATGTTGAATTGAGAAGCAGGTTACTTACACGAACCTTATTCGTGTTTCAGCCCTTCACCCTTCACCCTTCACCCGTCACCCTTTACCCTTCGCCCTTCACCCTTCATCTTTCACCCGTGAGGTGGTCGAAGATGGCCATGGTGTGGGGAACACACCGGTAGTTCAGCCCCAGCCAGTACCAACTCCAGGGAGAGGAGTTGAAGCTCGTCATTTCGCAAGAGACAGAAGAAGTCGCGGAAGAGAAGTCGAGGATCGTATCTCCAGGACGGGAGAGTTCGAGGGGGCAGTATATTGTCTCAGAGAGACAGGGAATTGAGGAAAGCAGGGAAGCTTTTTACTTGAGGCAGGCAGGTCCTCAGTGATTACGGGAGTTATGTATTCTCCTGGTCCGGAATTTTGGGATAACGGAATGTGAAGGCCATAGCTTTATAGAAGCGGAACTAGATTTATTTTATCTCTCAGTGTAAAGAGAGATACAAGTGTGAAGACTATTTTATCTCTCAGTTGTAAAGAGAGATACAAGTGTGAAGACTATTTTTTCTCTCAGTGTAAAGAGAGATACATGTGTGAAGATTGATTTGTCTCTCGGTGTGAGGAGAGATACATGTGTGCGGATTTATTTGTCTCTCAGTGCGAGAGAGAGATACAGGTGTTAAATCTGTTTACAAGTTGTTGTTGTGATTAGTAAAGTGTTTTCCCTGAAGGAGAGGGGAGAGAAAAACATTCGGTAGTGCTCCTTTTGGGTGATTGGAAGATTGCGTGTGCGTATGGAGTAAATGCTGTCATGAATGCGGGTATGCAAGAGTGACAGTGTGACAGTGGTGACCCCGACGTGATGCGGAACGCTTGGGTTTTGAGGGAGAAAAACTTACTAACTATGTGCAACAATGCACAGATTAGGGCAGACAGGCTAAGAGAGAGGGAAGAAAATAGACTACAGAGGGAAGCTGAAGCTGAAGAAATAAACTACAGAGGGAAGCTGAAGAGAATAAACTACAGAGGGAAGCTGAAGAAAATAAACTACAGAGGGAAGCTGAAATTGAAGAAAAAAGATTACAGAGGGAAGCTGAAGAGAATAAACTACAGAGGGAAGCTGAAGCTGAAGAACGTCAATTTAAGTTGAGGCAGTTAGAATTAGAGACTGATGCTGAAATTAGAAGAATACAGCATCGAGAGAACCTCCACCAGTCGGTTCCGCAGCCATGCCTCAACCAAAAGCGGCTATATTCCAAAGTTGCCACCTTTTGAGGAAAAAACGGATGACATTGATAGTTTTCTTTTCCGATTTGAAAGTCACGCAACGTCTTGTGGTTGGCCAAAGGAAAAGTGGACTTTGTATATTGCGTCGTTGTTTAAGGGTAGCGCTTTGACACTGTACCACTCACTTGCAGCGAAACAAAATTTAACTTGGGATCAGTTGAAAGAAGAACTCCTCAAGAAATTTCAATGTTCTGCTGATCGTTTTCACGAACGTTTCCGTTCTGTGCGCCCTGAAAAAGGAGAATCGTTTCCATCGTTTCTGATCCGTATGAGTCATTGTTTGGATCGATGGATCGATTTGTCTAAAACGAACAAAACTTTTCAATCACTGCGAGATCTCCTTCTTAGAGAACAACTTTTCCAGAGCGTGAGCAAAGATCTGGCCACTTTCTTAAAGAAAGGCAATTTGAATAACGTGGAGGAAATGTGTCAGATGGCTGATCAGTATTGTATCGCTCCCCAGATAAGGGCGTGGCTAGGAAAGGGAATTTTCCATCTTTGAGTCTCATTGCGGTCATGTACTATCCCATCAGGACAGGGAAGTTACAGGAAAGGAAAATCGTGGGTCATTTTTGAGTCCTCAGGATATACCTATCCTAGGAACGGACAGGGATCTTTCCGCGGTTCGAGTGACTTTCGTCAATACCAGTACTCACGCCGGAAAGACCCGTTACTCCTCAGCAAACGTTCCGAGGTCGTGGACAACGACCACCACGTAGACCTTTTGGGCCAGTTCGTGGACAGAACAGAAGTTCACAAAATCAGTCGGCTGCCGATCAGACAATGCGATGTTTC
>CM031596.1:2350677-2358177 GCA_018398815.1 Conus ventricosus
AATCCCCCCCAAATAAAACTGAGTTTTGCCATTTATTACACAGTCAACCTTCTCAATTTTTGGATTATAAAACGCTTCGATCTCTATGAAAAGGAGTTGTTCCTTCAGTAAACAAGAGCAAAATTCCTTTTAAAGACTTCAGAGACTGATTTAGATGTATGTTCCAAAGAGTGTCTCGCTTGTTTCTATTTTCTGTAATGGAGTGTAAAACGTTTTCATAATAAATAACTGTTTTACTTTTATACTGGGTTAAGATTGTTCTAGCCAGTCCGGGGTTAGTAACAACATCAAACTCAAGAGAGATGTCACTAACCGCGTATTTAGCTTCAGGATCTTCAGACAGAACTACAGAGCTGCTAGGATTAAATGTTAGATAAGTAAGTTTTTCTTTTAGTGCGCCTTGGTAATATGGCATATGCGTCTTTAACAGCTCAAAATCTAAAGGGATGCAGAATCTGTTGCCAAATGCTTCTGCTACTTGCCTCATCTTTAACATCATTCTTGCATCCCCCGCTTTAAGTCTGTGCTTGAGCCCGTTTGGGCTTTGTATTCCCTGATAAACTTTCTCTTTCCTTTCTTTTTTAGGCAGCCATAGATCAGAATAGAGGCAAAAATGTTTGCCTCGCTGTCACTGTATAAGACAGTAGACAGGGATATATGTATTAATATATCCCCCGTTATAACCACCCCTTTCCCCCCTTTTACTGAGAGTATGAACGCCACACAACAAACGCACACAAACGAAAATACGGTGCACAAACAGAAGGCTTTATTTGCATTCACACACGCACTCACCCACAGAAATGGCAGATGAAAATATATAAAAAAAAAAAAAAAAAAAAAACAGACCCCAAAAGAATCCAACGATACTATCAATACCCGACCATCAGCGCATGGCCCCTTATGCATACCTGTGCACGCATGTGCTGCACGTCTACATAAACGACCCTTCCCTCAGGCACACACACACCTCAGCCCACTGAAGGCCAATACCAGAAGGGACAAGGGTGAAATCACATCACCTGGTAATTCCGGGCTGAAATATCAAGCAAGGTTGAAACCTCATAAAACCCGAGATGCCCACGCAATGTTTTGTTTTCTCTTTTTTTTCCAAAATGTACTCTTTATACTAATTTTTTATGTGCCGGTATCAAACTACCCGGACACCCAAACTCAACCCCAAAAATGTTCAGATTGTCAAGTAACCCGAACCCAATGTTGCACTTTCAATACTTCATTCGAAGTCCCTGGCGGTTGCTTGACACATGCAAGAAAAAAAAAAACAAAAAAAAAAACACTCCTTCCAAAAAACACCACACAAAAAGAAACGGCAACACAGCGCTTCCCAATATGATTATGTAAACGTCGGTCTGCTTTACGACGCCCTCACACTAATGCACCGCCCAAACACAAAACCTTCACTGAAGCGCTTGATATGAGGTAGGAGTAAAGACGTGACGCGTTGAAGAGCGCGGTCCCCTACCTACCGGGCACCAACCACATTCGCGAGTCACCCGCAGATGGTATACTGCGGCGAGCCCTCAAGACGCTTGCCCACCCTGAAGACACACAGTTGAAGTCGGAGGAACTGCCACACCCTCGGACTGTGGAGGCGAGACGGCGTCCCGACCGGAACGCACCCTGCCGGCTCCACGTGCTCCCCACTCCGGCAGAGAAGTGGGCAGGAATGACAGTGGAAGTGCAGTGACAACTGCCACAACCCGAGACGCCAACCCTCAGATTTGCTGTGTAGGGAGGTACAGAAAACTCGCCGGAAACCTGTGAAAAAGGAAATGTCTTACCACAGAAGGATACAGTTATAACATTTGTTTCTTCACTAAAATAACCGGTTCCGAGTGTTTACATGTCACATCCCAAAGTGCGACAGTGATTGGAATTTTAAATCATGACCTATACAACCAGCCACCTTGACATCAAAATTCTCTCTCACCAGAACTGTTCCATTACACATTTAAACCAACTTCATTGACCTTCCACTCCCATCAACGGCCATGAACATAATTATAACCGTTCCTTCATAAAAGTGATTATACTATCTGAGTTACATACCCACGACTTCATTTTCCATCAGGGTCTCCAAGACAATGATTCAATAGGATTATCAATCATATCACTCCAACGAACAAACGAACAATCCGACCGTTAGTGACCCCCAGTACCGGTCTCAATTCAGGATCGATTACTTAGTAACATGCTTAATAGAATCAAACACATTTCAAGCAAAACCAAAATAATAGAATTGAACCCAGGTATCCTAAACTCTTAGCAGGCACAATCATAATCCCACAAATGTCATCAAAATTTATCAAGCGCTAGGGCAATCACCAATTACATAAGCTCGACAAGGATTTCCGAGCGCTGCTATACATTGTCTACTGACACCACAATGCTGCGGAAAGCATCTTTGAATACTGGCGTGCCACCGTCGACTAAAACCAGCATATACATATATATAATACATCAAATGTAGGCTTCTGAGCACAATTCCTAAATATCTTAGACACCCTTTATTATTCTCATCTGCTATTTTTCTCTTTTTATTTTCCAATCGTAATAACCTATACCAAGTAACACAATCATTAACACAATCATGACTTCACCTGCAAATCTTTAACCATAATTGAACAAAACAACTCTCATTAATATAATGATCCCTAATTTTCCTTTCCGCCCATCCACCCCAGTTTAGTTCCAAACGCAACACCAAAAGTGAACCTCTACAAGACGTGTCTATCCGAGGTACCACCACCCGTCACCAATCGATAAACCTCACACACGCCCAGACACATCACATGCAGTCTGCCCTCCGTACCTGGCACGCACCGCGTGACAGTCTCCTCTTTTAATATTAAAAGTTCCCGTCCTCCGATACCAACGTACACTCTCAGAAAACCAATCTTTATCAAACTTGAAACCAATATTTCTGTACACCAGCGACCACTACCGACCACTACCAAGTACAACATATGTCTTCGCACATCAATACCGCTGTAACACATCCACCTATCTGTATCAGTGTAAAACCGAAACGCACATTATTTCATTCCCATAGTACGGTTTTTCCTCGACCTTAAGTTCAAGTTATATCTCTTTCTTCTCTTCAAACTTCCGCGCATTTAAATTTCCTCCTTTTAGTCAAATTCACATAGAAAGAATCTTTGCGAATAAAAATCAAACTAAAAAGGAAATCCTCCAGTTCCGGGAACTGAAACACTAAAGTTGATGAACCCCATGATACATGCAAACAACCAACCACACGGCCCTCAAATTTCCGCTACTTTACACGCTCACCTTGGACAACAGGAACGACACACAATGGACGACACCCTCAGTCGCCGGGACACTGCCAGACAGCCAACGCCCTGGTACGTGCAGAACCCGTCGCTGAACACCGAAACATCGACCGTCTTCAATCTGGTAGCCAAACCTTCAAAAGTCGGTCGAGGGCATACCGCGAACCCCTACCCCAACGGCAGAAACAAACATGAGCACGAGGCCAACCCAACCTTCGCGGATAACGCCTCAGTTCGTACTGACTTGCAGACACACGACGACACTCCGAGTTCACCTCGGAAACTCACAAGACAGCACTCACATTCACGGAATTCCTCGCTCACATCGAAGAACTCCAGTTTCACGAGCGTTAGTTTACACACGTAAACCCCACTATTCCGGCGAGTCTGATGTTCTCCTCCCTCCCCCCTCCAAGAGTTAACAGGTAAGCAAATTCCCGGCAGGAATCACGCACTTCACGGCCACTGCCAACCTGGCAATGGATGGGCCACACTCCACAATTGTCACTGAAGCGACCCGTGTCAGTTCGTGCGTGACACTCGCCCAGTAAAAAGACTTCTCTGCCCTCTAGTTTGATTGCTATGTGATTAACAATAGCCCTGCCTAAATTAGCAACAACAGTAGCATTAGGATCTGCCGATGTAATATCTATTTTAAATGATAGTTTAGCAGTGCCTGGCATTATAACATCGTCAGCGCCAAGATCAGGAACTTACTATTAAAGTTTGTCCAGGATCAACTGTTGATGGGTATTTACACTAATTACAGTCTGCCTTATACTTTTTACGCCGTGGGGTTTCTTCTCTTTTCTGTATGGATCGAGGTCACAACCGTATGAGTTCATTTTTTATAAAACAAAAAAAGAATATAAAAAAAAATATGGATGAAGATTTTGACCCGATTGATCCTGTTGAAGAAGAAGATGAAACAGAACTGGGTCCTTCATTGCAGGAAGAACTTGAAGGAGCAGCAGCAGGCCAAGGAGTAGGGTTAAGCCAAATACGATTGCTAGATAGAATTGAATCATTATATAGCCATATGGGGCGAGAGCAGCCAGAAGCACTTAGGGTTTCTGATTTTTCAACAGATAAAAATAATCATTTGTATGTAAGAACTGGTAAGGGAAAGAGTGTACGACTTACTGCAAAACCAGACCCAACCCAGTTTTTAAGCAGGGCCACAATTCTTAGAGATCTCCCTGTTGTTGACCAAAGGCAATTAAACTTTATTGATGATTTAAGGCCTGAGGCTGTTAGTCTTTTACAGAACTTGGGGCAAGAGTTGCCAACACAATCTAAAATACAAAACATACCTCTTGAAAATTTAAATCGAACAGCAGATGAACTAATAGCAGAAATTGAAACGAGTTTTAATGAGGAGACACAATTAAAAACAATTAACGATTCCCCATTGCCTATGCGTGAAATTCTGGGCTTAATGAGGCTTTACGGACAATAAGGGGTGAACTAACAAACAATTTAGCAAAACTTGGTGAGCTAGATAGAGAGATAGAAGAAGAAAGAAATAAACTGGCTGATGCAGACGATAACAATTTAGGGCGGGAAGAAAAGGCTAGAATACAGCAGAAAATACAGGATTTAAGGCTACAAAGGGCGGCCAGATTAGAAGTGCTGTCTACTAACAGAGCGCAGCTAGCAGCGCAAACAAGCAGAATAAGAGAAACTATAAACAGAATACTTTATGAAAACACTACACTAGCTGAAAGAATAAGGACTCTGTTCAGGGAACAGGGGATTACAATAGTTAGCATATAACAGCTGTTGGGTTTGCTATCTCTACACTCGTTTATGCTTTAACAGGTAGTGCGCCAACAGGGCCAGTAGCTCCTCCAACGCCTCAGCCTGGTAAAAGTTGGATTAGAAAACAATTGCATCATCTAGCAAACTTATTAAAGAAGTTAGCAGCTAAAGCGCTTGATGCTCTGCCTGGCATAATAGGTAGTGTTGTTAGTTGGGTTTTGTCTACTATAGGCAAAGTGGCTGGTTATATGGCTGACCATCTGTGGACATTAGGAGTGCTAGCTGCTGGATTAATTTTTAGTGAAATAAAGTATAGCTAATCCAGTAAAAGTTAAAAACACAACGAGGGCTGTCTTTTCGCTAGTGTGACTGTCAGTGTGGGGTAGATTAACAGGCGGCGTGCTTTCTGGGCTGCTTTCCGGCTGTGGGGCGCTTATAACTGGATCGCTTTCTTCAGGGCTAGGTACTTTTTTTAAAATGGATGGAGCAGGTCTTGTGTTTAAGCCTTGATTGTGCCCTAAGCTTTGGTCGTCTCCAGCTATGAGGATTTCATTGATATAATTCTGTATCATGCCAATCTGTAGTCTAAGGTCGGAGGGTAGCATGTATAATCCATGACCTACAACAAAGTCAACCTTTGACCTAGCGTGTGCAAGAACGTCTTGATACCTTTGTATGCTGGCAGGCAAATCAACAGCAGAGTTAATAGCATCTTCTAAATTAGCTAAAAATTGTTTTCTAGCGTCAAACCCTGTAGACTGATCTACTATGCTAGACTTAGTCTGTGCTTGTGCTCCCAATAGACACCAAACGTATGTCCTTATGGAGTCATTAAGTCTTTGCACTCCTGGCATTGTTAAGCCTTCACTTTCATCTAAGATAAATGTTGCCCAAGCATTAGGATGTTTTTGTTCAATTGATCCCAATCGAACTTGTTTGTCTGGTTGAAAAGAGGTGTGGCCAGGCCAGTAGTCATAATTATATTCTCTTTTTGCGCCCCACAAATACAATGTGCCTAACCCATGATTGCGGTCTAACTTTTGTCTAAAATCAGTTGAAGGATTAATGTTAAATTCGTTGCAGATTCTTTCATATGCATTATTGTCCATTGAGCTGTTGAATGGATTAAACGCGCTGTCGCTTGGGAGGACTACTTGTAGTTCAGTTAGTATTCGTCTGTACTGGTAATAAACATGAAAGTTATATACTGACCTTACTAAAAGATTAGGATGGTTTAAATGGTTTGCATATGAAACACCACAGCCAGTAGCTGCGCAGTAAACAGCAAAATTTAACTGATTCTGGTAAAACGTCATTGGGCGGATGACCATGCTGATGGAACTCTATCACTCTTTATTGGCGGATTTAAATATCTAGTTAGTGGGTTTACAAGTCTGACTTGGAAGCCGTATGATTCGTCTACTGCAATGGTTAGTAAACTAAAGTCCAAAGATTTGGGATTATAAAACGCTCCTACATTGTAAGTGGCGCTTTCGTTAAATTTAAATGGTTCCATTTTTTAAATTAGTTTTTTTTAAATAGTTATAAAAAAGGATGTACATCTATATAAACAAGCAAAACGAGCGTGTGTTCTTAACGCACCCAATTGAAAATAGGCGCGGCGATTGTAGGGTTGCCCTTAGAGAAATTGGGTTTAAAATAAAATGGATTAACATATCTGAAAAAGATAAGAATAACTGGGTTGATATTAAGGACGGGCAAGGCACGCTATTAAAACATTTAAAAATACCCGATGGTTACTACAACTTTTGTTCTTTAAGAGAAGTATTTAGAAAATTTGGCAATGAGTTAAAAATTAATGAGGCAAATCTTATAATTACTATGAATTTTCCAGAACTTGAAGAAAGGGAGTACGTTTTTCCTAGAAGCCTTGCTCGAATTTTAGGCTTTTATGATAGTGGTGAAACATATCATATTAAAACACATATGTACTTAAAAAGCGGTCTTTATGAGTATGTAGGCAGTAGACCTTCTGATTTTCTCGTAAATCCAATGTTGTATGTCCATCTACAACAGTTAAAAACAGATACTAATTTGTTTAATGGCTATCCATCTGCTGTCCTAAGAGCATTGCCACCAACTAATGTAGGGTTTTGCGATTATCAGTTACATAGGTTTGGCGGAGACATTGAATTTAAAGAATTAATTGAGGTTTCTTTAAATTCATTGGATGTAAAAATAGTTAATCAAGACGGAAAGCCAGTTGTTTGTTCTAATTTTATTAATGGTGCTGGAAGTAGAAGAACATGTTAGAAGAGTAGTAAGGACTCAGTCCCGCGGACGTTAATTTTATATTCCTGAAAGAGAATGTAAATATGTTCGTTCACGATCACCCATATTATTCTACACGGAAACCCCCGTTTCAATGTGCTGATTTGTCAATATTTAGAGGGTTTGAGGTGTT
>CM031596.1:2370677-2383574 GCA_018398815.1 Conus ventricosus
CTCTCTCTCCTCATCCTTCTCTCGCCTCGATACTCTCCACACTCCCCACTCTCTCTCCTCTTGCATTCTTCTCTCCTCTCTCTCTCTCCTCATCTCTCTCTCTCTCTCTCTCTCACCACACTCCTGTCTCTCTCTCTCAAATACAAACCCTCAATACTGCGGGAGGAAAGAGTCAAGATCGGCCCAAAGTTCAGATAAACGATCTAGCATTCCTTATCCTTGAAGAAATGGACCTGCGCGCGTTCGTCTTCTCAACCAAGCTATCTTGTACGGTATGTGCCCGGGTACAATACCCTCAGCAGGGGGGAAAAAACACTAAACAAGTAAGAAAGGAAATCTGTAGTTCATCACCGCAAGCTTAACGGACGGGGCCGATGTCTGTGCCAGAACATCTGACAGCTTGTCTTAAAATACTTACATATATTTATAAATAAATATTATAATATATAATATTAATACACATAAATAAATATAATAATACCGTCACAACAGTTTTGCTCCTATCCCATCATCTCTCCATCACCATTCTTCACTCATCTCGCCGGCTACTTTCTCTTCTACTCTAATCTTCACCTCCTCTCTCTCACCGTCTCATCCCCTCCATCTCTCGCCTCTCCTCACTTCCTCCTCTCTCTCCTCTCTCCACTTCTTCTCAATAGCTCCCTCTCTCATTCCACTCCTCTCTCTCCGCTCCCATCTCCCTCTTCACTCATATTCTCTCTCTTCTCCTTCCTCTCTCTCTTCCTTTCTCTCCCCTCTCTCCCTCTCCTTCCCTCTCCCTCTCTCAACGCCTCCTCTCCTCTTCTCCTCGTTTCTCTCCCTCACCCCCTCACACTCTCGCCTCTCTCATCGTCAACTACTCTCTCTCCTCTTCTCCCTCTCTCTCTCCTACTCTCACACTCCCACCTCATCTCACTCCTCCTCTCTCCTCTCCTCCTCCGCGCTCCTCCCTCTCCTCTCCAACCCATCCCTCTCGCATCTCTCGCTTCATCTCCTCACCCTCCTCCTTTTGCCTCTCTCGCTTCTCTCTCCTCCACCCCCTTTCTTCTCTCTCGCTCACCTCATCTCGCTCACTCCTCTCTCGCTCACGCCTTCACACGCTCTCTCTCCCTCTACTCTCTCCTCCACCTCTCCCTTCTCTCGCCTCTCATCCGTGCCTCTCCTACTTCTCCCTCCTCCCTCTCTCCTCTCGCTCTCTACCTACCCCTTCCATCCTCCTCGTCTTTCGCTCCTCCATCTCACACTCCTCTCTCCCTCGCTCTTCTCTCACCTCACTCGTCCTACCAGCCTCTCCTTCATCTCTACTTCTCTCTCTCTCCCTCACTCTCTCTCTCTCTCCTCCTCGCTCGCTCTCGCTCTCCTCTCTCTCCCTCTCCATCGCCTCTCTCTCTCTTCCTTCCTCCTTCCTCCCCTCAACCTCCTCCTCTCCTCTCATCTCTTCGCTCTCTCCCCCTCTCTCCACACCCTCATCTCCCTCTCTTCCCACCTCTCTCTCTCTCTCCCTCATCCCTCCTCCTCACTCTCTTCCTCTCTCTCTCCTCTCTCACTCTCTCTCTCACTCTCCTCCTCGTCAATCTCCTCGCTCTCCAACTCTTCCGCGGTACTCCTCTCCCACTCTCTCTGTCTACCCATCTCGCCTCTTTCTCTCACACTCTACGTCCTCTCCTCTCTCTCGCGCACTCTCACTCTCTTCTGACCGCGCATCTCTCTCCTCTCTCCACTCTCATCGCTCTCTCCCTCTCTCTCCTCTCGTTCCTCTCTATCCCTGCGTATCTCGCTCTCTCTCCCCCTCTCCGTCCCGTTCTCCCGCTCTCCCTCCTCTACGCCCTCTCTCTCTCATGTCTTCGCGCTTCTCTCTCATCCCTCCTTCTCTTCCCTTTCCGCGCCCCTCCCTCGCTCCCTCTTCATTCGCTCTCGCTCGCACTCCTCTCGCGTCAAGCCCCACGGTCTCTCTCCTCCTCACTCTTCTCTTCATACCCTATCTCAAATCTCTCTCTCTCAGCCCCTCTCTTCTCTCACTCCTCCCTCCTCACTATCCCGCTCTCAGCCTCCGTCCTCCCATCTCGCTCCGCCACTCTCTCTGCATCTCGCCCTCCACTCCACTCGCTCTCCCTCCTCCCTCTCTCTTCTCTCTCTCCCTCCCCCCTCTCTCGTCGCCTCTCGGCTCTCGGCACTCTCCCTCCCTCTCGTCTCCGTCTCTGTCTCCGCTCCTCCGCTCATCTGGATCTCTCACTCTCTCCTCTCGTTCACTACTCCTCCCTCTCTCATCCCCTCATCTCCGCTCTCGCTCTCACCTCTCTCCTCTTCTCTCGCTCTACTCTCTCTCTCTCGCTCTCTTCCCCTCCTCCTCTCCACAGCTCAGCTCCTCTCCACCTCGTCTCTCACCTCCTCGTCCGCATCGGCTCTCCTCTCGCTCATCACGTCTTCGCTCTCCATCCTCTCTCCATTCCCCTATCCCCTATCTCCTCTCCTCCTCTCATCGCTCTCCTCTCTCTCTCACCTCTCTCATCTCGCCCTCTCTACACTCTCTCTCCTCTCGTCCTCCGCCTCCGTTTCACCGTTCCTCCCGCCTCCTTTCCCTCTCGCTCTCCTCTCTCTCCCCTCTCCCCTCCTGGATCATACTCTCCTCCGCCTCACTCCATCTGGGACGATACGCTCTCCCGCTTCACACGGCTCTCTCTCACCTCTCGTCGCACTCGTCCTCTCTCTCTCCCCGGCGGCTCTCCTCATCTTTCTTCTTCTCTATTGCTCGATTCGGTCGAGGCGCCTCCACTCGCTCGCTCAGTTGGGCTCTTCGCGTATCGAGCCATCTCCTCCTCCCACTCGGCTCTATCCTCAACTCAGACATCTCCTCCGTCCATCGTCTCGACATCACAAGTACCCCTCATCTCTCTCTCGCCTCTCTCTCATTCCCCTCCACGGGGACCCCCCCTCTCACCTCTCAGGCCCTCACATCTCTCGCCTTCTCTCTCTCTCTTCGATTCAACCGAGATCACGACATATACGTGGACGTCACCACGGTCTCGAACAGACTCGGGGGCCAGCTTCAGACCTTCTCTCCGTCGGCCTCTCTCGACTCACATCTCTCCAATCACACTCTCTCATCACCGGGTCTCTCATCCATCGACTCTCTCTCATACGCTCCGCATCGTCCTCTCACTCTCTCTCTCTCATCCTTCTCACATATGTGAATATATATAATAAATCATATAAGAGTGATATGTCTACATCTTCTTATTCAGTGTGTGTTTGGTGTGTGTTGAATACAACATGTGTGGTATAAAGACACCACACACACACACACACCCCACACACAGTGACCACAACACACACACACACGACCACACACACACACACTCACACACACGTCGGAATGCATGCTGCAATACTAACCAATAATTATATAAAACACTTGCCTAATTGTGTTGTGTGCGTTGTCTCTGTTGTAGTGTTTGTGAGTGTGTGTGTGTGTTTGTGATAGTGTGTGTGTGAGTTGAGCTAGAGCAGAGATAAGAGAGAGAGAGACGAGAGAGAGAGAGAGAGAGCGAGAGAGGCAGACATACAGACAGACAGACATTACAAGCAGAAAGAGAGAGGGGAGAACATACAGACATGACAGAAGGACGAGACAAAGAGGTAGACAGACATACTGGCGTGATAGCAAATGACAGACCTATGAGACATACTGGGGAGTGAGAATAGACAGACAGACAGACAGAGACAAAAGAGAGTACAGAGAGAAATAAATAAGGAAGAAGAAACAAATTAGCTGACTAACAAAGAAATTGTTTAATGAATGGAAAAGTGTTATGTCAAACAGTTTTTAAAAAAAAAACATCAGTGAGGATCTGTATGTACATTCAGTGCAGAAGACGAGGAGAAAGAAAGGAAAGATGGACGAAAGAAACCACAACCAAAAAAAAAAAAAATAGAAGAGAGAGTATGCAAGAAGAAAAGGAGCGGAAAGGGAGAATGGATGGGAGAAAGTGCCTGCGAAATAGGAGAGAGGGGTAAAGGGGAACCGAATGAAAAGGAATGTTGAGAGAGACAGACATACAGGCAGACCGACAGACAGGCAGGCAGGCAAACAAACCGACAGACAGACAGATTGACATGTAAGAGAAATAGATAGGGAACATAGAGAAAGGAGAGGGGGGAGAGAGTGAGACCGAGACAGAGAGAGCAGAGGAGATAGAAAGGTAGAGAGAGAGAGAGAGAGAGAAAGAGAGAGAGACAGAGAGAGACGCTACAATAGAAGACATGTAGATGTAGCAAAGCAGACAGAGCTGTGAGATGGGACAGATAGGGACAAAGAGATAGTGAACGGAGAGTGAGGAAGAATCAAGACCGGGGGGAGGGAGGAAGGGAAAAGAGAGTTTTAAAGCAAATAAGCAAGACAAGAAACAGGATAAAGAGAGACAGAGAGAGAAAAAGAGAGACAGAGCAGAGAGAGACTGACAGAGACAGAGAGACAGTCCAGGCAGACAAACTGACAGAAAGGCGAACTGACAGGTAGAGAAGTAGACGATGGGGAGAAGAGGGGAGAGACAGATGAGAGCATAGACAGAGACAGAGACAGAGACGAGAGACAGACCGACAGGAGCCCGAGCTAGAGAGGGAGGGTAGAGAGAGAGGTGAGAGAGAGGAGGTGGAGAGGAGTGAGAGAGAAGCTAGAGCGAGAGAGAGATGAGAGAGAGAAAGAGACAGGAGACAAGGAGAACAGAGAGAGAGAGAGAGAGAGAGAGAGTGAGAGAGAGAGAAGAGAGAGCCAGATGCGTGAAAGCCAACAAGCGAGAGCAAGGTAATCTAAAACAAGAGAACAAAGAAAGAGACAGGCAGAGAAAAGGAGATAACGCACGAAAAAACAACACCAAACGACCACAACAAAGAAGACACTTCAAGAGGAACTCTCACAGAACGGTGAAAGACAGATGTACAGAAGAAAAACAAAGCGAGGACACTTCAAAGGGACCTCCGACAACAGTGACAGATCGATCGACATAGAACGAGGTGAAGCGTCAGCCACGCAAAGCAGAAGCCAAGTGACTGCATAAAACAAACATTAGTACAGATATGAGAGACCCACCAGAGCACGATACACGATCAAATGAGATGAAAGAAAATATTCGTGAATAAGAAAAAAAAGGTAAATAAATTATAAAAAAAAAAAAAAATAAAGACAGAAAGAAAGAAAGAAAGCAACAATTAAACACAATATAGCTCTCGGATAGACTCGAATAGATGAAAAAAGATAACAGCGAATAACATGTTTAAAGAAGAAAAAAAAAAAAAGCTATGAAAAAAGACAGATGCGTGAAAGGAGAAACAACAAGTTGATAGGTTTTTGATGGTTGGAAGTAAACTTTTCAGTGTCTGTTTAAAAATCAAAACAACAACAAAAAAAAACATAACAAAAAACCTTCAGTCCGCGGAGTCAGCCCCCCCCCACCCACCTCGCCCCCCCCCCGCGCCGCCTCCTCCCGCTCTCCTCCCCCCTTCCCCCAAATTCATCTCAATGCAATGACATGGCACCGGCCACGGCCGCTTCATATCGGCCCATCCTCCCCCCCCCCCCCCCCCCCCCGCACCCCCCCCGCCCCCCCCCCCGCCCCCCGCTCCCCCCCCCCCCCCCCCCCACCCCCCGCCACGCACCCGCGACACAAGACTGACCCTCTACACGGCACTTGGCATTCCCACAGAGGACAGTCATGTGATGACGACATGGATGTGCAACCCACCGGAGGAGACAACTGCACTGCTGGCAGAGGTCCACTTTTATTTGGTGAGAAAGTGCCCAACTTATCTAACATACCTGGATACCTACCACCCCTAGTAAACCCCCGAATGACGACAGTGATTGCTTACTTGCGGAGCCATCTTGAGTGAGCTCTCCTTCCAAAACGTGAACTGCTGCGCCAGCCAACTCCCTCCGTCCCACAGTCCTCGTGAAACTGACTGTACTTTTGTTAGTTGTTTGCTCTATATAAACAGCGCCGTTCATCCACTTTGACTACTCTTCCATGCTCCTCGCGTAACGCTCAGAAGTATGATTACGACGGATAAGACAAAGCCACCACTGAACACCACCGACATGATCAAGAGGCCACTGAGCTGGTTTGCTTTTGATGAGGGTCCTCTTGGCGATTTGCCATTGAAATGCCTCTTTTGGTTGGACTGTGTAAGATGGCAGCCCTGGGCAGAGCAGGAGAACAAATGTCATTTTTTCACAACAGCGACAAAAGCTGAGAGCGACGAAATGCCACAAAAAGTTGAAGATGTAAAACAATGGTCAAAGACCAGAACGGCGCTATTCAGCGTGAAGAGCCCTCAGAAAGCGAGTAGTATCATTGAAGAAAAAAGACAGGAAGTAAAGACCAATGTAAAACCAAGAAAAGAACAAAGATACAGTAGACAGAGCTCTGGAGAAATGCAGTGCGGTTCTAATCAAAGTAGATAGGTGCTGAATATTAGACATGTCAGCGAAAGAGGGTGAACTCAGTAGCAAAACTGAAAACAGGGGTTGAAGGCACGAGATGTTAAAGGTGAAGGAAGATCCGTCCTCAAGCAAAACAGAACGAGCTAAGGGTGAAAGACCTGTCAAAAGAAAGAACGCACGCACGCCTCTTCAGCAAAAGAACCAGAACGAGGTTGTCGAGACAGTCGGGGTGGGGGGGGGGGGGGGGGGGGGGGTGGGGGGGGGGGGGGGGGCACGGAGTAAGGCAGAGGCCCTCGGGCAAAACCCAGACAGACGAAACAAAATGCCAGATATCTCGAGAAAGTGTCGTGCGGGCCCTTCCATCCAAACTGGCCAAGGCTAGATGTGCATTTATATGATGTTGGAGAAAAAGGAAGTGTGTCCTTCATTAGAACAGAATTAAGATGACAGCTGTTGGACAATGAAGGTGCGCAGTCTCTTCTTAAGGCCGAGCGAGATTGAGGATTAAAAAAATATCGTAAAAAAAGACCGACTGTACAAGAAACAGTGTCAATGTACTAGGCGAGAGATGGCAGGGACAGGAAGTACCCTTCCCCCAAGTCCCCCGACAACGATGTCAGAGGCGATGATTCCCAGAAGGAACTGCAACATCTCTGCTAAATACAAAACGAGAACATAGATGCAAATGTCAGAAGTAAAAGAAGTGCCACGACTCTGATAATACCAAAATAGTAGAGATGAAACTGAAATCGTGAGAAAGGAAGTGCCTCCCACTTCTGAAAATACAAAACAATAAAAAGATGAAAATGAGTCAGAAGAAATGGACGTAGCCCACACTGATAAAGCAAAACCTAATAGAGATGAAAATATGATCAGAGGAAAGAAGAGCCCCGCTATCTGATTGATTAATACCAAACAATAATATTATGAAAATGATGTCAGAGAAAGGTAAAGTGCCCCACTCTGATAATATACAAAACAACATATAGATGAAAAATGATGTCAGAGAAAAGTAAGTTGCCCCTTCTGAAAATCCAAACAATAAGTAGAGATGACAATGATGTCAGAAGAAAAAGTGAAGTGCCCACATTCTGATAATGGCAAAACAATAAAAGAGATGACAATGATGTCAGAGGAAGAGAAAGGAAGTGGCCCCAACGTACCCTCTGATAATACAAAACACTATATAGATGAAAATAAGATTACAATAGGAAGTGCCCACCTTATAATAAACAATAATGAGATGAAAATGGATGTCAGAGAAATGAAGTGCCCACTCTGATAATACAAAACAATAATAGAGGGAATAAAATGATGTCAGAGAAAGTAAGTGCCCACTCCTGATAATACAAAACAATAATATAGATGAAATGATGTCAGAGAAAGGAGTGCGGTGGCCGACTTCAACGACAGGACGAGGCTAAAGGTAAAAGGGAGATTATCAGGTAAAGGAAGCACGTGGGCCCCTCATCAAGAACCGGAAGGAGATTAAAGGTTACAGATGGGAGCAAGAGCAAATGTGCCCGGCCTGCCCCCCCCATTGGTTGGCCGGCGCCTCCCGCCCCCCCGGCCCCCCCCCGCAAAGCGTGTGCCCCCGGCCCCCCCCCCTCCCCCCTCGCAAGAGCATGGACAATGAAGAGAGTTGACAGGAGGTGGTCAGAGAATGCAAGTACCCCCCCCCCCGCCGCCCCGTCCAAAGCAGGACAATGAAGAGAGGTGACAGGTTTCAGTAGAAAGCAGAGTGCCCCCAGCCCCCCCCCCCCCTCCAAAGGCCGGACATTGAAGAGAGTGTACAAGTGTCAGCGAAAGCAAGTACCACCCCCCTCCAAAGCAGGACACTTGAAGAGATTGACAATTGTCAGAGAGAGAAAGGCAAGTGGCCCCCCCCCCACCCAAGTGCCCCCCTGTGCCCTTCCCCCCAGCCCGCCCTCCCCCCAAGTTGCCCCAAGTGACCCCGTGCCCCCCCCCCTCCTGATTGAGTGCCAGTGCCCTGCCGCCCCCAGTGGCCCAGTGCACCCCCACCCCTTCAAAGTGCCCCCCAGTGAGTGCCCCAAGTGCCCCTTGCCCCTGGCCCCCCAAGTGCCCCCTGCCCCCCAAAGTGCACCGAGTGCCCACTAATGCCGTGGCCCGCCAGAGTGCCCCCAAGTGCCCAGTCCCCCGCAATGTGCCATGTGCTCCAGAGTAGTGCCCGAGTTCCCAGGCCCCACCGACCCCCAAGTGGCCGTTGCCTGGGCCAAGTGCAGTGGTGCCAGTGCCCCCACTCCCCCGCGCCCAGTGCCCAGTGCCCGTGCCCCCCCCCCCGCCGTAGTGCCGCCCCTGCCCCCCCGCCCCCTGCCCAGAGTGCAGTGGCCCCCCCCCAGAGCCCAGTGCCATGTGCCCTGCCCTGCCGCCCCGCCCCCCCCCCCCGCCCCCCGCCGGGCCGGCCCCCCCCCCCCACGGGCCCCCCCCGCCCACAAGTGCTCAAGTGATGGCCCCCCCCCCCCCAGTGCCCTGCTCGCCACGCCCCCCCCCCCCCCACCCCTGCCTGCCCCCCCCCATGCCATGCCCTGCCTAGTGTCCCCACATTCTAGCCCAAAGCCCCCCCCGAGTGGCCAAAGTGCCCCTCCCCCTGTGCCCAAGTGCCCCCCCCCCCCTCCCAAGTGCCAGTGCCCGTGCCAGTTCCCCCCCCCCCCCTGCCTCCTGTGCCCAAGTGCCCAAGTTCCTCAGTAGTGGCCCCGCCCCCCCCCCAGTGCCCCCAAGTGGCCCCCCCCAGTGCCGCCTTGCCCAAGTGCCCTGCCCCCCCCCCTCCAGGTGCCTTGCCCCCCCCCCCCCCCCCCCTGCACCCCCCAGTGCCTGGAGTGCCCCCCGCCCCCCCCCGCCCAATGGCCCCCCAAGTGCCCGCTAAGTGCCTGCCAGTGCCTCTCCCCCCAAGTGCCCCCCCCCCCCCCCAGTGCCCCCTGCCCCCCCCCCCCCTCCCCCCCGTGCCCAGTGCCCCCCCAGTGCCGCAAAGGTTTCTGCCCCGGCCCCCCCCCCCCCCCCACTCCAAATCAGGACAATGAAGAGAGTGACAGGTGTCAGAGAAATGCAAGTGCCGCCACCCCCCGCCCCGCCCCCCCCCTCCAAAGCCGGACATGAAGATAGGTTACAAGTTTCAGCGAAAGGCTGGATGGATTGGAGGGGGAGTGTAGAGGGGGGGGGTGGGGAGCCAGTAGCCCCCCCCTCCCCTCCAAAGCAGGACATTGAAGAAGTGACAATTGTCCAGAGAAAGCAAGTGCCCCCCCCCGCCTCCCTCCAAAGCAGGACAATGAAGAGATGGACAAGTGTCAGCGAAATTCAGTGCCCCTCCCCCCACCTCGGCCCCTCCAAAGCAGGACAATGAAGATAAGTGACAGTGTCAGAGACAGCAAGTGCCAGTGCCGCCCCCCCCCCCGCCCCCCGCCCCTCCAAGCAGGACAACAGCTTTAAATTCATGATCGACAGTGGACAGGTTGTCAGAGAAAGCAGGTGCGCCCCCCCCCCCCACCCCCCGCCCCCGCCCCTCCCCCACCAAAGCATGACAGAGATGAAGAGAGTGACAGGTGTTCAGAGAAACCAAAGTGCGCCCCCCCAATCCAAAACAGAACAATGAAGAGAGTGACAGGTTCGAGAGAAAGCACGCATAACAGAACGATGGTGAAGAGTGACAAATGTACAGGGGAGAGGAAGTGCGCCCCGCCCCTCCAGACAAACAGGCGGTGGTTTAAAGCGTAATGATTAAGAGAAAGAAAGTGCGGGTCCTCAATGCACAAAGACCACGGTGAAGGGAGGAGAATATCACTCAAAGAACGTGCATGCCCCTGACCAGTGATGGAGTGAAAAAGGAAACCGCACGCTGTCACAAAACAGGAAACGAGGGAAGGGTGGGAGGATATCCTTGAAAGAACTTTGGCAATGTCCCCAGAACATAGGGAGTGAAAAACGGAACAGCACACGATGTAACAAGAACAGAACGAGGTGAAGGTTGGGAGTATCCCTGAAAGAACGTGCGGGCCCTCTGAGCATAGGGAGTGAAAAGGAACAGGCAAGCGCTGTAACAAAACAGTACCGTGGCTGAGGACTTAGACGGAGTCCAGGGACAGCAGGACCTAACCACCTCCTGGGAAATCAGAACGATGCTGAGAGTGACAGAGGAGAGAAAACATAAGTCTATGCTTCTTAAAAATGAAAGAAAGAAAGAAAGAAATAAAGAAAAACGAATTTTGAGAGTGAAAGATGTCTGAGAAATTGACGGGTGGGTAACCCCTGCCTCTTGGCTGTGAGCCGTAAAAGACAACTCAGCAATGAACCGACAATATGTGTGGTGTATCACATTCAATGTGAGGACATTGTAAGTATAGACATATAGAAAGGGATGGGTAGGGATTGTATGGTGGGACTGAGAGTTAATGGTGAGGGAGGATGGTGGGGGAAGTGATAATAAGTGATAATAAGCCTTTTCAGGTTTCAGTTGAATGTAATGTGAGTGTATACAACAGTACCATTTGTATGTGAAAATCATGAAATGTGTTTTCCATCACCTTATGGTAAGCAACAGATGCATTTGAAAATGATGGAGGAAGGGGAGGGGGTATTGTCGGGTATCTTTAGTGGCACCAGTGTGAGCTTGAGCTCATTTCCGTTTGTTTTTTTAAGGTCTTGACTGACCGCCCTATGTTTTTATTTCACATGAAGCTCATTGCTGCCATTTCTTTCTTTAACTCTGGTAGGCTTTTGTTAGGATTTTAAAGCAGTGAGTGAGAATTCAGGTAAATTGGAGTGAGAGATGATCAGTTTCAGAATATAAATGCTGTGCTTTGGGCTGTCATTTAGTGGGCCTTGGATTTTTATGCTTGACAAAGGTTTTACAAATAAACCGAAAATTTGCAATATGCTTATTGGGTGTTGGTGGTTTTTACTGTTCAATTTAATGTGAGGAGTGCAGTGAGGACTATATTGGAGAAACTGGTCGGCCTTTGAAAACAAGGCTAACTGAACACACTACCAAAACTTCTTCTGCATATTATGAACATCTGACAACAACAACCCACCATACCAATAGGTTTCAAGCCACCATAATTGCAGCTGAATCACAGTTCACAAAAAGCAAAGTGAAGGAAGCAGCAAAACCAAGTTTGAACAGAGATTGTGGCTATGACCTGCCACCCCCCCCCCCCCCCCCCCCCCCCTTTACAAGTGTGTGCTGAACACCAATCACTCCACCAGTGAGGACAACTCAGAGGACACAACACCCACCACAACTACCAGTCAGTCGGGGCTGACGAAGACCAGCAGTAGCTGGCCGAACATTTCCCTAAGGCAGATTTTTATTAGACTCTTGAGTCAGAACACACAGAAACATGAACAGCCCGGAGTCGGAAAGTGTCTTTGCTCAAACCGACAAATAATACAGCAGACCATTTTCCCGGGCACTACAGTGCAGTAGTTTTCCCACCGACACGTTTAAAAAAAATCACAATATTCGTTGCCATCTCCAATAAGAAGATCGCGTCTCTCGATTTGGTTTCTTTCTCTGTCGGGCAATTTTTCTTTTCAATCCTGCCGATCAAAACCTGGTAGAAAGGTTAACAATGGCCAACGAACAGATCTATCAAAATTTGGTGCAGATTGGTTTGACGGATCCGGATCAGTAGGTCGAGTAGAAAACTGTCAGCAAAATTACTATTTAAAAAAAAAAGAAACAATCTACTCATCCCATTTTAACGAAACCTGGAAGAAAGCTGCAAGTTTCCCCCACATGGAATCCTTCAAAACTTGCTGTGGATCTGTGGATCCCATCTGGTTCAAAAGCCGGATCCGGAATCCCTGGATCCTGAAGAAGGCGTGTGCTCTCATTCATTTCCAGTTTGTGATGAAGCGATCTCTTGGGTAATGAAATACTATACAACGCAGTGCAACACATAATAAAGCAGTTCAACGTCATGTGATGCAGTTCAGGGCATGCAGCAGATACCAGTGCAATGCACTGAATGCAATACAATACGGTTAATAGAACAGCAGATACCAATGCAATACATTGAATGCAACACAATACGGTTAATAGAACTGCAGATACCAATGCATTGAATGCAATACAATACGGTTAATAGAACTGCAGATACCAATGCAATGCATTGAATGTAATACAAAAAGTATCTTCGGTGTATGTCTCTTTTCACAGAGAGAGGGGGGGTGAGGGAAAGAGAGAGAGAGAGAGAGAGAGAGAGAGAGAGAGAGAGAGAGAGAAGAGAGAGAGAGAGAGAAAGAGAGAGAGGAGAGAGAGAGAAGAGGAGAGAGAGAGAGAAAAAGAGAGAGAGAGAGAGAGAGAGAGAGAGAGAGAGAGAGAGAGAGAGAGAGAAGGGGGACAAGAGCAGAAACAGAGAAACAGAGACAAGACAGAAATCAGAGAGAAGAAGAGCAGAAGAGACAAGAGAGAGAGAGAGGAGAGAGAGAGGAGGAAGATGACG
>CM031596.1:2384574-2395851 GCA_018398815.1 Conus ventricosus
AAAAATACGGAGATGTGCGATGTGTACATTCCCCGCGATCGGTTTAGCCGGAAAGTCGTGGATTTGCCTTTGTGCGTTTCTTCGACCGGCGAGACGCTGAAGATGCAATGGACTCCATGGATGGAGCGGGCTAGATGGCAGAGAACTACGGTGTCAAATGGCACGATATGGAAGACGGGCAGAACCTTACAGACTGGTGGACCGCCACCTTCTCGACGTGGAGGTCGATACAGGTGCGTAGTAATTTTTACGATAGCAAGTCGGTAGGCGTGGGAAGTCTCTGGTTCGGCTGGTGTGAAAACTGTTCTGCGTGGCGGAAACTACAAAATAGTATTTGAAGAGCTCTAAAAATAGCTGTAGAAATTCTGAACAAGAATTGAGACGATGAATTTAGATTGCAATTAGCATTATAAGTTTAGGAAGTTGGCCTAATCTCACTCGCTTAGGATGCAGGCGTTTGCAATGTTGCAAACTTTTATCAATAAACGCTAACGTTACGGAAACTTGTATCAATATTTAAAGCGACGGCGCGGCAGATCAGTCACTTCCCTGCAGACGCGTGCACCGCACGTGCTTACAACCGTTGCGGACGCGCGATTTTCATAGCCTACTTTTTGCTTTTATTTTACGTCACCTGATATTTAACATAACAAGCAATTGTTGTGTAGCCTATCAACGGAAAGGGTAAAACGCAAACTTTTCAATGAGCATAAACTTAGATATTTTGGGGAAAATAGCAACGCTAAAGTTACGGAAACGACATAGCCTAACTAAAATGTTTGAAACTGTTCACAATCTTGGTTATGTTTGTTTGGTAAGTATGACAAGAGCAAGTGAGGAAGAAAAGTGGCATGAAATTTCACTCTTTGAGTAGATGCATAGAAAGCCTGAGGTATTCAATATGTGTCATCCAAATAAAAATGGAAAAAAACAACAAAACATTATTGCACTGTAGGCTACACACTTTTCACTGCTTTGTCTTCAAACGATACAACGTATAACAAAACTGTTAAGTATAAGAGCAAGCTCAGATTCTTTTTGATAAATTTATAAACCTTTAGCCCCTCCATCATCTGTACCACTTGCTCAACAGTTCTAACACCTCATGTAATGCCATGTTTCTTTTTAAGCCTAATATGTTGGCGAGGCAGGAAATTCCACACGTCTTTTGCGAAATTCTCAGTGCCAGATGGGTCTCTTTGTTCGGACTACTCTGGGATCACAAAGGTCATCGCTAGTGCATGTAAACTTGCCCTTCCAGTAGTTAGAACCCTGTTCTTAATATTTAGGGCAGCTGCATCCCCAAGACCGTAGACGAGAGAAAAGGGGATTTAAAAAAAAAAAAAGTTATGCCGTAACAGAGGCACGGCCCAGGGAGCACATTTTATTTCACCATTATTCCAGTTGCTCGCAGTGATCACCAGAGCCCAGTGACAAACGAGAGGCGAGTGATGAATATTCGTGGAACGTTTCACGGAACTATGTAGGTGGACCACTCTTGCACTGTGCGCTACACATTCCTACGTCCGTAACGAGCCATTTTCATAATCCAAACCTGTCGTGTTGCATAGATCGCCTTGCGTTTGTTCCACTGGATGATCACCTGCAAACCACGGATAGTATGGTAGATTTTGTCTCTGAAAAGCAGAATTACATACGGTTGTCCATGCTGTTTGTGCATGGCCGAATCACATGATCTTGTGGTCCAGTTATAGACTGGGTTCTGATTTTATGACTCTTCAGTCTTGTTGGTTTTCAGCAGAGAAGAGTTCGAAAGCGTTTGTTCATCGATTCGGAACATTCTAAAATGTCGAGGAAAGTTGGGTTTTGATCAACTTCGATCGAGGCAGATCGGACGAAAGTGCTGTTACGTGACATGCTGCTCAGAGTTGCATGGGTGCCACTCTTCCGTCTGGGTGACGGAAATCCGTTTTTTCGGCAAGGTCCCAGACGGAATTCCGTTTTTCAAGTTTCATCATTCAAAAAAAAAAAAAAAAAAAAAGTTTTCGGGGAAGAACAGTTGAATCGGCGGTATTTTGACCGAAGCAGCACTGAAGCAACGACCGGAAATGAGGAAGCGCTCTCTATTCGGTGAAGACAACACAGGTCCAGCCATCTTTGTAAGCCTACGTCGCGCCATTGTGTTGGTAGAAAAAAGTTTTCCAGTTGGGCAACGTAAAGTTTTGTCATGCCGTTCTTACAAGAAGGGGATTCAATCTTACAAGAAGGGGATTCAAATCTCGCTACTGTTGAGAAAGGGGTGAAGAACAAGTGGAGATGGGAATGGCTCCCTTCCCCCCCCTGTTGCCGCTTAGGGCCTACTCATCTCGTCCCCTTCCCGACCCCCCCCCCCCCCCTCTCTCTTGATGCTTACTCCTCTCCTTTATCACCTACCCCCCACCCCCACCCCCCATCAGTTCTACCTACCTCTCACTGTTCTCTCCATCCTTTTAGCTGTCATCATGTGTCTGGCTGTTCAAAGCTGCCTGCAAGCGTACTCCCCCTTAGGTATATTTAAAAAGAGGAGGGGGGTGGTGTGTGTGTGCTGTCTGTACAGCTCTCTCTCTCTCTCCTCTCTCTCTCTCTCTCTCCCCCCCTTCCCTCTCTCTCCCTCCCTCCCTCCCTTCCCTCTCTCCTCTCTCTCCCCCTCCCCCTCCCCTTTCCCTCTCTCTCTCTCTCTCTTTCTCAAAGAGCAAAGGACTTGGATGTCATCAGAAATCTCTCTCTCCCTCCTCGTTTTCACACACACACACACACACACACACACACACACACACACACACAACACACACAAAGTCATTCAAAAGAATCTCATTTTCACACCACACAACACACACACACACACACACACACACACACACAGCCATTCAAAAGAATATATCTCATTTTCACACACACACACACAGTCATTCAAAAGAATATCTCATTTTCACACACACACACACACACACACACACACACACACACACACACACACACAACACACAGAGTCATTCAAAAGAATATATCTCATTTTCACACACACACACACACACACACACACACACAGAGTCATTCAAAAGAAAATCTCTCATTTTCACACACACACACACACACTTTGATTTTCCAATTTGATGCCAGAAGAGGCCATGAAATGCTCCTAAAATTTCATAAAATCGTCTTCGGCCGGGGGGCGGGGCACTGCCCCTGCACCCCACCAGGGCCTGGGCAGCCCCTGGACCCCTGCCTCATTTTCAGTTTTTTTCAAATTTTCAAAGTGTCACCCATGGAGTTTGCAATGCGTTGTGGAGAAAATCATTGCGATGTGGTAAAAATTTTGGTATGTTTTAGTGATGCTCTGGACAGAATTCTAGTGCGTCGGACAAGATTTTTATGCATCAGAGGCGCACATTTGTGCGTACGAATTATCACTGCCTTGTCTTTAACTTTAAGGGCCTCTGGCCAGTAGGACTTAAAACTTGCCCATTGGCAATAACGAAGAAAAGGGAACGAAGAAAAGGGTATTCTTCATGTTGGTCCTTCAGCATCAAACAAAACTGAACCTGACATTGACAAATTTCATAAGCAGAAAATCTCCAGATGTAATGGAGAAAAGATAAGCTGGACAGAAAATAACACCGCTGTTTTGATGACAGATATTCCATCCTCAGAGAGAGAAGGGGGGGTGGGGGCCTGCGTCAAAGTCAGGAATTCAGGACCAGTGAGAGCTACATCTAGATAGGCACCCAATTATCCATGAAGTCTAGGGGAAATGTAATTAATTTAAAGAGCTCGGCTGCATTCCACTGACTTCGTGAGATTCAAATAAAGGAAAAATAGAAAAACATAAATTAAAATCTGTTGCCCTGCAGGATCGCCAGGTGCTAGACTTTCAGCACAGTATGTTATGGTTTTGTTGGCAGTGCTACGCTGCTCCACTTTATATATGACAAAACATTACACAGCCCCCCCCCAAAACAAACAAAACCACAGATTTTAAAACAGCTTTATACAGAACCAAATTAGACTATGCAGATCTTTATGCTGTAGACTTCTTTCTCCAAAGAATAGCCAAGTTCAGTAAGGAGAGGATGAAAAAGAAAAATATTCCTGAAGGCTTTCAAAGTTTAACTTCTGTAGCATGGTCGTCACTGAATACTTGCAAGATTTCCATCTCTGTCCAATATAATGTGTGCGAAGCGAAGTGCGTCTGTAACTTGTGAAAGGGTTACCAAGTCAGACATTTTGCTTGGCATATGAGAGCTGCGCTTAAATTCAGAAGGCTATCAGAGGTTCCGCTAGACTATAGACTTTGCCGGTACTTGGTACCGACAACAACAAAAATTTCCGGTACAAGTCTTAAATCAGCCGGTACCGCGCTTGGCTGCCTGCCATGCACTACACACTCAACCGCGATTCTGGGTCACGCGAACGGGCGATAGCAAGCGGCCTACCGGCACAGATAGCAACAGGCTTGTCAGTGACAGCCTTCAGTCAACTGAACTCAACAGAAAAGTCGACGGAGAGAGTAACATGCAAAAAAAAATCATAAATGAAAACAAAAAGCAAAACAAAACAAAACCAACCAACCAAAACGTAACTTGAAAGAAAACAAACAAACAAACAAACAAAACAAACTTAACAAACTTCTCACTTACCTATCCACACGTGCGAAAGAATTCCGTCAGTGTTCGTCATCGAACCATGCAGTTACTCAAAGTGATGTTGAAAACGGCGACAGTCAATTGAAAACTGGGTCGGGATTACCGCAAGTTCAATCCAGGTCAGACTGTCAGCATGACACGCACACAATCCATATGTCTCTACTGTAGTAATCAGCGCTGTCCATTGAAAAAAAAAGGGGGCAAAGGTCCCGGGACTGAAAGGAAGGGGAAGAGGAGTGATGTCAGATGTATTGTTGTCGGCATGGCATGGCTTATTTCCTGCCTGCCATCCCCGCTCACCCGCTGACAGGCGGAGAGACAGACAGTGCAGGGATAGAGGAGAGTCAAAGCGCTCAGATGTTCTGCCGGTACACGGTACCGGCGGCTTTTATTTTTTTCGGTACAAGGCAAATATTTACCGGTAAAAACCGGCTATATGCCGGTCTAACGGAACCTCTGGCTATGCTTATTATGTCAGATTACTACAATTTGTAGTTTGTAAACCATAGCAGCTCAGAGTCTGCCAGTTTATCAGCAAGTGTCCAAAACTAAATCAGTGTGCTTGATTTTTTATAACATTGTAGAGGTAAAGCTGTACTGGTGGTGGTACCTTTACAATGGTAGCTTAAAGTGAAATTTGGATTGACATTGGATCGTCCAAGTTTGACAAACAAGCACTGAACATATATTTTTTCACAGCAAATAATGTAGAAATATTCATTGCTCTTGCCATTGAGATATGTCACAGCATTAACCAACTTGTCTGACGCAAGTGATCGTCCACCTTGGGAGTTAGGCAGCCCTTGTTAGCCAATCATGCTGTGGTATTCATAATTGCTTTTAGTTGCATTGCCAAGTTTGGATGTGTGGCAATCAAATGATAATTGACATGAAAACGAGTTTGATCAGGGAACTTTGTAATGAAAATGCTTAATGAAACCTGATTGAGTGTATTCCATTGATGAAGTAAGATCTGTATCTGTGTATTTTGATTATATTGCTGAAGATGTGGGCTGATGTAATCATGCAATGCGATACATGCTTATTAGCGATATCTGTTATAAAGATTACTTGGCTCTTGACTTTCACGTGGCTTAAAGCCGACGCGAAAGAAATAGGTTGCATAGTGTTTTATGCAGGTTTATATCAAGCTCTAGTATAATGAAACGTAAATCACATTTAATTTCTATTTCCAGGTCCAGGTCACGGTCAAGGTCTCGGGGACGTCGACATAATCGGGGCCGAAGATCGAGGAGTCGTTCCCGTAGCCGATCCTATAGTCGAAGCAGGAGTAGGAGTGCAAGTCGCAGTAGAAGCCGTAGCAAGGACAAAAATTACCGCAGCCATTCTGGATCCAAGTCCCGTTCCAGAAGCAGAGCCAGATCAGATGGGTCAACCAAAGACAACATTGGACAGAAAGGAGATTGAACTGCACGGGAGATCTGAGCTGTTGGTCCTGTATCTCCAGGCAGCTACGAGCCTGACTTGACTGCAGATTGTCGTTTGCAGGTCATTATTGGTCTGTTTTTGACAGCAGTTTGCTGTTATAGTGCATATGCTTTATTTGATAAATATAAGGTGCACCCTGTTGTTTTTTTTTTTTTTTTTTTTTTTCCCTTTTGTCACTGCTGTTCATATGTTTCATTTTTTTTTTCCTTTTTATGAGGTACATGATCTGCTCAATGGTTTACTTTTTAAAATTTTGTGTATCTGATAAAACCATTTGAAGATGGTCTTAGAAGGTATTTGTTTTTTGGACAAGAAGTTTTTTTAAGGAAACGCTGAAGAAGAATTTTGCTTAGACCCCTCTTGTGGTTAAGGTAATGTAACCCCCCCCCCCCCCCCCCCCAAAAAAAAAAAAGGTAGAGCAAGAATAACTTTTTCTTCTCTCCCCCCCCCCCCCCCCCCCCCCCCTCCCCTCCCCCCCCTCCCCCCAGTTGACATGCTGAGATGAGGGACCCTTGTTACAGCCAACAGTACAAAATACATTAGTGTTCACTATTAAGCAGTATGTGTGGACTTTTACTCGAAGTGAAAGATTCCAGTTTTACATTTTCCACAAAGTATACACGCAGTAGTAGTAAAGTCTTCAGGAAATAGATGCCATGCTTAATTAATGAGTACAATGATGAGATTGCATGGAAATTATCTCCCGTTTAGGGTGTGTATAGAAAATAGTCTCCTTTTTTTTTTTTTTTAAAGTAAACTGTCAAGGAAGGAAATTTAGTGGCAACAGAAAAATGAGGTAATGTGGATTACTATAAAACTCTTCCCCACCCCCACTTTAGTTTTGAATTCTTGACATCCATCTATCTTTTATCTGTATCCCCTCCCCCCGAGCCCCTGCCTCCCCCTACTCAATGGCCTGAAAAAGCAGAAAAGAGAATGACCTTCAATTGTATTGTTTTTCTTTAAATGAATGATTTAGTAAAACCTTTTTTAAAACATTTGTTATATTTTTGTGTCACTGTAAGAAAAGATTAATTTTTCAAAGCAAGAAGACTTTTGGTTGGTTTGCTATATTTGGTCCTGCTGACATTTGTCTTGCTCAGAATGTATCAACATCTTGGCTTGCATTGGACCGTCTGAAGCTCTGTATTTTGAAGCAATAAAATCCAGTCATTTTTTTTAGACCTTTCCCTTTCTTTCTAATATTTGCAACAAGAAGAAAAGATAAAAAGGGCTTTTATGCTAAAATCTGCTTTTTCAGGCCCTTATTAAAGTATGTGGAAAGTCATTAAATACGTCCGTGAGTACGTTGTAAATAACATTCACTTTGAAAAAGTTCTTGCTTTATTCTGTGAGTGAGCGCACGTGTGTGTGAATGTGCATGTATGCATCATGTGTGTGTCGAGAGTGAAGAAAGTGAATTCAGAAATCATAAATATGAAATGCTCGTTTAAAAACAATTGATGTTTTCGTACTTACGTGTTCTCTTTTTTATTGCCGCATACTGTAGCTGTGTAGACACTTGTTTATAACCAATTGATTACATGTTTTCATACTAATGTGTTGTCTTTTTTTATTTCCCCATACTGTAGGAGGGTTATAAAGAAAGCAGTTGGAGCTGTTTGCGGTGGGTAGAGAGGTGCAGTGGGTGTGGAGAGAAAACGGAGGTGTGGCAGGTGCCAGTGCAGTAACCGTCGGCAGAGCTGTGCAAGCGGTTGGCAGTCTGTTGCTGGACACTGCACGTGTGGGGAAAAAGCAGCCGGCTGTGAGGGTGATGAAATTCATAATATAGGAAATTCACTCACTTCTTACACTTACCTAGATCATCATTAATGATTTAAATTACATAATGATATCAGTAAAGCAAAAATCATGATGATTTCAGCTTATCTGTTTGTTCTGTCTTCATTTTGTTTTGTTTTTTTTCTTTCTTGATTTTTAAAAAATAGAATTTATTCTTATGATATTGATGATTGTCAGGAAGGTTCTTTTGTCTATTTTAAAAAAGTACTTCAGGTTACAGTTTCTAGTAGTATTTTATGTTGCAGACACACCTATGAACCGTTACTTGTTTTGGTACAAGGTTCACTATTCTTTTTCAGTTTTCTCTTGGAGACGCTCAAGTGTATTGTGTTCTTGAGCTGAAATGATGGACATATTGTGTCCTATGTTGGTCAATCACAAAGCAGTCACTGGAGACTGACGGCAGAAAGGTTCATGCCTAGGGTGGCCTTCACTTCTGTTGAGTTTCCAAGCTGTACAATATGAATGCGAACATCCTGAGCAAAAGCTGCCCGGGATAGGTATTCAGAATCTTACTGGTAGGTCTGTTTTGACTACCTGCCTGAACACAGCTGTCTTCATACATTTACTTCCCCACCTATCTTGTTCTTTGCCACACAGTGGTAACATTTCTCTGTCTTCAGTAAATAAAAAGATATTGGCTTACCAAGGGTACATGAAGGACCGACAAGGGCTATATGCAAGCAGAGATCAAATTGGAAAATGATGGAATGCAGTTAAAGGTATCGGTCAGAAAGAATTGGTGCCAGGCTGTTTGCATGTGAGGAACAGGATTTCCACTGTCATTCTTTTGATTTTATTACAGTGTCATTCCTTTTCAGTTTGAGGCTTACCTGAAGGTCCTTCAACATTTAGGTATCTTTTTTAGAATTTAGAACCCATTTTAATTCCAGCTCATCACTTACTGATAGTAGAAATGACTGGAGGCAAGTGTGTGTGTGTTTTTAAATAACATGGGAAATGACATTCGAGACAAATTCCAGTTTCCTTGTAATGCAGATAGAGAGTATCGTTTCTGTAAAATAGCCATCAGGTGCTAACCCATGCAAATTACATACACACACATTGAAATATGCATGTCATTTAAAAAAACATTTTCATTGTGGAAACCTTTTGATCTGAAATTCAGGTACACAGATGTGCATGTCTATTACGGTGCCACTTTCAAATATAAAGCATTTCAGCCTGTTAAAGACACCTGATCATGCTAGACAGATGGAAGGAATATTGTATCACCCTGCCTTTGTGTGAAATGTTAAAAGCAAATTATATTCTTTTTCTCTTTGCAAAATATTCATTTGTTCAGATGTAGAATGTGCATGTTTAGTTTTTTCTAATACTGACCAATTGAATGTTTTTGTATTCAGTAGCAGATGTTGGCTATGTCGGAAGGGAAAGCTGAACAGATGTGGTGTGCGTCTCCCATCACAATGTGGGTCTCATTGCAGCACTGGTGCAACATAACCCGTCCTTGCTGCCTTCATGGGATTGTGGCACCTCAAATAAAAGTTATTTGCTCCAAGTTTGTGGTATCACTGAACTGTCTTGGATCGTGTTGGGATGGAGTGCATGTGAGGATGAAGTTGCATTGCAAGATCTAAATGTTGTATGTTATGGAGTAAAAGCCAGGACAGTTCAAATTACAGACAGGAAATAGCAGCATTGAATACTGATACAAAGCTCCAGGCCTTTAGCTTAGCTGCCAGCCCTTCCAAATTTTTTTTTTTTTTTTTTTAATCAAGAATTTGAAGATTTGGGTTAAAGATGTTGGTTTTGGGTGGCAGTTTTTTTGTGTGTGTGTGCTTTTGTTGTTTTGTTTTTTAAATAGGCGTGATACATATTGCAGAATAAAGTCCAATGGATGTTATGTGGATATTGGCGGCAATCATGTGGATGTTGACAATTATATCTGTGGAATATTATTCTTAAACCTGACATTTGGCAAGTGAAACTCGAGGCACTCAGAAATGCTTTGAATCAAAGGCTTTTAACAAAATTTCTGGTGTGTGGATGAGGTTGTTGGTTTTTTTTTTTTTTTTAATAATGACTTGTGAGTTGACTTTTGACGCAGTGACAGCCCTGATACGACCCTTTGGGGTCAGCTGGGCTATATGCAACATCACTTTACCTTCCCTTAAGCTGAACTGCCTCCTCTTTACTGCCTTCATTCCTGAAACAAGGGGTCAAAAACTGAATTGCCCCTCTTTTGCTCCAACCCTTTCTTTTCCTTGTTCCTGAATTTTGGCTCTAGAAGATTAGCAGCTATGCGTAAGAGAGAGATTCAATTGCAGAATGCTATTGGTCCACTGTGGGAATATTTGCAAGTTTTCTGAAGGCCCCTCCTCAACGCTCTGTCCCTGTGAAGGTACAGGGGCCTTTCCAGTACAAAATATAACAACTCCACTGCCTTCTAGAAATCTGTCCCTATGTATACAGGGTCTTTTCCAGTACAAAGAACTCCCCTGCCTTCTAGGGAAACTGTCCCTATGTATACAGGGTCTTTTCCAGTACAAATACCTCCCCTGCCTTCTAGAAATCTGTCCCTATGTATACAGGGTCTTTTCCAGTACAAATACCTCCCCTGCCTTCTAGGAGTCTGTCCCTATGTACAGGGTCTTTCCAGTACAAAGAACTCCCCTGCCTTCTAGAAATCTGTCCCTATGTATACAGGGTCTTTTCCAGTACAAATACCTCCCCTGCCTTCTAGAAATCTGTCTCTATGTATACACTTATTACAGGGTCTTCCAGTACAAAGAACTCCCCTGCCTTCTAGAAATCTATGTATACACCAGGGATGAAAACTCCTCCGCCGTCTCCGCCGTTATTTTTTCGCATCTCCGCCGAAAGAAAAAGTCTCCGCCGAAAAATTATTCGAAGAATGAAGCTCAGAAACGATCTCAACTTGTCTGCACAGCGAATTTCTTCTCTGTCGTAATGTTCTTAAACGGCGTAGTTCTCATTCTGCTTCCTTCCAGTATCAATTCTCATCATGGCGTCGATTCACAGTGAGAGTTTGCCGCGAGTGAGTGAAAACAAAACGAAAAAAAAAAAGAAAGAAGTATGTGAACCACTAGAAGACCGAGTGGCAGCAGAAGGACGTGTGTGACCGCAGAGTCGCGGATGTAATAAGAAAACATGACAAAGACAGCGAATTTGAAGTGTTTGGCGAGCCTTGCCAAAAGTGAAAAACGTGTCTACTTTGGTAGTCGTGGCTTGTGCATCAGAGATCACATCGAGCGTCCCAGTCACCAACAGAAAATGTGTGTGTTTCCCACACCATTACAGCATGTTTTCAGATCATTGGGTATGCAACAATCTACGTTTAATTCCAAGATATTACCACCAGTTTCATCCAAAAGAAATAGTGTGTTCTGTTCCCAAC
>CM031596.1:2411732-2461732 GCA_018398815.1 Conus ventricosus
CCCATCCTGCATCCAGAGATCTTTACGTCTTTGGTGAAGTCGATGGTGCATTGCCTGTCCACTTTTCAACACATTAACCCCCCCCCCCCCCCCCCCCCCTAACTTTCAAATGCATTTGCAAAGAAAAACAAACTAAATAAGGCAACTGATTCCTTCCACACAACTCAAACGCTTGTTGTATGTACTTTGGATTTGTTGAAGACTGGAATCATTTTTTTTTTTCTTTAACTCTCTACAACGCGCGCCGCCACGCGCGCACGCACACACACACACACACACACACACACACCCCACACACACACCACACACACACCCACACACCCCACTGAGAATGGTTTTGCAAAATGATGCCAACTGTGACATATACAAGCACAGGCTCACATGAGCAATGTGTTGTTGGTTTCTTTCTTTACCAAACTGCCATCGCTCCAGAGCTTGGAAGGCACAGCCGAGAACGGCCAGAAGGCAAAACCAACACAGAAATTCAGATGCAGGTAGAAGACCTTGGCACAAAAGATGATATTGTTATATACACTGACGGTTCTGTCACCAAAATTGAGTCAGGCTGGGGATACACAATGAAGCAAAATGACCGAACTATCCAGGAAGACAATGGCACATACAGTTTAACGGCTTCAAGTCTAACGATGGAGGTAGAAGTAGGGACAGAACCACTCCACTGGCTTTCATCCACAGGCCAGTGTAACACTCAACAGGCCATCATACTGACTGACTTCATGTGAACGACTTTCAAAAATAGCGTGGAATGGGAAGCCTGCTTGGCATGAAGTAATGCGAAACCCTTTCCCGTTGGAGAGACTCATATGGAAGTACTACCCTGAACATGCAGGAGTTAAAGGAAATGATAGAGCAGACACATGGGCAGACAAGGCAGCGATAAGAATGGATTATAGCTTGGCCGATCTGATGTGACAAGAAATTTAAAGAATCACCTCAACAAACAAGAGCAAAGCGGCTTAGCCATTATACCATAGATCATCTTTCAGATCTGAACATCAAGAGAGGAAGTGGCCGCACATCTGGACTTAAAGGAAAAGCAAATAACATTACCAACCAACCAAACACTGTAATAATCTATTGGCAACACTGTGGAGGGCTGCTAAAGACTGGGGCAAACGCATACTGGGCCTTTCCAATAACATACACAAACGATCAAACACATGTCAACTGAGATAAGACTTTGAATCTCTCAGGGCCCCAGTGTAAACTGTAGACGTGTGTGCGCTGGTGAGTGTTCATCAGTGGGATAGTGCAGGCGTGTAAATTGTGGACTTCACAGATGAGTGTGTAAGCGTTGGTGTGTGTGTGTGTGTGTGTGTGTGTGTGTGTGTGTGTGTGTGCGTGCGTGCGTGCGTGTTGTTGTTGTTGTTGTTGTTGTTATTGTTGTTGTTGCTGTCATTGTTGTTGTAGTTATGCGTGTGTGCGTGCGTGCGTGCGTGCGTGCGTGCGTGTGTGTGTGTGTGTGTGTGTGTGTGTGTGTGTGTGTGTGTGTGTGTGTGTGTGTGTGTGCTTGTTGTTGCCATTTTTATTGTTCTTGTTATTGATCTTGTTACTAAGTCATCTTCTGAAAATTCATTTCCCAAAAATAATCAAAGGCACATGCAGTCACACACACACACACACACACACACACACACACACACACACACACAAGCATGCGTACATGCGCTTGCTCTTATGTGCACACACATGCACATGTGTGAATGCATGCATACACACACAAAAGTGTGCGCACATGCACACACATGCACACACACGCACACGCACAAACACACACACACACACACACACACTCACACACACACACACACACACACACACACACACACACACACACGCACATGTATATATGCCCATACACACACACACACACACACCCCACACACACACACACACACACATATGTATATATATATGTATTATATATATATATATATATATATATTATATATATATATATATATATACAACACACACACACGCACATGCACACACGCGTGCACACACGCACACACAAGCACGCGCACACATGCGCTCGAGCACTGCATGCACTGGCACACATATATGAAGCCCGTGCCCACACACCCATACACACACCGTGTACCACTCACCACACACAATGCAATGATTATTATGGTACAACTAATGTTGAGGCGCTGGAACCAAGGGGGAAAAATTTTTAAAAATCACCTAAAACAACAAGAGCCAAAGGGGGGCTTAGACTTTCCTTAGTTTTTTCTTTCGGGGTTTTTGGGGAACCCCAAGGGGAAGGGGGGGGGGGGGGGGGCCCGGCCTTTTTGGGTTTTTTGGGGGAAAAGGGCCTTTTTTTTACTTCCCCCCCCTGTTTTTTGGGGGGTTTGTGGGTGTTGGGGGGAAAATTTGGATTAGGGGCCCTTTTTCCATTTTTAAAAAGCCCCTTGTTAATTGAGTTAAAGATTTTTGAACTTAAACCCCAAAAATTAAAGGGCCGGGGATTTTCCCAAAAACCCTTTCCAAAAAACCACAAAGATTGGTAAGTTTTTGGGGGTTTGGTTGGGGGGTTTTGGGGGGTGTGTTTTGATGCTTCCCCGGGTTTTTGGTTTTTGGTTGAAAAGGGGGAAAGGGGCCCCAAAAAATCCCCCCCCCCCAAAAACCCAAGGTTTGTTTTGGGGGAAAAAAAAAAAAAAATTTTTGTGTTTTTGTTTCTTTTTATTTTTATTTTCTTTTATTATTTTTTATATTTATTATCAAACAAACCCCAAAAAACAAACACGCGTCACCCCCAAACACACCACACCCCACACACCCACACCCCACTCACAAAAAGGGAAAGCCCGTGCCCACACAAAATTTAACACCCCCAAAAAGTGTCCACTCACCACACACAAAAAGCAAGAAAAAACAACAAAACCCCCGGGGTAAAATTTTTCCCCATTAAACCCCCAACCAGAAAAAGGTTTTGTTTTACCCCCCAAACCCAAAAACCCCCAAAAATAAACTTTGTATTTTAAAATTTTTTTTAAAAAATTTTTTTTTTAAGAAAAAAAAATTTCCAAAAAACACAAGAAAGGGGGGCCCAATTGAAAGACCACAAGAAGGGCCCCATCGTTCAAATTCCCTTGCCTCCACAAAAATGGCCCGTCCCCAAACCCCCCCCTTCAACACTGTTCCCAACTCACCCCCAAAACTATTTTTTTTTTTTTTTCAAAATTTTTTCTTTTAAACTTCTCTCCCAGAATTTTTTGGGGTTCCCACTTGCGGATTCAAAAGGGGTTTTGAAGGAAAAGGCCCCCGGCAACCAAATTAATTTTTGGAGTTTTCCCTTTGGACCGGAAATTTTGGCAAGTCAAATTTTTTTTGCCCGGTCAAATTCTTTTCCCTGAAATACCCTCCCCAACCCCTGTGTTACTACTGTTACTAATACTCCCCCTTCCACCACTACTACAAATTTACTTCAACTACTAATACCGGAAAATATTGTTGGTCATTGTGCCAACCCAAGTGGAAGGAATTGCCGGGGCAAAATTTTGGGACTGAACCTTTGGGCCGGTAAATTGGGTTGTTCCAGTAAAATTCTTTTCCCCTGAATTTTCCCCTCAAACCCCTGCTGCTACTTTTTACAATACTCCCACCCCCCAAAATAATTCATTGTAAATCAATTAATTTATTACCGGAAATAATTTTGACTTGGGAAAACCCCATCTTTAGCCGGGAAACGTCGCGGTAAAATTTGGTTGTTCGGTCAATTCTTTTCCCTGAATACCCTCACCACTCCCTGATTTTTACTACTATTTACAAAATTTACTTCTACTCCCCCAAAAAAATATTGTTTTTCATTTTTGGGATCAGGAGGGGTTTGGGGGATATTGCACGGAAAACCAATTTGCTGGAGAACCCCAATTTTTGCCCGAAAAAAGTCGCAGTAAAATTGGGTTGTTCCGGTTTTAAAATTTTCTTTTCCCCTGCAAAATCCTCCCACTCCTGCTGCTCCCTACTGTTACTAATATCTCCCAACCCCCATACTACTAACTACTACTACTAATACCAAAAATATTGGGGGCATTGGGGCCAAATCAAGGGGTAAATTTTGGAACCAAAAGGGGCAAAATTTAAACCGGAACTGCGGCCCAAATTTTGCCCCGGTCAAATTTTTTTCCCCTGAATATCCCCCCCCTTACTCTCCTACTACTGTTACTCTTTATTCCACCAATTTACATCTTCCACCCCCAAAAATTTGTTGGAGGCAAAAAATTTGGGGCCGGTTTTTGCGGGAAAAATTTGGTTCTCGGTCAAATTCGTTGCCCGCAAAAACCCCTTGCTTAAAATTTTATCCTCCCCACCCCCTTTTTACTACTCTACTACTCCCCAGAATTTTTTTTGGGGTAATTGTGCCAAATCCAGGGGGGTGAATTTGCCGGCAACCTTTTTATGGAGAACCCTTTGCGGGAATTCGAAATGTTCGGTAAAATTTCGTTGCCTTGAATTTCCTCACCACCTCCTTTTTTGTTCTCAAATTACTCCCTTAATACTATTTAATTTACTCCCGGGAAAATTTTTGTTGGTCCCTTTGCCCCAAAAACCCCCCCCCCCCCCCACCCCCCCCCCCCCCACCCCCCCCATTAAAAATATTTTTTTGGCCGGATCGGGGTGGTAAACGATTTGAACGGAAAACCAAATTTTAAATGGAGAAACCCAATTTTGGGACCGCGAAAACCCGGGTCGCAGTAAAATTGGGTTTGGGCTCCGGTAAAATTCGTTCCCCTGCAATACCCTCCCCCAATCCTGCTGAAACTACTGTTATTACTACTACCCCCCACCCCTATACTATATCCCCTACTCCCCGGAAATTTTTGGTCACTGTGCCGGATCAGGAGTGGTGAGGATTTTGGGCACGGCAACCAATTTAAAGGAGCAACCTTTTTGGGACCGCGAACGTCGCGTAAAAATTGGGTTTTTGTCCGGAAAAAATTCGTTCCCCGGGCAATATCCCACCCCCTGCTGCTCCTACTGTTATACTATACTACCCCACCATATATTACTACTCTACTACCGGGAAATTTTTTTTTGGTCATTGTCCCAAAATTTCACTAGGGGGAAAGGGAATTTGAGGGGGCCCCCAAATTAATTTTGTTATACTGCGGTAAAATTCTTTTGTTCCAGTAAATTTTCTTTTGCCGTGTAATATCCTCACCATTTCCTGCTGTACTACTACTATAAAAACTACTATCCCCGGGTATTGTTGGTTTTTTTCCCGGTCGGGAGGGGTGACGATATTGCACGGAAACCCAAATTTTGATGGGAACAATTTTGACCCGAACGCGCGGGTAAAATTTGGGTTTGCTGGGAAATTCGTTCCCCTGAAATACCCTAAAAAACTCCCTCGGGGGTTACAAATGTTACTACTATACTACTACTACTCCACCAAAATATTTTTGGTCATTTTGCCAAACCCACTAGTGGCAAATAAATTTGCCCAGGAAATTAAATTTTGACTGTTTACTGGGGGTCAAATTCTTTTTTGTTCCAGTAAAATTTTCGTTCCCGGGGTAAATCCTACCACTCCGGGTGTTTAATATCCCAAATCTCCCAAAATTTTGTTGGTCATTGTGCCGGTCAGGAGTGGTGACGATTTGCCCCAAACCCAAATTTAAACTGGAGAAACCAATTTGCCCCGCGAACGTCGCAGAAAATTGGGTTTTGCCCCGGCAAATTCTTTTGCCCTGCAATATCCTCCCCAAATCCTGCTGCTATACTGTTACTACAAACTACTCCCACCCCCACTACTACTTTCTAACTACAAATACCAAAATTTTTTGGGGTCATTGTCCCAAAAATCCCCTGTGGCAATGAATTTGCCGGGAAATGAATTTGGGGACTGTTTACTGCGGTAAAATTTTCCCGTTTTTTCCCGTAAAAATTCGTTCCCGGGTTTTTTAATATCCCCCAACCCCTTGCTGCTATATTTATTCTACTACCAGAAATTTTGTTGGTCTTTGGGTTGCCGGATCGGGAGTGGGGGAGGGAATGGGAAAGGGGAAACCCAAATTTTGACTGGGCCCCCTTTGGGCCCGCGAACGTCGCAGTCAATTGGTTGCTCCGGTCAAATTCGTGCCCTGCAATATCCTAAACCACCCTGCTGCTACTACTGTTAAACTACTACTCCCAAGAAATATTTTTGGGTCATTGTCCCAAAAATTCACTAGTGGAAATGAATTGACGGGCAATGAATTTGCCCGATACTGCGGTAAAATTCGTTTTTTTCCCGGGTCAAATTCGTTGCCGTGTAATATCCTAACCACTCCTGTGCAAATACAAATACTATTTTTCCAGAAAATATTTTTTGGTATTGGGGTTCAGGAGTGGTGGCCGATATTGCAGGGCAACCAATTTGATGGAGAAACCAATTTGCCCGCAAACGTCGAAAGTCAAATTTTTTGCTCCGGTCAAATTCTTTTTGCCCTGCAATACCCTCCCCAAACTCCTGCTGCTACTACGGGTTACTCCCTCCCACCAACCACTACTCTCTACTACTACTACAAACCAGAAATTTGTTGGTCACGTGGGGGAAATCGGAGTGGTGAGGATTTTGCAGGGCCCAACCCCAATTTGACTGGGGGCAACCAATTTGCCGCAAAAAGTCGCAGTAAAATTGGTTGCCCCGGGGTCAAATTCGTTGCCTGAAATTATCATCACCATCCTGCTGCAAATACTGTTATACTACTCCTCCCCCCCCACTATATTTACAATACCAGAAAAATTTTTTGGCCATTGTCCCAAAAACCCTTAGGGGCCCTAATGAATTTGCCCGGGGCAAAAAAATTTGACTGTTTCTGGGCCCAAATTCGTTTTTTTCCCGGGTAAAAATTCGTTGCCTTTGAAATTTCCTAACCCCCCTGCTGTACTACTACTATACTTTTACTACTCCCAGAATTTTGGGGTTTGGTAATTGTCCGGTACCGGAGGGGTGACGATATTGACGGCCCCAATTTTTGACGGGGGAAACCCAAATTTTGCCCGCGAGCGTCGAAAGTAAAATTGGTTGCCCCGGGTTTAAAATTGTTGCCCTGAAATTTTCCTCACCATTTCCTGCTGCTACTACTTTTTCTATTTTACTACTAAAAACCAAAAATTTGTTGGTCATTGTCCCAAAAATTTCACTTTTGGAAATGAATTTGCCCGGCAATGAATTTAAAATGATGGGGGCTTTGTATGGGGTTTTGTGTGTGCGTATAAAGAGAGAGAGGAAAAGGAAAAGAGAGAGAGGGAGAGAGAGAGGGAGATGGGAAAAGGGAGGGGAGAGAGGGGGGGAGGGAGAGGGGAGAAGGGTGGTCCTTGATCCCCGGTTTAAAAACCCGCTTAAAATTTGGAAAGTCCCCCTCCCATTTGGACCCCCACCCCACTTCCTTCCACCCCTCCCCCCTCTGGCCCCCTTTCATTTCAATTTCAAAAACCTTTTTTAATTTTTTCATAAAGGTGTGGTGTGGTGTTGTTTTGTGTGTGTGTAAAAAAATTTGAAGGAGGAAGGTAGGTGTCTCTGTCTTTTTGTTCCATTTCCATTTCCCCCACCCCCAGTGGTCATTTAGTTTATGAGAGTGTGTTTAGTCTGACGGGTCCAGTTGAAAAAATGAAAAAAGGGATTTTTTTTTTGCTTGTTGTTAAATTAATGTTTGTCCTTTATATTCAAATCAAAAAAAACCCATTTACAACTGTCCCCAAAATAAAATTTTTTTAAGACTTTTTACTGAGGTGGCATAATTCTGTCCAAATTAGTGTAATACCAATGATGATGATGATTATGATGAAAAGCTTTGGGCCCTCAAAAAAAAGGGTTAAAAAGCATAAATTCTTTTTTTAAAAATTTCCAGCATGTGCAAATCAAAAAAACCCAAAAATTTTTGGAAATTTTTGGGTTTTTTGTAGCTTTATTTTTAGAAATGGAAGGTGTGGCCGCATTAGGAAAATTTCAGAAAAAAATTTTATTTGTCACGTGTATGATTTACTTTGTAGCTGGGCAAGTTTTTATTTTTGGGTTTGGGTGGGGGGAATGTAAAAAAATTTTTACATTTTTTCATATGTAAGGGCGTGGGTTTATTTGAATGCATAGTTGTATTTCCTGTTTTGGTTAAAAAACATTGGGCCGTGTGTGTATGTGTGTGTGTTTTTGTGTATAAATATGCATTAAAAAGTAATCGGTTTTTCTTTTTAAAAACCCATGGGGGCCCCTTTACAAAAAAGGGGGTTTTTTGACCCGTTGTCATTTTGGAGAGCGGGATGTCCTCCATGACTTTTCCGTCCAAACCAGCCCTTTTTTAGCTGTGGAGGCAAAAAAAAAGTTAACACACTCCCCCCAAATTTTCACAAAAAAAGCCCTTTTTTTTTGCGCGTGGCCCCCTTTGTGTGTGGTTGCGTGTGTGTGTTTGTGTGTGGGTTTTTTTGGGGGGGTTTTGGGCCGTTTTTTTTTTTTGTTAAAGAAGTGTATGACAGGTGTCATTGTTTGTGTCACTGCCCAATGAGTGGGGGTGTGAAGAAAACTGACGGAAGAAAGAAAAAAAATGTTCATAGATCCTTTTTTTGGGAAAAAAAATTAAATAAAATTAAGTTTGGCCTTTCCCTTTCTCATTTGAGATTTTTTCCCCCGTCAAAACTTTCCTTTTTGGTTAAAATTTGTTTCACCCAGTTTTGTTTCATTTTTTATTCACCCTCCCCTTTTTTCCTTATTTTTTGAAATTCTTTTTGTACCTTCACCCCCCGGTTTTCCTTTTCTTCAGGGGAACTTCACTATAGTGCTTTCCCTTTTTCCTCATATTCATGGTATGCTAATTTAGTCCCTTTCTCCTTAAACCCCCTTTTTACTTTGGTGTCAGTTTTACTCCCTTTTTGGAGTTCCCAATTTTGGCTGGGGTTAAGTGATGATGTTTTAAGGGGGATGTGATGGCGACTAAAGAGTCCCCGTTTTTTTATTTTTTTTTAAAGGATTTTCCGTATTTTTATATTTTTTCAAACCCCTTTTTTTTAAATTTTTCCCCCCCTGTTCCCCCTGTCTTCTGCCTCCCTTTTTGGGCCCCTTTCCCCCCTCCCTCCCTTTCACCCTGAGCCTCTTGTCTTGGGTTTTAATTTTAAATTCTTAAATTGCCCCCCAAAAGGTATTCAAAACCCCCTGGACGGAATTTTAAAGATACAGCCCCAAAGGGGAAATGTGAAGGCCAAAAAAAAAATGATTGTGATGGTTCATGAAGTCAACTTCTCCCCTGTGTTCATCCGCTATTCCCGAAATTTTTTGATTCATTTGTTTTGAATGTTATGAACCACAGCTGCAGAAGGGTGGAAAAAATTGCACCTCACAAAGCTCAACAGATTTTTTGGCAAACTTGTAAAGAAGAGGAAAATTTCTTTGAGAAACATTGAAAAAAAGCACGTATTTGAAAAAATCCCTTTCAGGCAATTATATCTTACTCTTTTTTGAAGGTCAAAGAAAAGATGAAAATTTTTGGTTTCAAGGTTAAAAAGCAAGCCCATGGGGGTTTTTTTCTTTTTTTTTTCCCCCCCGTGCTGGGAAAAGAGAATTTTTATGAGCACAGAATTTAAAAGGGCCCCTGAAACTGACTCCCGTGTTGAACCCGAAGACAGTGACTTAGGGAAATAAAATTCAAACCATGTTGTCATCTATACTCAGGATTTTAAAGGGCCGGGGAGGATACCCCTTTTGGAAACGGACTCTAATGCTGAATGTCAGCGCTTGTGAAACAGTGGGGTAAGACAAGGCTTGTGAGGGGGAAAAACTTTAAAAGTTTTAAATGCAGAAGCTGCAAGTGTTTGATTGGGGAAAAATAAAGGGGAAGTAATTTTTCCCCGGGGGTGTTCTTTTGCAGGGAATGTTTTGAGAACAACCCCAAAAAAATAGCTTCATGGTTTTTTTCAGAGGGTTGGGAAAATTGAAGCCAAATTTTTAAAAATTGTTTTTTCTGAATTTTTTCCCTTCCCTTGTCTGGAGTGTGGCTTCAAATGTAAATTTAAAACCCGAAAAATTTTACTTTTTCCCTTTGGAATTTTAAAGAAAAAAAGTACTACCTTTCTCCCGGGGAATTATTTTTGGAAACCAAGAATTCCCACCCCCCCCAAAAGCAGTTCATGTTGGGTTGGGGGTTTTTAAGCCCAAAAAGGATCAGGAAGATTTGTTCAAATATTGAAGGGAAATGGGCATTCCCCCTCACAGACAATATTCGAGTTGAGATTCCATCACTGAAGTGAAATGGGGAATTCCCCCCTCTTTTTCTATCAACAGGTTAAATTTATAACATGGTTTGGAACAGTTTATTTCCCCAAGAAAAAAACTTTTAAATGGCCAAAACCCAACACACTGGGGGGAATGGGATTCCCGTTCAGTGTGGAAAACCGCCCTGTGCCGGGCTACTTTGGGGAAAAAATGCCAAAACCCCATAATTTAACATCAGCAAATCCAGAAAAAAAAAATTTGGAAAGTGTGCTGAGACTAACATTGTGTATTTCTGTAAAAAGGGACGATCCTAAAGTTTGCGTGTAGGTTCTACTGATCCCTTGCCAAAACCAAAAATTTGCCAAAAAAATTTCCCTTTGTAAAAAAAAGGGAAGGTTGTTTTTTGGCTAAGCAAATGCCCCCATAATTGAAATAAAGGTTTAAAACTGAAAATTTAAAGAATGGCAATACAAACTGCCCCAATTTTTTCAAAAAAAAAAAAGAATTAGTATCCCCCCAAAGCTGCCTGGTTTTTTTTGGGGGAAGGAAAAGCGGAAATGTTTAATAAACCCCTTTTTTGTCAGTGGTACGCCAACGTTTGCCCAGTAAAGTACAGCCAAGGGTTCCTTGGGGGGAGATGCACTTACAATCGAAAAACCAAAACTGATGAACCCAAGGGCCACAAAAAAAATTTAAAATTTTTCATTTTTCCCTGAAACTACTGTTGAGGCCTTAAAAACCCGGGCTTTTGCCCTCATCAAAAATGGTCCAACATTGGTGATCAATGACGCGGGGAAGGGACATTGGTAAAAGGCCCATGCGCCATTTTGGGAAACCCAATGGCGCCGGCCCCAACAATCGAAGCTTGAACTATGATAGCTTGAATTCCCCTTCGGGCCCTTGCAAAAACCGATTCACAGAATGAGGGCTTTAAACCTTTCCCCAAAATTTAAAAAAAGCCGGGAAAGCGGGTTTTAGGGTTTGGCAACATCCATTTTTTAAACCAAAAATTTTAAACTTAACCCTCCCAAATTTTTTTAAATCCTGTCAAAGATTAACAGAACTTTTTTTGTCTGCCTTCATTCTTTTCTTTTTTACAATAAATTTTTTGTCAAAAAAGAATAATGTCAAGGGGGATCCCGCCAAAAAGCTTCATTTTAAAAAAAAAAAAATTTAAAAAAAAATCAGCAAAATGTTTTGAAGGGTTTTTGCAGTGTATTTTGACGGATTTTTTTCTTCTTCACTGTAGGAAAAGCGGGTGAAAAAAAAATTTTACCCATGCCCTGTCTTGGTTGATTATTTTGATTTTTTGTATGTCTTGCTTTAAAAAACCGACACTTTCCAAAGTTCCCGGAATTCCTTACCCACAAGTCAAAATTTTGTTTTTTCATTTATAGGCCTAGAGGCCTTTAAAAACCATTGTATCAAAGATTTTTCCATGAAACACCTTTTCGTTTATGAAATTTTCATAATGAAAGTAAAGGAAATTTGCTCATTTGGTGTGGGTTTTTTTTCTAAACTTGGGACATACAAAAAATTTCCCCTTTCGCCTTTGCGTTGTGCTGTTTTTCCCCGGGCCCTGCAAAGGTTCACACAAAAACACACAACCAAAACACACCCCTCACCACCACCCAGTCAATCCCTTCAAACACCATACCTGTCCCCAAATACACAATTTATCTGTGTCCCCTTTACCCCAACTTTATTTTTCATGGATGATAAAGAGAGCAACAAAATTTCTTAGGCATTTTTTTTAAAATTTCCCCTCACGTTTGCAAGGCCCAAATTTTATACTCCCCCTTAAATTAATATTGTACAAGGAACTTTTCGCTGTAAAAACCCAAAATTGTGAATTTCTCCCCCGTTTGGGAAAATTTCGAATGTCTCTATCTTTCTCTTTAGAAAAAATTTCTTTGGAAAGATTTTTAATAGGTTTCTCAAATAACCCAAATTAAATTATGCAAGCCTTTTCCCCAAATCTTTTTTAAAAACATTGCTCCTCTTTCTTTCGCATACAGATCTTTGGTGATCCCAAACTTTACGAGGAGCAACTTTCTTAGGCAGTTGTATAACCACCCACCCTCTTTCAGCAATATGCAAGAGAAAAATTCATAATGTGTATAACCCGCCACCCTCCTGCTACACACTGAAAAAGGAAACTTTACGCTGAAAAGTAATCAGCCATCCCCTCTTTTCCCCCAAAAAGTTTTTTAAAAAGGGGGAGCAACTTTCTTAGGCTGTTAAAAAATGGGGCCCCCCCCTTTTTCTCGTTTTTTTTCCTCTTCTTAATTAGGAAGGGAAAAATTTTAATTGCTGTACAATAATACCCAAATCGATTTCCCGCACATTAAATCATTTACCCAGAGTTGGGGACCGAACTGTCAAAATTAGTTTTTTGCTTTTTTTTTAAATTTTTTAAAAATTTGTTTTTTTTTCCCTAAACCACACCCTGAGGATGGGCTAGCCCCGCTCGGGTGCGAAAAGGCTTGTTTGTTTCTGCAAAGAGAGCACTGATTTTAAGATTTTTTATTTTTTTTTTCCTCAAAACTGAAACTTCATTTTGAAATGTACCCAAAGCGTTGCATGAGGGCACATTCAAACCAGTTTTGAATTTGTGCAGTATTTTGTTTGGGCATCTTCATTGAAAAAAAAAGCGCATCTCACTGTTTGGGTTTTTTCAGAAAAAATCTGCTTAAAGCTTGTTTTGCCCCAAAACATGTGGGTTTTTCTTTAGTTTTAATTTAGATTCCTTTTTCCTTTTCCGTTTTTTTTAAAAAAACAGTCCCCTTTGGGGGTTTTCAAACTTTTTTTTTGGGTGGATTGTTTGTCTTCTTTTCAAATCGTACTGAAAATCTGAAGTCCCCATCCTAAAATGTAGGCATCCTGAAAAGGGCTGAAGCACAGTTTGCAATTTTTCAACATCTTGTATGTTCACCATTTTCCAAATTTTTTCGTTGCTTTGCTTGAGGGCGCCTGTCTCAACCCCCCTAAACATTTCCACTGTGCTCGGTTTCTCTTGGCAAAGAAAGCCTTAAAACATGTTAACATTTTCCCCTTTCACTATTCTTTAAAACTCAGGTTGTATATCACCTTCTTGTTGGTTACTTTTTTTTCCCGTTTGTATATGTTTGCAAGTTACAGCTTTTTGTCAAGAAATCCGGGGTGCACGTTTTACATGTGGATGCACAAAATGCAAAAATCAACCCCAGTTCCCGGGGTAGGGGCCCTGCCTCCGTCAGCACTCTTCTAAAAGAAGGGAAACCCTTTTTTCTAACAGCTGCCCGAAAAGGGACCTTTCCATTCGGTTTTATCTCCCGGTTTTTTTCCAAAACCAGTTACATTACCTGCTTTTTAAGTCTATTTTTTTTCTCCCCCAAAACGATGTGTAATTTTTCCCTTTGACTCTTTGATTAAACCCGGTCAACCCAAACTTGGGCCTTTTTGGCAAATTTCAAAAGTATGAATAGGTAAAAGACCCCCCTGTTTGTTTTTGTTCGAAGTTTTATGTCCTTAAGTTCACGATGGAAAAGGGTTCAGCCAAAAAATGTTGGTGTTTGCAATTGCTTTTATCTGAAACAGGCAGGAACCCAAAAGGGAAAAAATTTTTTGTCATCCCCAAAATTTTAAAAAAGTATTCCCGAAAAGTAGGCGAAATTTTCTGCAGGAAAGAAAGAAACTTTTTGGGAAGAGATCTGCGGGGAAAAATTTTCCTAATTTCCCTGGGCAGACTGGAGAAAATTTTTAAAAAGGTGTGGTGGGTTTCTTGATCGGCCGCAGCTTGTGTTGTTGTACCCGCTTTTTGCCAAAAATTTTTTCTACATGCCTGAAAGTTTCAAATTTTTTGTGGGTTGGGAAAATTTTTGAAAACCCGGTTTTTAAAAATTATTTGCTAGATCACTCATAAAAAAGTCTGTTGGAAAATCCTGTCCACCCCAGTCCTTCAAAGAGTAAAGAATTTTTTTTAAAATTTCTGATCTTTTTGTTAGAAATAGCCCCGGCCACGGGACGCCTCTTATACTCTCTTGCCCAAAAAACAGTTTTAAGTTTAAAAACATACTGTGTTGTGTTTTTGTGTAAAATCAAAAAAATTATTTTTGAAGCATGTTTTATCAAAATATTTTTTTTGAAAATCTGTTTGAATGCCCCCCAAAAAAAATCTTCGGTTTTTGAATTTTGTGTGGTTTTGCCCCCTTTGGGGTTTGTTGTTTATGATGGGGTTAGTGGTGTTTACTCCCAAAATTTTGGAAAACCCCCATATCTACAATTAAAACCCTCCCCGGGGGGGTTTTTGGTGCCTGAAATGTTGTAAATGTTTTTTTGTTTTTTTATGTCTTTCCTTGTTATTAAAGTGTCTCTATTTACATCGGGTTTTTTTATCTTATCCTATCAAGAATCTTGCCCGTGCAAAAACCTTTTAGCCAAATTTACCCAAAAATTTAAAAGAACGATTTTTATTGCCCTTTTTTTAAAAAGGCCCAAAATTTCTGCTTTGACCGGTTGGGGTTTCCCAAAAAATTTCTGCACCCCATTGACCAAGTGACTAATCTTTCTTAAATGTAAAGAACGAAAATACCCTTTTTTTGAAACTGGGAAATTGAAAATCCTTGGGAAAAGGTGGGGGTCCCCGGGGGCCCGGGGGGCCCCCCCGGCGGGGGTTTAAGGGGGAGAGCCCCCGTCGGGGGTCCGGGGGGGGGAAACCCCTGAAGCTGAAGATTTTTTCATTTTCGTTATTTAAAAAAAGGGCCCTTTTGAGGTACTTTCAGCTGTTTTTATAAGTGAAATAAACTAATTTGTGTCCCCGAGTTTAATTTTTGTCCCCCCCCCCCCCCCCCCCCCCCCCCCCCAAAAAAAAAAAAAAAAAAAAGAAAAACCCTTGTGAATCATAAAAAATAATTTAAAAAAAAAATTTAAACCCGCATAAAATTTTTTATGTTTGAGAATTTTTTACAGGGCTGGTGCATTTTCTTTTCCAAGGAAAAGAATTCAGAAATTTTCCGCAGCAGCAGGTGTCCAGATGTTTTATTTACTGGCAGTTACAAATTGAAAAAAAACCCCCTATCAAAAAACAAACAAACCCCCAGGTGTTTAAATAATCTTTTTCACGCAGATGTTCCCCGAAAAGTTTTCTTATAGGGCCCAAAGATCAAAATTCGAAAGGGGTCCTTTCCGCAAATATTTAAAAAAAAAAACCTTTTCCTGTTGCAGAAAGTGTCCCCGCCCCGATGTTCAAGAAAAGGGATCCTTTGGAAGTCTATACCCTTTATTGTCCAATGTTTGTATAAACCGTATTTGTTTTGAAGATGTGTCCTTTTTTACCTATTAAAAATCTTTTAATGGTGCTTGACCCCAAAACAATCCCTTTTTAGGGCATCCCTTATGATCTTTTTTTGCCCCCACTAAATTTTTACAACCCCTCCCCCCCCAAAAAAAAAAAAAAAAAAAAACCCCCAATAAAAGGACCCCCCAATTTCCCATTCTAAAAAATGTGTGTTTGTGTGTTGTGTGTGTGCGGAGAGAGAGAGGAGAGAGAGGGGGGGAGAGGGGAGAGAAGGGGAGAGAGAGAGAGATTGATTGATTGATTGATCTTTAATACCCCAAAGGTTTAAGTTTTTTGGCCCCAAAACCCAGTTTCAATCTGTTTCCCTTTTCAAGTATACAATTTCTTCAGCAAATATCATTTTACCGACAAATTTAAATGCAACCAAAGATGAGGTTTGGGGAGATAGAGAGGGGCGTTGATACCTTTGGGATTTTTCCCGGGGTTTCTTGGGATTTGACTGCTTTTTTTTAAGTGCCCCTTATGCCCGAGCTTTCCTTTCTTTATGTCCTGGAAAACAGACGATGCAACCGGGGGAACGCCAGCAGCTGTGGTTTTGCGGCCCCCAAGTCAGAAAATTTGCCCTTTTCCCCTTTCGCCCTCATTGTCCGGACCTTTCGTCCAGGGCCCTTGCAAAAAATTTGTTGGGGACAGAAAAAATCGATCCGCGCGTGGGCTTCTTTTCCCCGCCCAAAAAGGCCTTTGTGCTCAAAGAAGAGAAAAAAAGGGGCAGAGTTCAGAATTTGATCTAGGGGCCCACGGGAAACGTTCCCCCGGGGAAAGAAAGGGTCGTTGCGAAGTGAAGCGTGCGCGGAACCCGCGTGGAAACGTTTAAAAAGGCCGGGATAACGGAGGGGCAAGTTTTTCAACAACCCTTTGGGCGGCGCATGCGGAGTTGTTCAAGGAAGCAGCTTTTTCCGAAAATACCCAAAAAAAAGGGAAAACGACCACAAAAGAACGCCCATGTCCCGGTTTCCCGGGCAAAACGCCCCAAAACGAAAACCGGATTCCGGAATTTTTCCCGGGCGTGTGGTTTTCCCCCTGCTGTCCCTTTTAATCCCAAATTTTTTTAAAAATGTGTCTTCTTTTGGGGCCTTTTTTTGTTGTGTTTATTTACTCTGTCAACTTCGTTTACCCCCCCCCCCCCCCCCCCCCCGGTGTCCTTTGAAAAAAGAGGTAAAAATGGTTGGGAAAACCCCTTTTTTTTTTACTAATTCTAAAAAAATGGATTTATGTGTCTTTCTTGAGTTTTCCATGTTCAAGCCATATCCTTGGGGGAAATCCTTTTTGTTTCCCCATTGTGTTAAAATCATGCTTTATTCCGTAATGAGCGTTGCGTTTTTTTGGTTTAACCCCCCCCCCCCCCCCCCCCCCCCCCCACCTGAATCTGGGCATTTCCCCACAAACCCGGTGGATCATGTGTTTTGGTAGGTTTGGGATTTTTCGTGCGGGGGGTTGGGGAAAGGGCGTTTGTGTTTTTGCGAGCCCTTTAGGGTTTGACATTTGCTGGTTACAATTTTGGACAAATTTAAAAATTTCTGTTTGCTGCTTGCATGTGTGTTTTAGTCTGTGGTGTTGCCCCGTTGCCCTTTTGTTGCACTTTGCCTGTGTTGCCGTTGCCCCGGTTGCCCTTTGGCCCCGTGTTGCCCCCCTTTCCCCGTGTTTTCACCGTTGCCCTGTGTTAAAGTTGCCCCGTGTTGCACCCTTGCCCTGTGTTGGGACCCTTTCCCCGTGTTGCCCTTGCCCTGTGTTGCCCGTGGGTTGCACCCTTGCCCCGGTTTTCCCGTGGTTTTTTGCTCTCTTGCCCCGTGTTTTCCTTTTGGGGGTTGCTCCCCTTTCCTGTGTTGCCTGTGGTTTTTGGGGGACCTTTGCCAGTTGGTTTCCCGTGGGGTTGCTCCCTTGCCCCGTGGTTTCCCGTGGTGTTGGTTTTTTCCCTTTTCCTTTTGTTGCCCGGGGGTTGCCCCTTTCCCCGTGTTGCCTTTTTGGTGTTGCACCCCTTTCCCGTGTTTTCTGTGGTGTTGCTCCCTTGCCCGTGTTGCCTGTGGGTTGCACCCCTTTCCCCGTGCTGCCCCGTGGGTTTGGGTCCCCTTTCCCCTTTTTGCCCGTGGTGTTGCTCCCTTGCCCCGTGTTGCCCCTTGCCTTTTTTTGCCCGTTTGGGGTTGCCCCCCTTGCCCGTGTTGCTGTGGTTTTTTGCTTTCCCCTTTCCCGTGTTGCCCGTGGGTGTTGCTCTCTTTTCCCCGTGTTTTCCCGTGGTGTTGTTTGCCCTGTGTTTCCTGGGTGTTTTTCCCTTTCCCTGTGTTTTCGTGGTTTTTTTGCTCCCTTGCCCCTTTTTGCCCGTGGTGTTTTCTCCCCCTTTCCCTGTGTTGGGCCCCCTTGCCCTGTGTTGCCCCTTGTCCTGTGTTGGGGCCCTTTCCCCCTGTAGCCCGTGATTTATGGCCCCTTGGCCTGTTTGCCCTGTGATGGTGGTTGGGAGTGGTGTGGGGCCTTTCCCCTTTGCCCCGTGCTGGCTGCCGCCCCTTTTAAATGTGGTCAGCCCAAAATTGATGGGTCTGAGGATTGGGTGGGTGCTTTCTTTTTGGGACCCCCTTTCCCGACGGTGTCCTGTCAACCGCTTTCCTAAGAACCAGTTATGACAACACGCCTGAGGTAAAAGGGTTTAAAACTTTTTCGGCGCGGGGTAAGACATTGACATTGAAAGACCAGGCGTGGTCCAGTTTTAGTATTGGAATAGCCTTTATTCCCCGTGCAGCAATAACGAGGCAAAACCCCAAGCCCACACACATTGCGGGAGTTTTGGGTGGGAATAGTTCTTGCAATTTTGTCCCCCTATGTGGTTGTATCCCACAGGGGGTTTGGGGGGGTTGCATTAATGAAGAAAATTTAAACCCTTTAGCTGATGCAGTTCCAAATGTGGGTTTTTTAAAACAGACCCGCCCAAACTTGGGGTAGTCCCCCCCTTTTCGTCCCCTTTTTTAAAGAAAGGGCCAAAAAAAATCAAATGGGTTTTTGAGGGGCCCCGTGGTACCCGATCTTTTTGGGGGGGTTTAAAAATTTCACAGAATTGTTTTGGGTTCTTCCCCCCAAAATTGCTACAAGAACAAACCCCTGTAGTTGTTAAGATTTTCTCCGTCTCATCATCTGGGGCCCGCTTTTGGGTTGATGCGAGATGCATAACGCCCGGGGGTATCCTGCCCGCGTTTTATTCTTTTTCCCTTTAGCCCCACGACGTTGGGTGGAGCACAGGCCCCCACCGGACCCCCCCACCAGACGGGCCAAAATCGTTTGGGGGGCTATGCAAAAAAAGAGTTTTTACGGGGTTATCAAGAGATCATCTACCCCTGCCAAAATTTTTTTCATAGCACTAAAAAGTTCTGCCTTTTGCAGGGGACCGAATGTGGGACCCGAGACACTGAAGTATGGAAAAATAGAAAAGGGTGGGGGGGGGGGTGGGGGGGGGGGAAAATGGAAAATTGATTTTTTCCCCGTGATTGAAACGGGGTTTGGTTTTGGGGGGTTTGGGGTTGGGGGGGGGGGGGGGGGGGGCCGGGGCCCTTTGGGGGGGGGGGGGTTCCTGGGTTCCGGAAAACATTCCCCCCCCTTCCCCCAAAAAAAAAAAAAAAGAGAGGAGAGAGAGGGGGAGGGACGGAGGTGTGTGTGTTGTGTGGGTGTGTGTTTTTTGGGGTGTGTGTGTTTTGGGGTGTGAGTGTGTTTTGTTTTTATTTTAACATCAGTGTTTCCGGGCCAAAAATTTCAATTTTTTTTGTGTTGTTTTTTTTCCCCCCCCAACTTGCTATATTATTTCCCCAAAAAATAAAATATTTTTGTTGTAATTTCCTTTTTTTAAATCGAGTGTTCAAATTAATTTCATGTTTTCCAAAAGATGGAAAATTTTTTAAAGCAATATTTTGAGGGGAGAATGGGGGGTTAGTGATACCCGCAACAAAGTGCCCAAAAACCTTGGGGGTAAGATTGTGTATCTAAACATAAGTCATTGCCCGTTGTGTTTTTTGGTACATGTTTAAAATCTAAGCCCAAAATTTGGAAAAATACAATCTTTCCCTTTTTTTTAACTGTTTTTTTTTGTTTTTTCTTACTGTTTTAGTTTTTTCATTTTGTAAAAGATGTAATTATATTTTTTGGTTTTCCCCAGATCTCACCAAAAGGCCGGTTTATCTGTCGGGCATGGGGATTCTGCAGAAAACACAAATTTTTTTTCAGGCCAAAGTCCCGGCAAGATTCTCCCAACTGTCCCGGAGAAGCTTTCTTTGCCTTTTCAGATCCCTTGTTGTCTTCAGCTTTAGGGAGTGTTGGGCCCCCCGACCCCCAAAAAGGGGCTAGTCCCTTGGGCCCCGCCCCGGGGGCAGCCCCCCGGGCCCCTCAAATATTTGTTGTAACCCCCCCCCCTTTTTCCCCCCCAAGGGCCGGCCCGGGGGGGGGGGGGGGGGGGGGGTTTGGTTTGGTGTTTCATTTGATTTAATTTAAAAAATTGGGGGGCCATGGCAAGAGGTTTTTGGATTTTGTGTATTATCCCCCACCCGAAACCAAAGGGTGAATTTTGGGTTGCCATAAAATTTCTCTAAAAAAAACAAGGGGGTGGGAGAATAAAACCCCCCAAACCCCCCCCACCTCCCCGGTAGTCTTTTTGCCCCCCTACTGGCCCGCATAGGAGAATAATTTTTTGGGGCTTAAATAAAAAAACAAAATAGGGAGCCCGAAATAAAAAGACATTACTGAAAAAACATGGGTAAAACCCCAAAAAACAACAAATGCATGGGAAATTTACAGGGGCTATGTTTTGTGAAAAAATAAGAAAAGGTAAGGGCCCTTAAAAGTAAGTAAAAAAAACAATTATTAAAAAAATTTTTTTTTTTCCCCAGGTTTTTAATGTCATTTTTTACATTTCACCCATGGGGAAAAAGGGACTTTGACGTTTGTATTCCCTTTCCTTTTTCCCGCCCATTTTTCATGAGTAAACCCGGCCTGTTTGGGGTTTTGTTGCTGTTTTGTCAAAGGGTTTTCTTTGCACCTGTTTTTTTACACGATTTTAAAAGGGAAATTAAAATATGCTGAATCAACAGGACGATCACATAAATGCACAAACACAAATGCATAGTGCTCATACCCTTGCCCGGTGAACCTTCTTTCTGGGTGATTCAAGATGGGGTCTGGAACTTACCAGGGGAAATAGAGTGAAGCCGATCTGCGTGACCTACTGGGCAACCCCCCGGCCCCGCCCAAGGTTGGGGGAAAAAAAAACTTGTTCCCCCCGGAAATTGTGCGGGTTCTCGAAAGCCCCTTGGAGATTTCAGTTTTAAAAATTTCTGTGTTATGCTTTTTTGGGATGTTTTTGTTATATTGAAAAAAAATTTGGTATATTGTCCAAAAAAATTATCATGAAAAAACTGCAAACTTACATAAAGTGTTTCCCGTTGTGAAGGACTCAGGAGTTGGTTTTTTAAACCAACCCAAATTTAAAAAACTCCAAAAAAGAAAAATTAAAAGTTTTTAAAAACCTGTACGGTTTCATGTAGTTTACAAGTTTTTTAAAAAAAAAGCTTTCAGGGTTTATATATCAAATTTTACCAATTTTATTCCCTTTAAAGGAAGTTATGTGAAAGTGGACAAATTATGATAGAAAACCCTTACTTTATCTTATTGATTTTTTTCAAATCATTTTTAAAAAACAAAGATTCTGTTCAATTTTCATACTTCAACCCCAAAAATGAATGCTTCAGTAATGTTTAAAAAATTAAAGGTTTGTGTAAAAAAGAAAACCTGCAAGTGGGTAACAAAAAAAAATCCCAGCGCATTTGTTTTTAAAATTTTTTGGTTTGATCTTGAATGGAAAACCCCAAAGTTGGGTGAGGGAAGCCCCCAAAATATTTAAACCCCCTGGTAAGTTTACGACAAAATTTAAAAAGCCCGTAGCAATAGGAAGACCTTTGGGACTGAGGTTGGCCCAAGTGGTGGGTCAGAATTTTGCTCTCATGTCCCCAAAAAATAAATTGGGAAAAAGGGGGGAAAGGGTGTGTGTGTGTGTGTGTGTTGGGGGGGGGGGGGGGGGGGGATGGGGGGGTAAGAGGATGCTTTTTTCGCACAAAAATCGGGATACTCAAGCAGGAGGGGAGGGGGGGGGGGGGGGAGGGGGGGGGGGGTTTTTCCTATTCCACTGAGAAATTTGTTGTGAGGGTGAAAAAAATTTGGGTTTTATGGAAACCGGTAGTTTTCAAGGTTTGAGTCTACAGGAAAAAAAACAGGGGGGAGATCTATAGTTTTCGCCCTAACCAACCAAAAAAGTTAAAGTAGTAAAAACGCAAAGGGACCCGAAAACACAATCAAAAAATCAAGTTATGTAAAGCCCCCCCCCAAGAAATTCCACCCAAATGAAAATACCCATTGAGAAAAGGAATTTGGGAAAAGGGGGTTTTCGCTTTTGAAAAAAAAAGGCTAGAAAAAGTCCAAAAGGGAGAAAATTTAAAAAAAAGAGGTTTCTGCCCGGGAAAAAGCGAAAAAAAGGTTCGCACCCGAAAAAACCGTAACCCGGACCACAACAGTTGCTACTTTTCAGTTTAATCCCCTTTTCAACATTTTGAAAAGAAGGAAGATTTATTTAAGTAAAGGGTTTTTACCCCTTTCGGGTTTTTTTTTCCAGTTTAACAGTCACAGTTCTTTTGGGAAAGATTTTTCCCAAAACGCTTAAAACCAAATTTCATACTTTTCCCACATGACTTTTTTCCCTTCCACCCCAAGAACTTTTTAAACTCAGATGAGAAAAATTTTTTGTTTGGGAACCTCTGGATTTCATATTAAACCTCGTTTAAAAAAGTCAGTTCCCAATCCCCAACATGAACCTTTCATTAAAAAATGCTCCCCCCCTTAAAAAATCAACCCCGCTTTTCCAAACAAACACACACCCCCCCCACACACACCACCCACACCACACAAAACACACGCCGCAAAAAAAAACCACACTAAAACCCAAAACCCAACCCCCCCCACACACCACAACCCCCACACACACACACCCCCCAAAACCCACCCCACCCCAACACAACAACACACAAACCCTTTAAAACGAAATAATTTCCCCAATTAACACAATTCACACACACACACCACAACACACCCCAAAACACAACACCCCCCACCCCCACCCCCACCCCCATCAAAGCTAGTTTAAAAAAAATTCCCCCTTTTTTCATTTAAATTAAAACCCAAAAAAGATTAAAAACGATTTTTTTATGAGGGCAAACATATCTTAAAACACCAAATTTCCCAAATTTAAACACAAATTTAGCTAACTTCATTGTCCTTTTCCAAAATCCCCACAAATTTTAACACACCCTTTTTTTATTGTTCTAACTCACAACCAAATCCAAAAATTTTCGAAATTTCCTCCCGCCCCCACCTGAACCCCCTATTATTACATGCAGCACAAAATATCCTTAGGGGGTTTTAGGGGGTGTTTGGGGGGGGGGGGGGGGAAAGGAGCGCCCGTGCGGCCACACATTTTTCCTTTTCTGGGGAGTGTGGATCACACTTAAAAATGCAAAGTATTAAAAGCTCCAAACCCCAGCAGAATGAAAAAAATCCTTGCTTTAAAAAGGGGAATTGACACGGGAAAAAAAACTCTTTTTGTTCAGGAGTTTCATTTTGGTGTTCTGTTTGTTTCAGAGCCCTTTAAAAATTGTAATGCTTTTTGAGACATTTACTGCTTTTTTTGCCCAAATTTCCTGGGCCTTTCGAAAAACTTTAGTTCATACAAAGACATTCAGATCGTTTTCTTCAAACCACTATCTTGCTGCAGCCCCTTTACGATTTTTTTATCCCATTCTTGCTTTCACCGTCCCAAATTCCATACCAGATATAAATTTTAAAGGAAAAAAGGTTAAAAAAGATTCAAGAAACATCTGTAAAATCTTGCAAAACTTTTCCATTTAAATTGAAAGGGTTCTGGTTTCTGGGAGAAAATATATCCTTGATAGGGTTTATAAAAGCGTGGGTCAGTGCCCCGTTGCAAAAAATTTCCCCCCGCCAAACAATTTGCAAAATTTATTACTCTTAGGGATGACCATGTCGCCAAAAAATTGTTTTGGGAAAAAAAAACGTAGAATTTAAATGGGGGCCCGGGTTGCTCAGTTGGTTTAAAGCGGGTGGACTCTGATCCCGGGGGGGTTTCGGGTTCGAATTTCGGTTTAGGGGGGTTTTTCCCCCGGAGGGTTTAAATTGCTTTTGACTCCATTTTCCCCTTTTAGTCGTTCGGATGGGGGCTATAAACCGGGGGTCAGTCTGTGTCACAAGGGACTAAGATCATACACGGGGCTCTAAATGTCCGATGCTCATGTTCCCCAGGGGGGGTGAGTTTTTGGCTACCCCCAAAAAAACCCCCCAATGCATGAAACCCGGGGTCCAGAAAAGTTAAGTGAAGACTGGGGCCCCGGGGCGGATAAAATCCCCTCTGGAAAAAGAAGGGAAAAAGCCCCAAAAAAAGAACATGTTCAATCGCCCCCGTTGTGGGTTTAGAAATCCCCAGGAAACGAAAATTCCGTAAAACCCGGTTTCAAGAAGATTAAAAGCTTACAAGAGTGGGGGAAAAAACTTGGAAAAAGGAATTTTTACCCCAAAAGTGGGAAATGGTTTGGGTTTTGTAACAAACGTCACTAATTAGTCAGATTTTTTATCCATAATACTATTCTTAAAGAAAATAATGCTGCAAAATATTTAGGCGTGATTATAGATAGTCGTCCAAATGGAAAGAACATTACAATTTAGTATGTAAGAAAGCAAATAACATCTTAGCTTTCTTACACAGGAATATCAATGACTGCCCCCAAAAAGGTTAAAAGACGACTGCTACAAAACACTGGTTAGACCAGTACTGGAATATGGTTGCTCAGTTTGGGATCCTTACCATCTAAAGGACATTGATAACCTTGAAAAGATTCAGAAGAGAGCAGCACGGTTCGTAACAGGGAACCACATCAGAGAAAAGGGGAATACTAGGAAGAACATGAGGAAATTAGAATGGAAACCCTTAGAAGAGAGAAGAGCTTTTATTAAACTTAACACCTTTTTCAAAGGCAGACTAAAGTAATTGATATTCCAATGGAACAACTAGTATTGAATAAAAGTAGCACCAGGAGTGGCGGTCAGTGTTATACCATACCTGCATCAAATATTGACAGCCACTTACATTCTTTTTATCCCAGTTCTGTACGGCTGTGGAACTCACTGCCGGGTGCCATCAAGATTGCCACAAATGCAATCTCTTTTAAAAAACAAATTGATACAACAGTTTTTGAGATCTGCATATTGATGTTTTTCTATTTTTTACTTCCTCAGATATTTTACTGTTAACTGGGCCTGAATTTGGCCATTGCTTTTAACTTCTTGAATATTGAGTGCGACCCCTTGTTGCCAAATTTGCTCCAGGGGCCAACAGTCTGAGTCGCACTATTTTAATGTTATTTATTTTACTTTTTGACATGCGCGCTGGTGACCTACTCGTTTTTGAGTGGAACCAGTATTTTAGGAAGAAGAAGAAGAAGAAGAGATGTATAATTTATTCATGGGTCAAAGTTCAGCCAATGAATGGCCGGCTGTCCACTCTCCTTGGTCTCCAAGTATTGTTTTATTTTCAAGAATCTGCCCGTCACCTGCACCATGGTGGTTCTAAAACCGCGGTTTTGCGCGCTTACGACGTAGCCTAACACGTTTACTGTTTCTCTTTTTTAATTAAATTTCCAGATATACACTTAAATGAAATACATCATGGACTAGAAGGTTTATTTCTAAAAATAAGTGTGTTGTGACATCAAATGACGTCAAAGACGTCACTTTTCGCTAAGCTGGTATACCAGCAACGGATTTCACCCGAGATGTGTGTTGTGGCATCAAATGACGTCATTTTTTGCCTAAGCTGGTATGCCAGCAACCGATTTGGCTGAGCAACAAATTTGACCGCGACAGGCCATACACGCTATACCACATCCGCTAAGTTTTGAGACCACACATGATTTAAACCTGATGGATAAAGGATTTAATGACTAAGATGAGAGAATTATGGAAGAGGGTCTCGTGGCTACGATTTAGCAAGTGTCTGACCAAAGACTGTAACGCCCTCCGTAGGGCAAACTATCTTTGGTCTGACCAGCGCATTAGACCAAAGCGCTGGTCAGACCATGAGCGCCTGTCGCGGTCAAATTCGTTGCTCCAGTCAAATTGGTTGCCGTGCAATATTATGACCACTCGTGATCCGGCACAATGACCAACAATATTTCTGGTAGTAGTAGTAGTAGTAGTAACAGTAGCAGCAGCAGGAGTGGGGAGGATATTGCAACGGCAACCAATTTGACCGGAGCAACGAATTTGACTGCGACGGAATGTGAGAGTGAGTGTATAGGTGAGGGAGTGTGAGATGTGTGTATAGGTGAGGGAGTGTGAGAGTGTGTAGGTGAGGGAATGTGAGAGTGAGTGTATAGGTGAGGGAGTGTGAGAGTGTATAGGTAAGGAATGTGAGGGTGAGAGTGTGTAGGTGAGGGAATATGAGAGTGTGTAGGTGAGGGAATGTGAGGTGAGAGTGTGTAGGTGAGGGAATGTGAGGGTGAGAGTGTGTAGGTGAGGGAATGTGAGGGTGAGAGGGGTGTAGGTGAGGGAATTGAGGGTGAGAGTGTGTAGGTGAGGGAATAGTGAGGGTAGAGTGTGTAAAGGGGAGGAATGTGAGGGTGAGAGTGTGTAGGTGAGGGGAAAGTGAGAGTGTGTAGGTGAGGAATGTGAGGGTGAGAGTGTGTAGGTGAGGAAATGTGAGTGTGAGAGTGTGTAGGTGAGGGAATGTGAGGGTGAGAGTGTGGTAGGTGGGAATGTGAGGGTGAGAGTGTGTAGGTGAGGGAACGTGAGGGTGAGATGTGTGTGGGTGAGGAATGTGAGAGTGAGAGTGTATAGATGAGGGTGAGAGTGTGTGGGTGAGGGAATGTGAGGGTGAGAGTGTGTAGTGAGGGAATGTGAGGGTGAGAGTGTATAGATGAGGGAATGTGAGAGTGAGTGTATAGGGGAGGGAATGTGAGAGTGAGAGTGTATAGGTGAGAGTGAGAGTGTATAGGCGAGGGAATGTGAGTGTGAGGGTGAGAGTGAGTTGAGAGATGGATTTACGCGCATGTGTGTGCATGGGGGAGGGGAGTAAGGGGGAAAGAGGGAAGGAAGGGGGGAGGCGAGGAAGGGGGGGGGGGGGGGGGAGGCATTCGGTGACTGACAAAAACAGTTGTCTTAGTTTAAGGCTGTTCAGCTACTTAGTCACAGTCGTACACAAACACCCGGACAAATGAAGTCCGCTTTTGTCTTCTTCTTTTTTTTTTTTTTCTTTTTTTTTTTTTTCCTGAAACCCCTCATTAAACCTCGTTTCCGCAATGCTGGGCTTTCACTGTATCAGTGTCTGTGATCTCAGTGGAAATACTTTATTTGATTGTCTGCCATATTGAATGAACCCCTTGCTTCCAGATTTTGTTGTACACTTTAAATGAAATACATCATGGACTAGAAGGTTTGTTTCTAAAAATAATAAATTTCTGCTGTTATCAACAAACACATGTGTGTTGTGACATCAAATGACGTCATTTTTCGCTAAGCTGGTATACCAGCAACGGATTTCACCCGGATGTGTGTTGTGGCATCAAATGACGTCATTTTTTGCCTAAGCTGGTATGCCAGCAACCGATTTGGCTGAGCAACAAATTTGACCGCGACAGGCCATACACGCTATACCACATCCGCTAAGTTTTGAGACCACACATGATTTAAACCTGATGGATAAAGGATTTAATGACTAAGATGAGAGAATTATGGAAGAGGGTCTCGTGGCTACGATTTAGCAAGTGTCTGACCAAAGACTGTACGCCCTCCGTAGGGCAAACTATCTTTGGTCTGACCAGCGCATTAGACCAAAGCGCTGGTCAGACCATGAGCGCCTGTCGCGGTCAAATTCGTTGCTCCAGTCAAATTGGTTGCCGTGCAATATTATGACCACTCGTGATCCGGCACAATGACCAACAATATTTCTGGTAGTAGTAGTAGTAGTAGTAACAGTAGCAGCAGCAGGAGTGGTGAGGATATTGCACGGCAACCAATTTGACCGGAGCAACGAATTTGACTGCGACGGGAATGTGAGAGTGAGTGTATAGGTGAGGGAGTGTGAGAGTGTGTGTATAGGTGAGGGAGTGTGAGAGTGTGTAGGTGAGGGAATGTGAGAGTGAGTGTATAGGTGAGGGAGTGTGAGAGTGTATAGGTAAGGGAATGTGAGGGTGAGAGTGTGTAGGTGAGGGAATATGAGAGTGTGTAGGTGAGGGAATGTGAGGGTGAGAGTGTGTAGGTGAGGGAATGTGAGGGTGAGAGTGTGTAGGTGAGGGAATGTGAGGGTGAGAGTGTGTAGGTGAGGGAATGTGAGGGTGAGAGTGTGTAGGTGAGGGAATGTGAGGGTGAGAGTGTGTAGGTGAGGGAATGTGAGGGTGAGAGTGTGTAGGTGAGGGAATGTGAGAGTGTGTAGGTGAGGGAATGTGAGGGTGAGAGTGTGTAGGTGAGGAAATGTGAGTGTGAGAGTGTGTAGGTGAGGGAATGTGAGGGTGAGAGTGTGTAGGTGAGGGAATGTGAGGGTGAGAGTGTGTAGGTGAGGGAACGTGAGGGTGAGAGTGTGTGGGTGAGGGAATGTGAGAGTGAGAGTGTATAGATGAGGGTGAGAGTGTGTGGGTGAGGGAATGTGAGGGTGAGAGTGTGTAGGTGAGGGAATGTGAGGGTGAGAGTGTATAGATGAGGGAATGTGAGAGTGAGTGTATAGGTGAGGGAATGTGAGAGTGAGAGTGTATAGGTGAGAGTGAGAGTGTATAGGCGAGGGAATGTGAGTGTGAGGGTGAGAGTGAGTTGAGAGATGGATTTACGCGCATGTGTGTGCATGGGGGAGGGGAGTAAGGGGGAAAGAGGGAAGGAAGGGGGGGAGGCGAGGAAGGGGGGGGGGGGGGGGGAGGCATTCGGTGACTGACAAAAACAGTTGTCTTAGTTTAAGGCTGTTCAGCTACTTAGTCACAGTCGTACACAAACACCCGGACAAATGAAGTCCGCTTTTGTCTTCTTCTTTTTTTTTTTTTCTTTTTTTTTTTTTTTCCTGAAACCCCTCATTAAACCTCGTTTCCGCAATGCTGGGCTTTCACTGTATCAGTGTCTGTGATCTCAGTGGAAATACTTTATTTGATTGTCTGCCATATTGAATGAACCCCTTGCTTCCAGATTTTGTTGTACACTTTAAATGAAATACATCATGGACTAGAAGGTTTGTTTCTAAAAATAATAAATTTCTGCTGTTATCAACAACACATGTGTGTTGTGACATCAAATGACGTCATTTTTCGCTAAGCTGGTATACCAGCAACGGATTTCACCCGGATGTGTGTTGTGGCATCAAATGACGTCATTTTTTGCCTAAGCTGGTATACCAGCAACCGATTTGACTGAGCAACAAATTTGACCGCGACACCGCGACATGGCCTACCCGCACGCAGTGACACCCACTTGATGAAACTGAAACCGGTTGCTTTTTCTGTTGTTTCTGGCTTTTGTTTTGGATATTTGATAAAGTGAATATATTGTCAATGAAAACAGTACACCACTGCACAATCGAAGCCAATCTGTAGATTATTAATTTTTCTTTTAATCTTTGTGAGCAATCATAGTTATGACGCACAAATGTAATTCTCTTTTTCTTGCTTTCTCTCTATTTCCTATCACAAGACCCAAGTCATGTGACCTTGTTTTGTTGTTCAAGATGGCGAACACAGGTTGCGATGCCAGGCTTTACAATATTATTGTTTTGGGGATCGCGTTTATGCTAATATTCACCGCCTTTCAAACATGTTCCATGGCAGAGGTATGACATAGTAAATAGTAATTGAAGTTGTGGTTAGTATTATTAAGTTTCAGAAATGTTTTGAAACTGGAAGATCAAAACTTGTACAAACGGGCGGAGTTTCGAATTGATGTTCGGCCTGCTGCAAGTCAGTGCAAGACGAAGTTTAGTCGTTTTGACTATTTGATTAAAAAACAATCTATCTGTATATCTACGTCTATCTAGTTGTTTTGACTGTTTGATTACAAAACAATCTATCTGTCTATCTATATCTATCTATCTAATAAAAGTAGCACCAGGAGTGGCGGTCAATGTTATACTATACCTGCATCAAATATTGACAGCCACTTCCATTCTTTTTATCCCAGTTCTTTACGGCTGTGGAACTCACTGCCGGGTGCCATCAAGATTGCCACAAATGCAATCTCATTTAAAAAACAAATTGATTCGACAGTTTTGAGATCTGCATATTGACGATTTTCTATTTTTACTTCCCCAGATATTTTACTATTACCTGGGCCTGAATTTGGCCATTGCTTTTAACTTCTTGAATATCGAGTGCGACCCCTTGTTGCCAAATTTGCTCCAGGGGCCAACAGTCTGAGTCGCACTGTTTTATGTTATTTTATTTTACTTTTTAACATGCGCGCTGGTGACCTACTCGTTTTTGAGTGAACCAGTATTTTAGGAAGAAGAAGAAGAAGAGAAGATCTATCTATCTACTTATCTATCTGACGTATCCGCGGTGATCTGATCGAAGTCTATAAAATATTTAACGATATGGTGGATGTACAAATAGAGGATTTTTTCAAATTATATACTGATAGTGTTACAAGGAAGCCAGATGGGAAAATCTTCATTGAACACTGTCAGACTAATAAACGTAAAATGGTTTTTGGAAAAAGAGTAACACATCTTTGGAATGATCTACCAACTAACATCAAGTTTGCACAATCTACTAACTCATTTAAAAATCTCCTTGATGCGGATCATAAATTCACTAAATTGTTATCTGAATTTGATTAACAAAACAATATGCGCATACGCAACAAACCAATTCAGAATATCTAAACAATACATGGATGGGGATTCAAGAAAGGCCGCGAGGCCTAGGCTACTTATATCAGCCTGTCCCCTTACTACTACTACTACTACTACTGTCTATCAATCTCTATCTAGATATATCTGTCTGTCATTCACATTCATGTGATCATGTGACCATAGTTTACGTGCCATCTTAAACAGAAAGGTTTGTTTTGTATATAGCAGTTTTCCAGAAGAAAAGCAAGTCAATATCAGTGGGTCTTGGTTTAGCCATAGGACTAGTAGAGGGCATTACACACTCCTGAACTGCCCCAGGTGTATTGGCAGCTCACCAGAGACGAACTTCATAGATCATGCGCAAGATCTCATGGGATGGCTAGCTTATCCTTGTGGTGAAGGATGTAAGAGGTGAGGGGAGTAAAGACTGAGGCGCAAGACAAAAATTCAAAGAACAGTGTGACTACTTCTCAAGCTCTTCTTGCTGTTGAAGGGTCAATGTTGTAGTAAGTTTATGTAGTAATCAGAGGACATTACTACGACCAATCACAGGACATTACAATGGTCAGCTATTTTTCCTCGCATGCAAGAGAGCCCCAAGTCAGCCTTGTGAATTGACAGCTATTTCTAGCCTCACTTGCTGCTAGGGTGTGCAATGAAATGCTGGCAATTGCCAAGCTAGCAAGAATTCTCACCACCGTGCCTCAAGGAAATGCACACACTGCTCTATACAACCCTTGCTTGACAGTTATATGTCAAGTGGTATGATTATGTACTGGTAGATTTGTATACAATAATAGGATGCTTTGAGTTTGACTGAAGGTGACTTTTTGAAACTGGGAACATCAAAATCAGCATAATGATGACTGTGCAGGAATATTCATGATTCAGATGGGAAACGGCTCTGGGTAAGCCAGAGTAAAATTGATTTGTTTTTAGTTTTGATGTTTGTTGAATGATACCTATTCTAAGCATTTCCATTTGGTATGTGAAAAAGAAAATCAGACAAATGTTCACATTGATTTTTACTGAAGCTGTGTTTCACCATCACCAGATTTTGAATATAAACGTGTATCACCTAACTATGTTACTCATGCTAATATAGTTCCAGTAAATCTGAGAGTATTATTTCAGTCAGTTATTATAAAAGAAAAATTTGTGGTACTTTTAGTTCAAGTAACAGAAAATAAAACATGACTGAAACGGAGTAGTTGTACATGATTGTTTGGTTTGGTTTTGAACATGTGGTGCATATCATTTAATTTATCTGTTTCCGTTTTCTTCTGTTCCTATTTCTTCATGTATGAGCTGTATTACCTGGATGTTTGTTTGCCTGAGGGATTGACTTGATAAGCTTTTGATAGAGCTAATTAGTTGTACTTAGTGCATACCTTGCTTTTTGCTTCATTAGCTGTCAGAGTATGTTTTAATCTTTGACTTTTTTCCAGTTCTGTCATCTGGTGTTTGTGATAGAGCTTCCTGCTTTTGTTGATCAAATGCAGAGATTTATAGACAAAAGTCATGTCACAGAGTGACAGACCCATGGAAGGGGAGGAGATCATTATATGTTGATGAACATCAATGTTTAAAAAAAAAAGAGTAAATTTACACAATAGTTAGTGTCAAGGACTCGCTGCTGGGAGGTTATAGGTTTGATTCTCATCAGAGTCATTCATTTGTAAAATTTTTCTGCCATGATTGGCTCCTCAGAGTTTAGTTTGCTATAGCCTCATTGAGGAAGAATGGAACCACACTGCTAAATGGATGTGTCTCTGAGACTGTTGCTCAAATTTTCCAACCAACATTGCAGGTATCTGTGTCTCTCAAGCCTGGTTGATGCTGGGGTATATTACAAAAGTAAGTGTAGAGCACAGCCCTGTGTAGAGTACAGCCCTGTCATGCAGCCTCAGATCAGAAAGCTGTAGCATCTTCATCATCCACATCCTTATCAGTCAACATTTAAAAAAAAAAGAAAAACAAAATTATTCTTCCACTGAGCAAAAGTGGGTAACAAATTTTGAGACAAAAACATGATGGTGATTCCACTTCCATTTTGCACCCAATTTGAGGAGATCAGTGATGTTTTGTTTTTTGTTTTGATTGTCTTCAATCATGTTTGTCTTGTTGTTTTTATTGTCTTCAATCATGTTTGTCTTGTTGTCTTGATTGTCTTCAATCATGTTTGTCTTGTTGTCTTGATTGATGTTCTGTTTGTTGTCTTGATTGTCTTGATTGATATTCTGTTTGTTGTCTTGATTGTCTTCAATCATGTTTGTCTTGTTGTCTTGATTGTCTTCAATCATGTTTGTCTTGTTGTTTTGATTGTCTTGAATGATGTTTGTCTTGTTGTTTTTATTGTCTTGAATGACGTTTGTCTTGTTGTTTTTATTGTCTTGAATAATGTTTGTCTTGTTGTTTTTATTGTCTTGAATGATGTTTGTCTTGTTGTTTTTATTGTCTTGAATGATGTTTGTCTTGTTGTTTTTATTGTCTTGAATGATGTTTGTCTTGTTGTTTTTATTGTCTTGAATGATGTTTGTCCTGTTGTTTTTATTGTCTTGAAGTTGAATGATGTTTGTCTTGTTGTTTTTATTGTCTTGAATCATGTTTATCTTGTTGTTTTTATTGTCTTGAATAATGTTTGTCTTTTTATTGTTTTTATTGTCTTGAATAATGTTTGTCTTGTTGTTTTTATTGTCTTGAATGATGTTTGTCTTGTTGTTTTTATTGTCTTGAATGATGTTTGTCCTGTTGTTTTTATTGTCTTGAAGATGAATGATGTTTGTCTTGTTGTTTTTATTGTCTTGAAGATGAATGATGTTTGTCTTGTTGTTTTTATTGTCTTGAATGATGTTTGTCTTGTTGTTGTTTTTATTGTCTTGAATAATGTTTATCTTGTTTCTATTGTCTTGAATGATGTTTGTCTTGTTGTTTTTATTGTCTTGAATGATGTTTATCTTGTTTCTATTGTCTTGAATGATGTTTGTCTTGCCGTAAGAAGACCAAAGCAGTCAAAACGCGTCGTGTTTTATCTTTTAATTTGTTAGTTGTTTTCGTTTGGGGGAACAGTCATTTTTCTTTTCAGTTTGTTTCAGTGTTTTCGTTTGGGGGAATAGTCATTTAGTTGTTTTCGTTTGGGGGAATAGTGATTTAGTTGTTTTCGTTTGGGGGAATAGTCATTTAGTTGTTTTCGTTTGGGGGAATAGTCATTTAGTTGTTTTCGTTTGGGGGAATAGTGATTTAGTTGTTTTCGTTTGGGGGAATAGTTATTTAGTTGTTTTCGTTTGGGGGAATAGTGATTTAGTTGTTTTCGTTTGGGGGAATAGTCATTTAGTTGTTTTCGTTTGGGGAAATAGTCATTTAGTTGTTTTCGTTTGGGGGAACAGTCATATAGTTGTTTTCGTTTGGGGGAATAGTCATTTAGTTGTTTCCGTTTGGGGGAACAGTCATATAGTTGTTTCCGTTTGGGGAAACAGTCATTTAGTTGTTTTCGTTTGGGGGAAACAGTCATTGAGTTGTTTTCGTTTGGGCGAACAGTCATTTAGTTGTTTTTGTTTGGGGGAACAGTCATTTTTCTTTTAAGTTTGTTTCAGTTTCTGCCTGCAGGCACCTCAGAAACCATCATTAAAAAGAAAAGTGTCAAATTCTGTGGGCCCACACGCCCTACTCTCATTGTGACCCTGGTGTTGATTGCCTTCCCACATGTCCGTGTCCTTGATGTGGTTCTGTGGGGGTCATCAGTGTTGGCAAATTCATGAGAACTGTCATTGGACAGCCTTGGTAGTGCTATCCAGAAAGACAGCTGTGGGGGTCATCAGTGTTGGCAAATTCATGAGAACTGTCATTGGACAGCCTTGGTAGTGCTATCCAGAAAGACAGCTGTGGGGGTCATCAGTGTTGGCAAATTCATGAGAACTGTCATTGGACAGCCTTGGTAGTGCTATCCAGAAAGACAGCTGTGGGGGTCATCAGTGTTGGCAAATTCATGAGAACTGTCATTGGACAGCCTTGGTAGTGCTATCCAGAAAGACAGCTGTGGGGGTCATCAGTGTTGGCAAATTCATGAGAACTGTCATTGGACAGCCTTGGTAGTGCTATCCAGAAAGACAGCTGTGGGGGTCATCAGTGTTGGCAAATTCATGAGAACTGTCATTGGACAGCCTTGGTAGTGCTATCCAGAAAGACAGCTGTGGGGGTCATCAGTGTTGGCAAATTCATGAGAACTGTCATTGGACAGCCTTGGTAGTGCTATCCAGAAAGACAGCTGTGGGGGTCATCAGTGTTGGCAAATTCATGAGAACTGTCATTGGACAGCCTTGGTAGTGCTATCCAGAAAGACAGCTGTGGGGGTCATCAGTGTTGGCAAATTCATGAGAACTGTCATTGGACAGCCTTGGTAGTGCTATCCAGAAAGACAGCTGTGGGGGTCATCAGTGTTGGCAAATTCATGAGAACTGTCATTGGACAGCCTTGGTAGTGCTATCCAGAAAGACAGCTGCCTAACATTGGTTCTGTGACTAAGCTATCATTAGATCTAGTCGCAAAGTGAGGCAGCTGCAGGCGGAAATCTAAACAAATTTTAAATGTAGTTAATAGCGAACCGCCAAGAAAACATAGACAACTGAATCACAAGACAAAACATGACGTGTTTCGACCTCTTAGGTCTTCTTCAAGCAAGACACAAAACACTCAGGACAGCGAAAATGAACAAGCAATCACTTATCTTCATCCAGTTCAGCGCAAGATGGGGGTTGAATGTTATTTTGAGTAAGGAGTTTAGCAGGTGGTGTCCTGTGCATGTTGCTTCAGAACAGGCAGCAGTGAACGCCACCAAAGTGACTGGGCAGCAGTGCAGTGAGTCCTGAGGCGGGGTGTCCTAATCACTGGATTGTTGTTGCTAGGCTGCAGCTATGGACAGGGGGTGGGAATACACTGCAAGGGTGCAACACCACTCAAATGACGTAGAAGATGAAACGGGGGAAAAAAAAGATTAGCAAATTTGCTATAAGACCTTGCCAGTAAATTTGATTTTCTTTCTATTTTTTCTTTCTTTTTCTTTTCAAACTGTACATTGGTTGAATCACCCTTCAAAATACCACCTGTACTGTAAAATGTATGCAGTGCACAGGCGGTTGAAACAGTTTAATTTCATAGCAGGTTGATAATTTGCTAACCAAAGTCATGCACACTTTTCCCCATCCATATTAAAATCATAAAAGAACAATTGATTTTTATGTTATCCAAAGTATGATAATTGGAGTGAAAATAAACATGAAGTTTTTGACATGACAGCCTTGCCAAAAAAAAAAAAAAATTGTTCAGCAGTTAAATAGTAGGATGATGGAGCAAGTTTTGTTCTTTCATCTTCCTTTATCAATTATATTCATTACCTATAATATCATACATTAATTTTTGTTTTGGAACACCAATGGTTGCTTTAGTGTGAAGGCTACATCATGCTTTTGACCATGAATGCAGAAATGATAAGAAGTTATTCTGATGGAACTTTATAGATATGTCGACTGTTAAGCAGTCCTGTAATTTAATAAGATAAAGCTTTCATACTTCTAGCACTCTGCTCTAGGTAATTATCTGTAGCTCATTTCAGTTTCTATTGATAATCAGAACGAGAGGGTTATCTGATAGATCATAAAACAGTCAAAATAACCAGAACCAGAGGGTTATCTGTTAGATCATAAAACAGTCAAAATAACCAGAACCAGACGGTTATCTGTTAGATCATAAAACAGTCAAAATAACCAGAACCAGAGGGTTATCTGATAAATCATAAAACAGCCAAAATAACCAGAACCAGAGGGTTATCTGTTAGACCATAAAACAGCCAAAATAACCAGAACCAGAGGGTTATCTGATAGATCATAAAACAGCCAAAATAACCGGAACCAGAGGGTTATTTGATAGATCATAAAACAGCCAAAATAACAAGAACCAGAGGGTTATCTGATGGATCATAAAACAGCCAAAATAACCAGAACCAGAGGGTTATCTGATGGATCATAAAACAGCCAAAATAACCGGAACCAGAGGGTTATCTGTTAGATCATAAAACAGCCAAAATAACCAGAACCAGAGGGTTATCTGATGGATCATAAAACAGCCAAAATAACCAGAACCAGAGGGTTATCTGTTTGATCATAAAACAGCCAAAATAACCAGAACCAGAGGGTTATCTGTTAGATCATAAAACAGCCAAAATAACATCTAAGGTTGATATGGGGACCACTCAAAGGTTGTGTCGGAGATAGTGAAGAGAAATAAGAAAGGGGAAAAAAAAGAGATTTTATGTTAAAGTATGAGACTTTCAATCAAAAGGATTACGCTACTGTAAGTCACTTGAACAAAGGAAATCAACAGACTGAAAGTCAGGTGGTGAGGCACACACAGAGACTGAAAGTCAGGTGGTGAGGCACACACACAGACTGAACATCAGGTGGTGAGGCACACACAGAGACTGAACATCAGGTGGTGAGGCACACACACACACACACACACACACACACACACACACACACACACACACACACACAACGTGTGGAATCAGAGCAAGTTTCAAAGTAGCTTTTAGTAACTCCTTAGTTATGTGGATTTGACAGAAACATCAAATCAAGAGTCCTTGATTTTGTTCTGTTGTTTTGAAAGGTCTTTATAGCATAAGTAAAGTGAACAAAATGCTATCAACATCTAACAGCTTCAAATAATACTTGAAATTAAAGTTGATACTGAAAAATATCTCCCTTGATACGAATACTAAGTCTAGCAACACTTAAATGGCTGAATGTGAAACCATTTCAAAGCACCTGTAGGTAAGTAGACTGGACAGTTTGAAACAGTTGCTAACTCTTTGCACGAATGATAGACTTAGTATTCACTAATTCAGCTGTATAAGGCTAGTTTGATATAGTTTATAACATTTGATGGACAGATGTTTCCATACGTAGTGATATCACTGAATTGTTTGCTTGACAAGAATCATGCATGCACATATCTTCAAATGTTTCTATACGTAGTGACATCACTGAATTGTTTGCTTGACAAGAATCATGCATGCGCATTTTTTCATTCGTGTGAAAGCAGGGAGGCAACCATAACACAGGCATATTTGGTATTCATGTCACTTGTGTTTAGTGTCAGTGATTTCTTTTCTTTTTATATTTGGTGTAACCATTCAGTTTATGCTTATTGTCACCATGGCTTTGTAATGTTATTTGATTTGTCAGTTTGTATTTGATTTATTTATATGTTTGTTTTTGTAATCATGTTTTTATATGTTTTCCAATGTGCAGCCTTTTGTGTGAATCATCATTTTTGTGTTCCTCATTACAATTTTTTTTCTTTATCATTTGTATGTTTGTTTCATTCTCTGTGTGTTCAATTCATATCTTTGATGCAGAGTTATCAGAAAGTTTATTTGCATATTGTTTAAAAAAAAAAAGTGAACAAAAGTATTAAACATTCAGCAATGTAATTATAACATGTGGTGTGTGTGTGTGTGTGTGTGTGTGTGTGTGTGTGTGTGTGTGTGTTGCAGAAAGCAGTTCTTCAAAGTGCATACAATGGAACATTTGAAGGGAATGGCTACTTAAGGTAAAAGTGTTTGCATAATTTCTAACACACTTCAGTCAACATATTTTAGTATGTGTCTGCGTCTTTGCATATTGATAAAAATATCACTTTTTTTTGTTTTTGTTAATGACTTGTGAGTTGACAGCTCTGATATGGCCCTTTGTGGTCGGCTGGGCTATAAGCAACATTACCTTTCCTTACCTTATCTGTCCTACCTAGTTATCATGCAGAACACTCTTTTGTATGGTCGAGACAACCAATTGACATAAAGTGTGTGTTTGTTGTGCAGCCTGGGCATCATCTACGCCGTGTTTTCTGTGTCCAACTGGGCCGCACCCTCAGTGGTCAGTTTTGCAGGCCCCAAAATCTCCATGGTGCTTGGATCTGCTCTCTATTTGTAAGTTGTGTTGCTGTACAGGTTTAACGTGGTGACAGCCCTGATGTGGCCCTTTGCGGTCGGCTGGGCTATAAGCAACATTATCTTATCTTATCCTGCTGTACAGGTGACTGGAACCTCTCAGTAGATACCTGTTTTGTAAGTTGTGTTGCTGTACAGGTGGACTGGAACCCCAGTAGATACCTGTTTTGTAAGTTGTGTTGCTGTACAGGTGACTGGAACCCCAGTAGATACCTGTTTTGTAAGTTGTGTTGCTGTACAGGTGACTGGAACCTCAGTAGATACCTGTTTTGTAAGTTGTGTTGCTGTACAGGTGACTGGAACCCCAGTCGATACCTGTTTTGAAATTGAAGCAAGATCTCAAGAGGTTGGGAAACTTCGAGAGGCGAGTCTGATGTATTTTATGATAGAGAGAAATGTTTTATAAAAACGAAAGAGGGAGTTCTTTTTAAAGATTTGTTTTCAAATTTGTTGAATAGTAAGCATGGATAGTGTTGTTAGGAACTACTTTTTTGATGATAAACTCTATATGTCATGCTTTGAGGTAAAAGCGATTGGAAAAGCTGTTTTGAAAAATCTGTCTTTTCTTTTAAACAAAATTTTCGTTTCGAAAGTGCTATTCTGTAACAAATTTGAAATTTTTAACTCACCTGTGTAACAGTGTGAATCTTTATAATCTGTTTTAGTTGTGTGTGTGTGTGTGTGTGTGTGTGTGTGTGTGTGTGTGTGTGTGTATTAACTTGAGTGAACTAAAGTGATAATCTTTCAGTGGAGAAAAAAATCTGTGTAATGCATTTACTTTTGGCAATCAGAGATTAGAGACTAGTAACTCATTTAAGAATTTTGATATTTTGTTCAGTTGAACTGGTATATTTTTCAAAGAGAAAAACTAATGTGGTTATGATCAAGCACTGATGTCAATTTTCTCCTTTCGGCAAATAGCTTGAAAATAAAATTTACCTGTTAATGTTTACTTTTCCATTTAAAGGTGGTACCAGTATTATATATGGTTTTCAATTGTAGGGATTTGAGTATATTTATGCTTTGGAAAAGCTACAACTGAGATTTCATAAACATTTGTTCAGATTGGAAAATATACTATGACTTCCCAAATATGGCCAAGAACGCATTTAAACCATTGGAGGTGAATCATCCAATTACGGCCAAGAACGCATATAAACCATTGGAGGTGAATCATCCAATTACGGCCAAGAACGCATATAAACCATTGGAGGTGAATCATCCAAATATGCCCAAGAAAGCACTTAAACCATTGGAGGTGAATCATCCACGTTTTGGCACATGAAAGCAGCAAATTAAACAGCCCTACTTAATTCTGCATGAACAATTAACAGTTAACAGTTACCACCAACACAGTGTTGATTTGCCTGTGTCACAGGATCAAGCATGACTGGATAAAACAATGTTTGACAACGCCGATAAAAATGGAAAAAGACTGAAATGGACCATCAAAAATGAGTGTAATACAGCCATGATGCAAACATTTAGTTGTCATCAGGACTAAAACTTCATGTGTTTAAAGGCTGTTGACTTGGAAGGGGGCCTTGATTTGAGTGATGATTGGTCCGCTGTATCGTGTGCATGCCTTTTTCACCTCAGAGTGAAGTCAAAAATAGGCTACAGACATCATTCCCTTCACTCTCCCCCATTCCCCTTTCCCACTGCCTTTTAATTACCTGTGTGTAATGTCCTTAATGTACACACTGCCTACATTAACATACAAAGAACACGTTTTGACTGGCACAGACTGACAGAGTGAGTGAGTTGAGTTTCATCGCTGAACCAAAGGCAACTCAGAGCTGGCCAAGGCTTTTTTTAAACTGACATCTTGTTTTGAACTGGCTGTCATGATGAGACTGTGTTGGTCGTACTACGTGAGTCAGAAGGCAAATTGCCTCTCTTGGTCAAGCCTGCTTCTCTTGTTAACTGGAATATGTAGCAAGGTTTAGAGTGTAACATCTTAGATAAATCCCGCGGGGTCTTGTAGCACTTGTTTGTTTACACATCAGGTTTAATTGTCTTCTTCTTGTTCTGGTGTGATGGCAAGGATCAAATAATGTAATTTGTGTTATCACGATTTAGAGACGATCTGCAGCATATAATTTTGTAATAGTATTTGCTTTACAATTGCAAATGTTTAGTAATTATATGATATAAAACACGACTATCATTATGTGGAGAACACTTGCACAGATATAACAACACAACAATAATACACATGATGATATGAATGTGTGTGTGTGTGTGTGTGTGTGTGTGTGTGTGTGTGTGTGTTTGTGTGTGTGTGTGTGTGTGTGTGTTCATGACTTTATGATTCAAAGCATGTTGCACTGAACACGAATTAAAGGAAACCAGCATTGTTTTTGTTTCAGCATTTTTATATTGTCCTTTCTGAAACCAATGGTGTGGGCATTGTACACGGGATCTGCACTTGTTGGCATAGGAGCAGCAAGTGAGTAGCTCTGTTTTGTCTGCTTATATTTCATGCAAGAGGAAATCGGATGAGTTCAGCTTTCTGTGCACATTAGCCAAAATGTCAGACATTGCTTAGGAATAAGAACACAGCTAGAATCACAAGGTCACAAGGACTGATAATCACGTCCAGACTTTTTGAGCTTTTTCATGAAAAGTTGTACATATTCATCTCGTAATAGTTGCACTGATAACAGTTCTTTTGGATTTAGATGTACACATATTGCTCAATTGTGTACAGTTTAATTGTTACTGGCCTCTTTATTTCAGATTTGTTCATTAATTGGTGTCATTATCCTTGTAGTTAAAAGTGAGCCTTTGTCCATGTGGAAACAGCATGCTTAGTGAATGCTGTTACTTTATTATATGGATTATTTTCACCTTTTTTTAAATTTTGCTCTGCTTTTGCTTTTTATTGTATATTTCTCATTCAGATCCTGTATATGGTTTAAGCAATTGTTTTTTTGATCCTGATGTGCTGTTGAAAATATTTGTTGGCACTGTATGTTTGACAGCTAGACAGACACAGACTGACCGACTGGCTGACCCAAAAGAAAACTGTTGTATAAATTACACATATTCTACACAGTAACATACACACACCATTCACACACACGACACACATACACACTCTCTCTTTCTCTCTCTCATTTTTGTTTCGTACTGTCTGTATCATGTAAAAAGGAGATACCCTTGATCCAGCATGAATGCATTTCCAATTCCTTGGCCTGTAGCCATGTGATGTTCAGACTGAGTAAAGCCTGTAGCCATGTGATGTTCAGACTGAGTAAAGCCTGTAGCCGTGTGATGTTCATACTGAGTAAAGCCTGTAACAGTATGATGTTCATACTGAGTAAAGCCTGTAGCCGTGTGATGTTCATACTGAGTAAAGCCTGTAGCATACTGAGTAAAGCCTGTAGCTGTGTGATGTTCATACTGAGTAAAGCCTGTAGCCGTGTGATGTTCATACTGAGTAAAGCCTGTAGCATACTGAGTAAAGCCTGTAGCCATGTGATGTTTATACTGAGTAAAGCCTGTAGCCGTGTGATGTTCATATCGAGTAAAGCCTGTAGCCGTGTGATGTTCATACTGAGTAAAGCCTGTAGCCGTGTGATGTTCATACCGAGTAAAGCCTTTAGCCGTGTGATGTTCATACCGAGTAAAGCCTTTAGCGGTGTGATGTTCATACTGAGTAAAGCCTGTAGCCGTGTGATGTTCATACCGAATAAAGCCTTTAGCCGTGTGATGTTCATACTGAGTAAAGCCTGTAGCCGTGTGATGTTCATACCGAGTAAAGCCTTTAGCCGTGTGATGTTCATACTGAGTAAAGCCTGTAGCCGTGTGATGTTCATACTGAGTAAAGCCTGTAGCTATGTGATGTTCATACTGAGTAAAGCCTGTAGCCGTGTGATGTTCATACTGAGTAAAGCCTTTAGCCGTGTGATGTTCATACCGAGTAAAGCCTGTAGCCATGTGATGTTCATACCGAGTAAAGCCTTTAGCTGTGTGATGTTCATACTGAGTAAAGCCTGTAGCCGTGTGATGTTCATACTGAGTAAAGCCTGTAGCCATGTGATTTCATACTGAGTAAAGCCTGTAGCATACTGAGTAAAGCCTGTAGCCGTGTGATGTTCATACTGAGTAAAGCCTTTGCCGTGTGATGTTCATATTGAGTAAAGCCTGTAGCATACTGAGTAAAGCCTGTAGCCGTGTGATGTTCATACTGAGTAAAGCCTGTAGCCGTGTGATGTTCATACCGAGTAAAGCCTGTAGCCGTGAGATGTTCATACTGAGTAAAGCCTGTAGCCGTGTGATGTTCATACTGAGTAAAGCCTGTAGCCGTGTGATGTTCATACCGAGTAAAGCCTTTAGCCGTGTGATGTTCATACTGAGTAAAGCCTGTAGCCGTGTGATGTTCATACCGAGTAAAGCCTTTAGCCGTGTGATGTTCATACTGAGTAAAGCCTGTAGCCATGTGATGTTCATACCGAGTAAAGCCTTTAGCCGTGTGATGTTCATACTGAGTAAAGCCTGTAGCCGTGTGATGTTCATACTGAGTAAAGCCTGTAGCCGTGTGATGTTCATACTGAGTAAAGCCTGTAGCCGTGTGATGTTCATACTGAGTAAAGCCTGTAGCCGTGTGATGTTCAGACTGAGTAAAGCCTGTAGCCGTGTGATGTTCATACCGAGTAAAGCCTTTAGCCGTGTGATGTTCATACTGAGTAAAGCCTGTAGCATATTGAGTAAAGCCTGTAGCCGTGTGATGTTTATACTGAGTAAAGCCTGTAGCCGTGTGATGTTCATACTGAGTAAAGCCTGTAGCCATGTGATGTTCATACTGAGTAAAGCCTTTAGCCGTGTGATGTTCATACTGAGTAAAGCCTGTAGCCGTGTGATGTTCATACTGAGTAAAACCTGTAGCCATGTGATGTTCATACTGAGTAAAGCCTGTAGCCGTGTGATGTTCATACTGAGTAAAGCCTGTAGCCGTGTGATGTTCATACTGAGTAAAGCCTGTAGCATACTGAGTAAAGCCTGTAGCCGTGTGATGTTCATACTGAGTAAAGCCTGTAGCATACTGAGTAAAGCCTGTAGCCGTGTGATGTTCATACTGAGTAAAGCCTGTAGCCATGTGATGTTCATACTGAGTAAAGCCTGTAGCCGTGTGATGTTCAGACTGAGTAAAGCCTGTAGCCACGTGATGTTCATACTGAGTAAAGCCTGTATCCGTGTGATGTTCATACTGAGTAAAGCCTGTAGCAGTATGATGTTCATACTGAGAAAAGCCTGCAGCCGTGTGATGTTCATACTGAATAAAGCCTGTAGCAGTATGATGTTCATACTGAGTAAAGCCTGCAGCCGTGTGATGTTCATACTGAGTAAAGCCTGTAGCAGTATGATGTTCATACTGAGTAAAGCCTGCAGCCTGCAGCCGTGTGATGTTCATACTGAATAAAGCTGTAGCAGTATGATGTTCATACCGAGTAAAGCCTTTAGCCGTGTGATGTTCATACTGAGTAAAGCCTGTAGCCGTGTGATGTTTCATACCGAGTAAAGCCTTTAGCCGTGTGATGTTCATACTGAGTAAAGCCTGTAGCCGTGTGATGTTCATACCGAGTAAAGCCTTTAGCCGTGTGATGTTCATACTGAGTAAAGCCTGTAGCCGTGTGATGTTCATACTGAGTAAAGCCTGTAGCCATGTGATGTTCATACTGAGTAAAGCCTGTAGCCGTGTGATGTTCATACTGAGTAAAGCCTTTAGCCGTGTGATGTTCATACCGAATAAAGCCTGTAGCCATGTGATGTTCATACTGAGTAAAGCCTGTAGCCATGTGATGTTCATACCGAGTAAAGCCTTTAGCCGTGTGATGATCATACTGAGTAAAGCCTGTAGCCGTGTGATGTTCATACTGAGTAAAGCCTGTAGCCATGTGATGTTCATACTGAGTAAAGCCTGTAGCATAGTGAGTAAAGCCTGTAGCCATGTGATGTTCATACTGAGTAAAGCTTGTAGCATACTTAGTAAAGCCTGCAGCTGTGTGATGTTCATACTGAGTAAAGCCTGTAGCCGTGTGATGTTCATACTGAGTAAAGCCTGTAGCCGTGTGATGTTCATACCGAGTAAAGCCTGTAGCCGTGTGATGTTCATACCGAGTAAAGCTGTAGCCGTGTGATGTTCATACTGAGTAAAGCCTGTAGCCGTGTGATGGTTGTACTGAGTAAAGCCTGTAGCTGTGTGATGTTCATACTGAGTAAAGCCTGTAGCCATGTGATGTTCATACCGAGTAAAGCCTTTAGCCGTGTGAGTTCATACTGAGTAAAGCCTGTAGCCGTGTGATGTTCATACTGAGTAAAGCCTGTAGCCGTGTGATGTTCATACTGAGTAAAGCCTGTAGCATACTGAGTAAAGCCTGTAGCCGTGTGATGTTCATACTGAGTAAAGCCTGTAGCCGTGTGATGTTCATACCGAGTAAAGCCTTTAGCCGTGTGATGTTCATACTGAGTAAGGCCTCTAGCCGTGTGATGTTCATACCGAGTAAAACCTGTAGCCATGTGATGTTCATACTGAGTAAAGCCTGTAGCCGTGTGATGTTCAGACTGAGTAAAGCCTGTAGCCATGTGATGTTCATACTGAGTAAAGCCAGTATCCGTGTGATGTTCATACTGAGTAAAGCCTGTAGCAGTATGATGTTCATACTGAGAAAAGCCTGCAGCCGTGTGATGTTCATACTGAATAAAGCCTGTAGCAGTATGATGTTCATACTGAGTAAAGCCTGCAGCCGTGTGATGTTCATACTGAGTAAAGCCTGTAGCAGTATGATGTTCATACTGAGTAAAGCCTGCAGCCTGCAGCCGTGTGATGTTCATACTGAATAAAGCCTGTAGCAGTATGATGTTCATACTGAGTAAAGGCTTTAGCCGTGTGATGTTCATACTGAGTAAAGCCTGTAGCCGTGTGATGTTCATACCGAGTAAAGCCTGCAGCCGTGTGATGTTCATACTGAATAAAGCCTGTAGCAGTATGATGTTCATACTGAGTAAAGCCTGCAGCCGTGTGATGTTCATACTGAGTAAAGCCTGTAGCCGTGTGATGTTCATACTGAGTAAAGCCTTTAGCCGTGTGATGTTCATACCGAGTAAAGCCTTTAGCCGTGTGATGTTCATACTGAGTAAAGCCTGTAGCCGTGTGATGTTCATACCGAGTAAAGCCTTTAGCCGTGTGATGTTCATACTGAGTAAAGCCTGTAGCCGTGTGATGTTCATACCGAGTAAAGCCTTTAGCTGTGTGATGTTCATACTGAGTAAAGCCTGTAGCCGTGTGATGTTCATACTGAGTAAAGCCTGTAGCCGTGTGATGTTCATACTGAGTAAAGCCTGTAGCCGTGTGATGTTCATACTGAGTAAAGCCTGTAGCAGTATGATGTTCATACTGAGTAAAGCCTGTAGCCATGTGATGTTCATACTGAGTAAAGCCTGTAGCCATGTGATGTTCATGCTGAGTAAAGCCTGTAGCCGTGTGATGTTCATACTGAGTAAAGCCTGTAGCCGTGTGATGTTCATACTGAGTAAAGCCTGTAGCCGTGTGATGTTCATACTGAGTAAAGCCTGTAGCCATGTGATGTTCATACTGAGTAAAGCCTGTAGCCATGTGATGTTCATGCTGAGTAAAGGCTGTAGCATACTGAGTAAAGCCTGTAGCCGTGTGATGTTCATACTGAGTAAAGCCTGTAGCATACTGAGTAAAGCCTGTAGCCGTGTGATGTTCATACTGAGTAAAGCCTGTAGCAGTATGCTGTTCATACTGAGTAAAGCCAGAGTTTCACTTCCTTGGCCTGTAGCAGTATGATGTTCATACTGAGTAAAACCTGTAGCCGTGTGATGTTCATACTGAGAAAAGACTGTAGCCATGGGATGTTCATACTGAGTAAAGCCTGTAGCCATGTGATGTTCATACTGAGTAAAGCCTGTAGCATACTGAGTAAAGCCTGTAGCCATGTGATGTTCATACTGAGTAAAGCCTGTAGCATACTGAGTAAAGCCTGTAGCCGTGTGATGTTCATACTGAGTAAAGCCTGTAGCAGTATGATGTTCATACTGAGTAAAGCCAGAGTTTCACTTCCTTGGCCTGTAGCAGTATGATGTTCATACTGAGTAAAACCTGTAGCCGTGTGGTGTTCATACTGAGAAAAGACTGTAGCCATGGGATGTTCATACTGAGTAGAGCCTGTAGCCATGTGATGTTCATACTGAGTAAAGCCTGTAGCATACTGAGTAAAGCCTGTAGCCATGTGATGTTCATACTGAGTAAAGCTTGTAGCATACTGAGTAAAGCCTGTAGCCGTGTGATGTTCATACTGAGTAAAGCCTGTAGCCGTGTGATGTTCATACTGAGTAAAGCCTTTAGCCGTGTGATGTTCAGACTGAGTAAAGCCTGTAGCCGTGTGATGGTTATACTGAGTAAAGCCTGTAGCCATGTGATGTTCATACTGAGTAAAGCCTGTAGCCATGTGATGTTCATACTGAGTAAAGGCTGTAGCATACTGAGTAAAGCCTGTAGCCGTGTGATGTTCATACTGAGTAAAGCCTGTAGCATACTGGGTAAAGCCTGTAGCCGTGTGATGTTCATACTGAGTAAAGCCTGTAGCAGTATGATGTTCATACTGAGTAAAGCCAGAGTTTCACTTCCTTGGCCTGTAGCAGTATGATGTTCATACTGAGTAAAGCCTGTAGCTGTGTGATGTTCATACTGAGTAAAGCCTGTAGCCGTGTGATGTTCATACTGAGTAAAGCCTGTAGCCGTGTGATGTTCATACTGAGTAAAGCCTGTAGCCGTGTGATGTTCATACTGAGTAAAGCCTGTAGCCGTGTGATGTTCATACTGAGTAAAGCCTGTAGCCGTGTGATGTTCATACTGAGTAAAGCCTGTAGCCGTGTGATGTTCATACTGAGTAAAGCCTGTAGCAGTATGATGTTCATACTGAGTAAAGCCTGTAGCCGTGTGATGTTCATACTGAGTAAAGCCTGTAGCAGTATGATGTTCATACTGAGTAAAGCCTGTAGCAGTATGATGTTCATGCTGAGTAAAGCCTGTAGCCGTGTGATGTTCATACTGAGTAAAACCTGTAGCCATGTGATGTTCATACTGAGTAAAGCCTGTAGCCGTGTGATGTTCATACTGAGTAAAGCCAGAGTTTCACTTCCTTGGCCTATAGCAGTATGATGTTCATACTGGGTAAAGCCAGAGTTTTCACTTCCTTGGCCTGTAGCCGTGTGGTGTTCAGACTGAGTAAGGCCAGAGTTTCAGAAACAGAGTATGTCTAGTTGTGACAGATTGTCATGCGTCGTTTCTTTCTCTCTAAAGGAAAGCAGAGTATGTCTAGTCGTGACTGCTCATCACTGTTTCAGTTTTATGGACGGCCCAAGGCAACTTTCTCACCATCAACTCAGACTCTGGCACTATTGGCAGGAACAGTGGAATCTTCTGGGCCTTGCTTCAGTGTAGGTAAGTGGACGGATGTGTGCTTCACAGATGACAGTGCATGAAGTATTTCCTGATTAAAGAAAATACACCTGTCTTTTCATGGTGAATTGTGTGCCTGTCAGATCACCCAAGTCATCATGTATGCAGCAGTTATTGCTTAGTGACAGTTTTGTTGATAAGCCTAGAAGGCATAAGAGGTTAACACTGAAAATGTAAGTTACTTTTGAGAACTATTCTTACAGTAATATGATTTACACAAACTGTCTTTTCATGAGTGTTGACACGTATGTTTTACTGATGGTGATTTCCCTACACAAGAATGGTGTATATGTATGCATGTACATGTGTGTGTGTGTGTGAGTGTGTGTGTGTGTGTGCGTGCGTGCCTGCCTGCCTGCCTGCCTGCCTGCCTGCCTGCCTGCCTGCCTGCGTGCGTGCGTGTGTGCCTGTGTGTGTGTGATTTGTGGATGTGGGTGTTGAAATTATTTGTGTTTGTGTGTGAATGTGTGTTATATATATGTGTGTTCTTTTTATCTGTACATGAACGGAACGACTTCTGTGTCTGTGGTTCTCTCTGTCGTTCTCTCTGTGGATATATATATGTGTGTGTGTGTATATATATATATGTATATGTGTGCCTAGTCAGGCATTGCTCCTCCGTTTCCAAAGTCTGTCCTATGCGCTGACCTTCGAACCATGTTCTGCTGTACCATCGTTCCCAAAACATCTCTCCATTCTTCATACACACACCTTCTTCATCTTCCCGCTTGGTTTCTCTCCATCCCCACCCCCGTCATCCTCCACCTCTTCTTCCTCTGACGTTACATTCCTCCTCTCTCCTACCCCCCCCCCTCCCCTCCCCTCATTCCCACCCCGCCATTCTTTTGATCCCACATGCTGATAGACAATTAAACTAGGGCTACACTCGAGCAGTCTTCTGCAAAAAGATTCATTTGGGATCATATGCTGTATCATGTCTAGGGGAGTGCAGGGTATAGCCGCTTGGCTAGCTCTGTTCGGCTTAGCTTTATGGCTAACACAGTAATATGACACACATCAGATTTGTAACGAAAACAAGTAGCTTACATATATCAATCTGTTTACAACATGGAAAATAAACAGTTCTGTTTGTCGCATTGATCGACAGCACTTGTCTTTGTCTGTTTGTGGACAGCTTGCTGTTTGGCAACATGTACAGTTACTTTGTGTTCCAGGGAGAGGATGTAATTGATAGCACTTGTCTTTGTCTGTGGGCAGCTTGCTGTTTGGCAACATGTACAGTTACTTTGTGTTCCGGGGCGAAGAGACCATCCCTGACTCCTCCAGAACGCGCCTCTTCATCGGGCTGAGTGGGGCCGGGCTGCTGGGGGTCCTGGTCTTGTTCCTGCTCCGCAAGCCGAAACCCAGGACAGCAGCTGGAGACGCAGGCAGTTTGAATGACAGGTGAGGGAATGAGAAGACCGCAGTACAGGGATCTTAACCCTCTTTAGTATGCACTTACCCGAGCTTAGTTACGCCGAAAAACCATCGGCAAGGTAAATAACTCCGTAATTTGAACATGGTTACCCATTTAAAAATTAATTTAAAAGAGAGGAAAGGAAATAGTGAAATGAAAATAATTTTAAAACTTCCTACGAATATATATGTTGCTATATCATAAGTTTGAAGAATATCACATGAGCCATTTACTCAGGAGAAAAAAAAATCTTCTTCAGAACTTTCTTCCGAATCATACCTGGAACCTCATCCCAGTCGAAATCTAGGTCACTCTAAGCTTCATTACCCAGCACTTTCACTAAGTCTCATGCCGTAAATCCTACAAATCACAGTATCTTCATCACTAAATCTCGTTATAGAACGGCAGAAATCAATGTTTGAGATGGCAAAAAACAGCATTTCGACCACAAAACTTAAAAAATTCGTAACTCGAGAACTACGGCACGTATCGACTCGCGGTTTTTTGCAAACGGAAGTAAATGGCCACAGGAAGAAGGAAGTCACGTTCTCGCGAGACTTCCTTTTCTACGAGAAATATGGCGGCGCCCATTGTTGCCACGTGTTTTTACGGGTGCTGGGAGGCGCTCAGCG
>CM031596.1:2466732-2516732 GCA_018398815.1 Conus ventricosus
ACATTACATACAGAGATATGTACATTATATACAGAGATATATATACAACATTACATACAGAGATTGTACATTATATACAGAGATATATTTATATATATATATATATATATATATATATATATATATATATATATATATATATATATATATAATATATATATTACAACATTACATACAGAGATATGTACATTATATACAGAGATATATATATATATATATATATATATATATATATATATATATATATATATATATATATATTATATATACAACATTACATACCGATATGTACATTATATACAGAGATATATATACAACATTACATACAGAGATATGTACATTATATACAGAGATATATATACAACATTACATACCGATATGTACATTATATACAGAGATATATATACAACATTACATACAGAGATATGTACATTATATACAGAGATATCTATACAACATTACATAGCGATATGTACATTATATACAGAGATATATATACAACATTACATACAGATATATATACAACATTACATACCAATATGTACCACTGTAGCACTTTTTGTAAAGGGGCACAGGCCCAGTGAGTGAAAGAAGTGAAAAGACGGCAGGTCTGGAAGAAGGGATCAGTTTGTGATCACATGGAAAGCATGGGCTATTCTAGCATTCTCTCTGCAGAGTGCTAGCGAGAATGTCGTCATTGTTTGGAACAGTCGTGCTGTGGACTGCATGGGAGACGTTTCCATGGATATGTTTGGATGGTTGAGTGTGTGTTTGGTGTGTGGTGAAAGGCACTATGTTTGTGTGTCAAGTGAAGTCAATTTTTTTGTTTTTTTTTGGAGAGCTCATTGTTTTTTTTTTTATTGAACAATTTTTCATTTTTTGCAAGACATACACAACTTCATACAGAGACATATGCATTTTCTTCATAAGTTGTACATGGGGAGGGAAAGAAAAAAACAAAAACAAAAAAAAAACCCAAAAAAACACATCCTTCCCCCTCCCCTATATATATATATCTGTATTCACATATACACATGGTGAATAACAGCACTCTCAAATATTACACACTTTCCCCTCCCTCCCTCCCATCTCTGTGTGGGGTATAATTTCTGCCATATTTACAAGAATAAATGAAACGAGGATGAGAAAATCAAACTAAGTATAGATACAGTTTGTACTTTACATCAGTGTCAACATACATCATACTGCACACACTGTACAGTTATAGGCAACATGTGCACACACTTGAGTATTTGGGAGTGAGGTCCGAAAGCCATGGGTAACAAACAATTACCTTATACAATAGACAATGCATGTGCATACAAGACTGAAGAACAATTGGTGATACTCGTGTAATAAAATAGATATTTGTGGAATGGGAGAAAGAAGGCAATCAAGGAATTACTGTAAGATAGGGGGACCAGGTTTCTTCAAACTGTCTTGCATTACAATTTATAACAGCCAAATATTTTTCAATATTATATCTATTTTTCAAAGTTGATGAAGATAAACTCTTGGAAATAAGAAGAATTCTAACATCATGGAAGAAAAGGCAAATCACCCCTTTTGGCAAAATAACAGTTATCAAGACTTTAGTATTTTCAAAAATTGTCTATCTCCTGATCAACCTGCCGGACCCCCCGGATGATTTCATTACATCCTTAGAAAGGGAACTATACACCTTTTTATGGAATGGGAAGAGGGGTAAAATTTTAAAAAGTCAGTAATTGAAAAAGAATACAGTGCTGGTGGCTTAAAAATGCTTAACGTTAGAAATTTTATGTCTTCCATGAAAATCAGTTTTTTTGTTTAAATTTTGAGATGGTGCATTGATGAACAAGATATTCATGATTTTTACATCAGTCCATGTGTCAGAAAGAAACAGAAAAGAAGAAGGAAAAATAGAAGAAAATGAGTGGAAATATAATGAAAAAAAGAATACAGTTGTATGAAAAAAAAGTGTGTGTGTGTGTGTGTGTGTGTGTGTGTGTGTGTACATGTGTGTATGTCAACAAGGAAACTGTCTTTAAGAACCAATGGACTACAAAGGGCAGTAAAGATACCACTGTTCAGTCACAAAGTGTTTATGTATACTTTCACTTATTTGCTTGCTGCTTCTTTGTCTGTTTCATAACCAAGTTTAACAGAAGGAAGGATGGAGAAATACTAGAATTGATCAATCTTACTTTTTTCCCCCCATTTGATTATGAGTTGTGCACAAGCATGGAATAAATGTGAGAGGCGTGGTTGATGACCCGTTGACCTGTCTTATGGCCGGCGGCTAGTGGGCCCTCTGACGGTAGCACAGGGAACTCTGACAGCTCAGAGATTACCGGCACCGAGTCACGTCCACAGAGGTGAGAGGTTTGTTGTCTGCCCACCTGGCATGGGAACTCTTCTGATTTAGAGGTGGTGCATTCTGCATGGCTTCCCCTTAGAAGTGGCTCGTGTCTAGAATGTTAAAGCTCTTCATTCTAACTGGAGAGAGGGTTGGTGTGTGTGGCTTGTGTCTAGAATGTCAAAGCTCTTCTGTTCTACCTAGAGAGAGGGTTGGTGTGTGTGGCTTGTGTCTAGAATGTTAAAGGTCTTCTTTCTCACTGGAGAGAGGGTTGGTGTGTGTGGCTTGTGTCTAGAATGTTAAAGGTCTTCTGTTCTACCTGGAGAGAGGGTTGATGTGTGTGGCTTGTGTCTAGAATGTTAAAGGTCTTCTGTTCTACCTAGAGAGAGGGTTGGTGTGTGTGGCTTGTGTCTAGAATGTTAAAGGTCTTCTGTTCTACCTAGAGAGAGGGTTGGTGTGTGTGGCTTGTGTCTAGAATGTTAAAGGTCTTCTGTTCTACCTGGAGAGAGGGTTGGTGTGTGTGGCTTGTGTCTGGAATGTTAAAGCTCTTCTTTCTGACTGGAGAGAGGGTTGGTGTGTGTGGCTTGTGTCTAGAATGTTAAAGGTCTTCTTTCTGACTGGAGAGAGGGTGTTGGCTTGTGTCTGGAATGTTAAAGCTCTTCTTTCTGACTGGAGAGAGGGTTGGTGTGTGTGGCTTGTGTCTAGAATGTTAAAGCTCTTCTGTTCTACCTAGAGAGAGGGTTGGTGTGTGTGGCTTGTGTCTAGAATGTTAAAGCTCTTCTGTTCTAACTGGAGAGAGGGTTGATGTGTGTGGCTTGTGTCTAGAATGTTAAAGCTCTTCTGTTCTAACTGGAGTAGGCATTGGTTCTTCAGATCCATTTGCATAGAGCTTGTAGATACAGTGCTGTCACTGGGTGCTGCTGAGGGAGGGGACAGAACCCACTGGGTGCTGCTGAGGGGGGGACAGAACCCACTGGGTGCTGCTGAGGGAGGGGACAGAACCCCCTGGGTGCTGCTGAGGGAGGGGGCAGAACTCACTGGGTGCTGCTGAGGGAGGGGCAGAACTCACTGGGTGCTGCTGAGGGAGGGACAGAACCCACTGGGTGCTGCTGAGGGAGGGGACAGAACTCACTGGGTGCTGCTGAGGGAGGGGACAGAACTCACTGGGTGCTGCTGAGGGAGGGGGCAGAACTCACTGGGTGCTGCTGAGGGAGGGGGCAGAACTCACTGGGTGTTGCTGAGGGAGGGGACAGAACTCACTGGGTGCTGCTGAGGGAGGGGACAGAACCCACTGGGTGCTGCTGAGGGAGGGGGCAGAACTCCTGGGTGCTGCTATGGGAGGGGACAGAACTCACTGGGTGCTGCTGAGGGAGGGGACAGAACCCACTGGGTGCTGCTGAGGGAGGGGGCAGAACTCCTGGGTGCTGCTATGGGAGGGGACAGAACTCACTGGGTGCTGCTGAGGGAGGGGACAGAACCCACTGGGTGCTGCTGAGGGAGGGGACAGAACTCCCTGGGTGCTGCTGAGGGAGGGGACAGAACTCACTGGGTGCTGCTGAGGGAGGGGACAGAACTCACTGGGTGCTGCTGAGGGAGGGGACAGAACTCACTGGGTGCTGCTGAGGGAGGGGACAGAACCCACTGGGTGCTGCTGAGGGACAGAACTCACTGGGTGCTGCTATGGGAGGGGACAGAACTCACTGGGTGCTGCTGAGGGAGGGGCAGAACCCACTGGGTGCTGCTGAGGGAGGGGACAGAACTCCCTGGGTGCTGCTGAGGGAGGGGACAGAACTCACTGGGTGCTGCTATGGGAGGGGACAGAACTCACTGGGTGCTGCTATGGGAGGGGACAGAACTCACTGGGTGCTGCTGAGGGAGGGGACAGAACCCTGTACATCTTTGTTCAGTCGTGGATCTGTGCAGCACACTCTTTGCTGCCTGACAGAAAGGGGAACACTTCAAAAGTTGAAGTGATGGAAATTTTTGCATTGGGGGAAACTTCAAAAGCTGAAGTAATGGAATTTTTTGCATTGGGGAAAACTTCAAAAGCTGAAGTGATGGATTTTTTTTGCATTGGGGAACACTTCAAAAGCTGAAGTGATGGAAGTTTTGTTTGCATTGGGGAAAACTTCAAAAGCTGAAGTGATGGAATTTTTTGCACCATCGTGTACTTCTGTGTATGTTGTTTTCCACCATTTTTATTTGTTTATTGCACTCTGGGTATGGGTTGGTATGTGCATGATCACTAACATGTGTTGGGAGCATTATCTGGGTTCAGTGTATGTGAAAGTTTCTTTCGTCCCCACTTTTTGTTAATTGATGGTTTTGCATATCTGTCATAATTTCTTTTTAATAGATGGTTTTGCATGCCTGTCTTAATTTCATGCCTGTTTCCTTTTCTTTTTTTCCCATGTATGTTTTAATAAAAATGTTCTGTTCATAGCTTTGTGCACTTTTTTGTTCTTTTTTAGTACAGCTTTTACTTCCTGGAATTTACATTGATTTCTTTTACACTTTAGTGCTTTTCCATATTGCACGTTACTGGGCAAATGTATGGGAATTACACAATGAAACACTTTTTGTTTTTTGTTGTTTGTATTTTTTGTATGTTAGAAATATGAGTTGCAGATAAATAGGTAGCTGACCTTTGAACAGAAAGCAAAGCCAAAAAATAAGATTGAACAAATTTTAAACTTCGAAACAGTCTGCTGTGAATAAGATGGGATATACAAGTCAGGTTTTTGTCTATATTGTTATTGTCATGATTGTAATTATTATTATCATTATAGATGTCTTTTAAACATCTGTTAAAGATGAGTATATATGTATTTGGTAGCAGCATTGCTAGAGTAATAGTAGCAGAAATTTAACATATCTTCATTGAAAGTTCAAATGAGCAGGGACGCAAGATTTAGTACATGTTCACAAATTTGATATTTTGTGGTTAGTCACATTAATTCTAATTTCAATTTGTAAGAATAGAAATATTACCAAAGATTGATAACATTAAAGAATGGACCATTTCACAGGAAAGCTAAACGTTTTCGAAGGATAAGGTGGTGTGAGGATGAATTATTGTTGAATTATGAATTGTCATTCACTCATGAATTATGAATTGTCATTCACTCATGAATTATGAATTGTCATTCACTCATGAATTATGAATTGTCATTCACTCATGAATTATGAATTGCCATTCACTCATGAATTATGAATTGTCATTCACTCATGAATTATGAATTGTCATTCACTCATGAATTATGAATTGTCATTCACTCATGTCCTGAAAGAAAAGAAAAGGATGAGCCAAGACCTTCAGTTTGTTTAAGTGCTGACACTGAAGTTTCTGATTGTTTGCCTGTGAATCATGCCATAGTACTGTTTTGTATTTGCATCACAATTTCTTTCAAAACGTGTTTGATATCTGCGTTTAGTTTCATTTAGCAGATTGAATATTTGTTTGACGATGGTTTAGATTGTTTTTCTTATAAATAGAACAAAAAAAACAAAAACAAAAAAGAGGGGGGGGGGGGTATGAAAGAGGAGATAAGATAAGATAATGTTGCTTATAGCCCAGCCGACCGCAAAGGGCCACATCAGGGCTGTGTATGAAAGAGGAGATAAGATAAGATAATGTTGCTTATAGCCCAGCCGACCGCAAAGGGCCACATCAGGGCTGTGTATGAAAGAGGAGATAAGATAAGATAATGTTGCTTATAGCCCAGCCGACCGCAAAGGGCCACATCAGGGCTGTGTATGAAAGAGGAAGCAAAAAGTAACTGAACCTAAATGAAAAATAATGCTTTGCTTACTTGTGATTTTATTCCTGGTACATGATCTGCTGTTTTTATGTTTGATCTGGCTGTTCCAAAAGCAAACACAGTGTTTTTCCTTGAAGTACACTTGTGTTTGATGTTTTGATTGCAGCCTAGGTATCAGTCCTGAATTTTACAGGAATCTCCATGTGTTAATAAGTGTACTTGAAATCCCAATCTGGTGGAAAGAAAAGAAACGGAATTATTAATCAGGTTTCTATACGCGCTAGGAAGGGAAAGGGGTAGGGCCATTTTTGGAAATAGCCAGTAAAATATTGCAGAATAAACATTAAAGCCAAAATTATGTTCTGCAATAGTCAGATGACAAAGCATTTTCCCTGTGAGCCATACATACTTGAAAGCAGTAAAAGCAGTGGAAGGAATGAAAAGCAGTGGAAGGAGTGAAAAGCAGTGGAAGGAGTGAAAAGCAGTGGAAGGAGTGGAAGGAGTGAAAAGCAGTGGAAGGAGTGGAAGGAATGAAAAGGAGTGGAAGGAGTGAAAAGCAGTGGAAGGAGTGAAAAGCAGTGGAAGGAGGAGTGAAAGCAGTGGAAGGAGTGAAAAGCAGTGGAAGGAGTGAAAAGCAGTGGAAGGAGTGAAAAGCAGTGGAAGCAGTGAAAAGTAGTGAAAGGAGTGAAAAGCAGTGGAAGCAGTGGAAGCAGTGAAAGGAGTGAAAAGCAGTGGAAGGAGTGAAAAGCAGTGGAAGCAGTGAAAGGAGTGAAAAGCAGTGGAAGGAGTGAAAAGTAGTGAAAGGAGTGAAAAGCAGTGGAAGCAGTGAAAGGAGTGAAAAGCAGTGGAAGGAGTGAAAAGCAGTGGAAGGAGGAGTGAAAAGCAGTGGAAGCAGTGAAAAGCAGTGGAAGCAGTGGAAGGAGTGAAAAGCAGTGGAAGGAGTGAAAAGCAGTGGAAGGAGTGAAAAGCAGTGGAAGCAGTGAAAGGAGTGAAAAGCAGTGGAAGGAGTGAAAAGCAGTGGAAGGATTGAAAAGCAGAAATGGTTTCAGTTCAGAGCCGGGCTGCCCCTTTCTTTCCATGGCTGCTGAATGTGGACTTCAACAGGATGGCAGCCATGTCCTGGATATTACAGTTTATCATGGCGTTATCATCTGCCCCTTTCTTTCCATGGCTGCTGAATGTGGACTTCAACAGGATGGCAGCCATGTCCTGGATATTACAGTTAATCATGGCATTGTCTTCATTACAGTTAATCATGGTGTTATCTTCATTACAGTTAATCATGGCGTTATCTTCATTACAGTTAATCATGGCGTTATCTTCATTACAGTTAATCATGGTGTTATCTTCTGCCCCTTTGAATGTCCTGGATATTACAGTTAATCATGGCGTTATCTTCATTACAGTTAATCATGGCGTTATCTTCATTACAGTTAATCATGGCGTTATCTTCATTACAGTTAATCATGGTGTTATCTTCTGCCCCTATGAATGTCCTCCCTCCGGGGGGTTGCGACCTTGTCGTGGTCGGAGGGCTTGCGCGGTCCAGTGATCCCTTAGGCTTTGCTGGCGGGGGCATCAATACTTTGAGATAGGCTGGTTTTTTCACACTGCTTCTAGGCCTGAGAGGTGCAGATGCTGTTTGGCCTAAGCGTAACGTGGTAAGGAGTTGATGCCCTGGTAGGGCTTCCCATGTCAGATAGGCTAAGGGTGAGGATCCTGACTAAGAGAAACCCCACCTTTCTCCTTTTCTTGTTTTCTGCCTCTCTTATTTGGCCCTTTTCTATCTTCGTCTCCCCTTCAAGTCTTCTTTTCCACACTCCTTTTCTCTCTGTGGTCTCCTTAAGATCCGCCGCGTTTGCCGTGCGGTGCGACCTGTGTCGGAGGGGAATGAGATCCTGGTGATTGAGAGGGCCAGCGCTCTCAACACATCACTTTGGCTCGGACCTCTCCTAGACAGGGAGTACATTTTGGGCCCCGGGGTGTACTAATCGGCTCCCCTTCTTGGGGTTGGGTCAAGACGGGCAGTTCCCCAGCTGGCCAAGTAAACCCCTGCAGTGCTCAGCTCTCTTTTCCCCGGGAGTTGAGCATGATCGGGGGGATAGGGTTGGTTGCTTCTGCTTGTCGTATGTCTCTCCCGAAGCCTGGAAGGGGTCAAGACATTGGTTTCTTGGCCCTGGCCCCTTAGTTGGACTCCAAGGTGGGTGGGTAAGGGAGGGATGAAACACAATAAACAAAAAATGGCTTTTTCAAAAAACTACCCCCCCAAAAGGAAGAGGAAGGCAGTATCCCCTATTTCAGGGGAATTTGAAACAGACAGTGATTCTGACAGTGAGGTAAGACAGAGGACAGGTTTCTGGGCTTCCTGGCTCGTGGTGGAAGGGACAGAGCAGGAAAGACCCCTTTCAGCTCTGAGCCCTTTTGCTGTCCAAAAGGGCTTTCATGGTATAGCAGGTGAACCTAGGTCCATAAAAAGGTTGAGGAATGGTTCGTTTCTTGTTCAATGTCGATCACAGAAACAATCTGGACAGCTGTTGAAAGCAATAAAACTAGTGGATAGGGAGATCAGGGTGACTCCCCATAAACAGTTAAATTCATCCAAAGGTGTGATTCGCTGTAGAGATTTAATGGGTGTCTCAGAGGCAGAAATAAAAACGGAACTGGCGTCCCAGGGTGTGACGGAGGTGCACAGGGTGACAGTCAAGAAAGGTGCAGAGAGAGTGGCCACCAATACCCTCTTTCTGACCTTCTGCAACCCTGTGTTTGCCTCCAGTCATCAAGGTTGGCTACCTGAACGTCCGCGTTCAGCTGTATGTCCCTCCCCGTTGAGATGCTTCAGGTGCCAGAGGTTTGGACATGTCAGAGACCGCTGTTCTGGGCAGGAGGTGTGCGGTGTGTGCTGCAAGGCAACCCATGATGGCCGTGCAAAGATCCGGCGCATTGTGCTAACTGCGGTGGCGACCATCCCTCCTCTTCACGAAACTGCCCTCTTTGGATACAGGAATCCACTATCCAACGAATTAAAAATGAAAAGAAAATCTCCTTTTTTGAGGCCCGCAGACAGGTTGTGGGCAGTCAGACGCCCACAGCATCTTCATATGCTTCGGCCGTAAAGAAAGTATCCACTCGGTCAGTCTGCTGCCAGACTGATGAATTTATCTTTTCCAAGACACTGCAAGGAACAACTGTCAGCTCTGGTGGAAGCAGGTCCACCACCTCCCAAACCAAAATGAATGCCCCTGGTGGAGGCAAAAAATCCGCCACCCCTCAGACTGCCCAGCAGTCTACAACATCTGCTGATGGGCAGATTAAAAAGCCAGCAGTCCCCCCTCGAACTCCTCTGTCCAATGCCCATGCGGGCAAGGGAGTTCAACCCAGTGTGGAGATGGTGGAGTTGAGGAAAAAACCTCCACCATCTCCAAATCCGACCTCCACCATCTCCAAACTCCAGGCCTTTGTCACCTGCGGGCAAGTCTGCCAGCAGGTCCAAAGACCAACACAGTCCCGTGAAACTAAAAAATAAGTTCACTCCATTGGCCGCAGATGCTGATGAGGAGATGAACCTGACCTCTCTCCTTTTCGCCCTCTGCACCATGGATAGAAACAATATTCCATTGGAATATCCGTGGATTAAATTCCAACTTTGAGGAGCTGCAGCTTCTGTGTCAGTCTATAAAACCTTCTGTCGTGGCTCTTCAGGAAACTCAAATTCAAAGCCAGAAGACCTTTACTCTTTCTGGCTTTAATATTCTTTCAAATCCTGCACAACCATCCACGTTGGGATGGTCGGGCGGTGTTGCCCTTCTCATACACAAAACTCTGCTGTATAGTCCTGTTGCTCTGTCTACCTCCCTTCAAGCTGTTGCTGCGAGAGTCACTCTCCACAGGACTGTGACAATCTGTTCTATTTATCTACCTCCTTCAGTCCCGGTTTGTGTCAGGACCTTGTCAGTCTGATAGGAGACCTTCCTCGACCTTTTTTGCTGTTGGGTGACTTTAACGGTCACAATCCTCTTTGGGGTAGTGCCGGTACGTCATCCAGAGGTCTGCTAATGAGGATGTCCTTTCAGACTTGGATTTGTGTTGTCTGAATGACGGGTCTGCAACTTATCTCCACTCTTCCTCAGGTTCACTTTCGTGTTTAGATTTGTCGGTTTGTGACCCCTCGCTGGTCCTGGACTATGAGTGGTCTGTCCATGACGATCTGCACGGAAGTGACCATTTCCCTGTCCTTCTACAACCTGTAATAACTGAACACGTCTCTGTCTCTCAGCATTTAAATTATAAGAAAGCAAACTGGGATCTATTTGCAGCCACTGTTTCTAAGGAGTTCCAGGACACTGATTTTTTTCAGAGTCCTGACCCAGCTGAATTACTGACTAACACTATGATTAAATGTGCTAAGGCCTGTATTCCAGTGTCTTCCGATAAACTTCAAATGCCAAAAACACCCTGGTTCGATTCAGAATGCCAACAAATTTCCAAAGTTAGAAAACGGGCTCAGCGTCAGGTATACCAACGACCTTCGGGTCCCAACGCTCGAGCCCATCAGAAACTCCGTGCTAAATCAAGACACACTTTTAAAATCAGTAAACGTCGGTCCTGGAGAAGCTTCTGCTCCAGGCTGACATCAAAAAGTCTAAGAAAAAAGTGTGGAACATCATTAAGAAAATCAAAGGGAAGAACACCTGTCCCACTGTGAACCATCTCAAGTTTTCGGATTCTTTAATAACAGAGAAGAAAGCAGTTGCTAATCTGCTTGCCTTCAACCATTGAAAAGAATTCCTCCTCTTCTAATAAATCATCCACTTTTGTCAAAAACAAAGCCCTAAAAGAAATATCACCCTGCAACTTTTCATCCGACAACATGGAAGACTACAATCTTCCTTTCACGTTAAACGAGCTGAAATCTGCCTTACTCTCTTGCAGCGATTCCTTCCAGGTCTAGATGAAATTCATTATCAACTGTTGAAACATCTTCCGCAAGAAGGTCTGAACATACTGCTACAAGTATATAACCATGTGTGGACTTCAGGTTGCTTTCCACCCTCTGCGGAAAGCCCTCATTATTCCCATCCCCAAACTGGAAAAGATCTTTCTAACCCTTCAAACTACCGTCCCATAGCTTTTGACCAGCTGTGTCTGTAAACTGATGGAGAAAATGGTCAATGCTAGGCTCATGTGGAAACTCGAAACCGATGGCCTTTTGGCGAAAGAACAGTGTGGTTTCCGCAAACATCGTAGTACAGTTGACCATTTGATTCGTCTGGAATCTACACTTAGGAACGTTTTTTTTAAACAGACAGCATGCAGTGGCAATTTTCTTTGACTTGGAGAAGGCCTACGATACCACCTGGAAGTCGGGAATACTTCATGATCTCCACGATCTGGGTTTTCGAGGTCATCTTCCGCTTTTTATTCAAAATTTTTTGGCAGAACGACAGTTTCAGGTCCGGTTGGCACCACTCTCTCTGATGTCCACGAGCAGGAGTTGGGTGTTCCACAGGGGAGCATACTGTCTCCTGCCCTCTTTAGTATTAAAATCAACAATATTGTGAAATCAGTTCAGCAGGGTTCAGACTGCTCATTGTTTGTGGATGATTTTGCTGTCTACGCAACTGGAAGCCTGTACCCGAGTGTCCAGCGCAGACTCCAGCTTTGCGTAGATAAAATCCATCGGTGGGCAGATGAAAACGGTTTCACCTTTTCTCCAACAAAGACGCAGTGTATTCACTTCCATAATTTCCGTCAGTTTTTTCCAGATCCTGAACTTCAAGTAGGGAAATCTCCCATTCCAGCTGTTAAAGAGGCCAAATTTCTGGGAGTCATTTTTGACCAAAAACTTAACTTTCTCAGCCATATTAAAAACCTCAAAATGCTTGCCAGAAAGCACTGAATATTCTGCGGGTCGTAGCGCACACCGACTGGGGCGCTGATAAGAAAACTTTGTTGCACCTCTACAGAGCCCTGGTCCGTTCCAAACTGGACTACGGTTGTGCTGTGTACGGCTCCGCACGATTTTCTTACCTCAAACTCTTGGACCCTATCCACCATCAAGGGCTTCGTCTCTGTCTTGGAGCGTTCCGCACCACCCCTGTGTACAGCCTGTACGCAGAGGCGGGTGAACCTTCACTGTCCAACCGCAGGCTGAAACTGTCTTTGAATTATTACATCAGACTGTTCTCGGAACCAGAAAACCCTGCCTATGACTGTGTCTTTGACCCTCCGTTCCAAAGTAAGTTTGAAAACAACCCTAAATGTATTCCGCCGTTTGGTCTTCGTATGCAGCCTCACGTGCGGAATGCAGGTCTAGACCTAGGTGTAGTATCTGATTTTTCCCAGTTTCCGGATCAACCACCGTGGACCTTCTTCACGCAGAGATTCGTTTTGATCTTGCAGCTTTTTGCAAAGAGTCTACCAGCTCTCTGGCGTACAAGGCATTGTATGCTGACCTCTGTTCGAAATTCCCATCCTATCAAAAGTTTTCACTGACGGTTCCAAGTCTGAGGATGGAGTGGCCTGTGCAGCCTACTGCCCTGGGGCTCCTTCTCAGATACTGTTGGAACATATCCATTCTGATGCTTCTGTCTATTCTGCTGAACTTACTGCTCTGGTTCTGGCTTTGAAGATAATCTCACATTCTTCAAAGAGGGACTTTCTGGTTCTGTCGGATTCGCTGTCAGCTTTGAAGCCATAGCTGGCCGCAAACCTTCAGCATCCAGAACTTTTGCATTTCTTTGAACTTTTTAGCAAGTTGAAGGCGGACGGTTACAACATTACTCTTGCTTGGGTTCCTGGTCATGTTGGCATCGGCGGGAACGAAATGGTTGATCGTTTAGCCAAGAACGCCACAAGAGAGAAACTGTCCAACATTTATACCCCCTGTTCAGATGTGAAACCCAAAATTAACGATTATGTGAGAGACCTCTGGCAGGAGGATTGGAACACACAGACGAGTAACAAACTCTTTCAGATCCGTCCAACCTTAAGGAGTTCCTCCCATCCACGTCGGGAGGTCGTAAAGAGGAAACGGTTCTGTGCCGGCTGCACACCGGCCATTCGTATTTTACCCATGCTTACCTTTTTAAAGAGTGAAGAAGCTCCGTGGTGCATTCCATGTCATGCGCCACTCACAATGAAACATGTTCTTTTAGAGTGTTGGGACTTGCACGATGTGAGACACAAACATTTTACAGGGGAAAGTCCATCAAGATCCTGTTCAGGGATGTCCCGCCTGATGTGATCCTTGAGTTTTTGAGAGAGATTAACATTTTTCATCTGATTTAAGATTTTACGGAAGAAAGATTTTTAACAAAGTTTCTGGTGCGTTTGTAGACGATGTCATTTAATGAGATGTATGAAAGTGTTTTTTTTTTATTTTTATTTTATTTTTTTTTATATGACTGGTGAGTTGATTTTAACGTGGTGACAGCCCTGATATGGCCCTTTGCGGTCGGCTGGGCTATAAGCAACATTATCTTATCTATCTTTGAATGTCCTGGATATTACAGTTTAAACATGGCGTTATCTTCATTACAGTTAATCATGGTGTTATCTTCATTACAGTTAATCATGGTGTTATCTTCATTACAGTTAATCATGGTGTTATCTTCTGCCCCTTTGAATGTCCTGGATATTACAGTTAATCATGGCGTTATCTTCATTACAGTTAATCATGGCGTTATCTTCATTACAGTTAATCATGGCGTTACTTCATTACAGTTAATCATGGTGTTATCTTCTGCCCCTTTGAATATCCTGGATATTACAGCTAATCATGGGCATTATCTTCATTACAGCTAATCCCTGGTGTTTATCTTCCGCCCCTTTGAATGTCCTGGATATTAACAGTTAATCATGGCGTTATCTTCATTACAGTTTAAACATGGCATTATCTTCATTACAGTTAATCATGGTGTTATCGTCATTACAGTTAATCATGGCATTATCTTCATTACAGTTAATCATGGCGTTATCTTCATTACAGTTAATCATGGCGTTATCGTCATTACAGTTAATCATGGTGTTATCTTCATTACAGTTAATCATGGCATTTATCTTCATACAGTTAATCATGGCGTTATCGTCATTACAGTTAATCATGGCGTTATCTTCATTACAGTTAATCATGGCATTATCTTCATTACAGTTAATCATGGCATTATCTTCATTACAGTTAATCATGGCATTATCGTCATTACAGTTAATCATGGCGTTATCGTCATTACAGTTAATCATGGCATTTCTTCATTACAGTTAATCATGGCATTATCTTCATTACAGTTAATCATGGCGTTATTGTCATTACAGTTAATCATGGCGTTATCATCATTACAGTTAATCATGGCGTTATCTTCATTACAGTTAATCATGGCGTTACTTCATTACAGTTAATCATGGTGTTATCTTCATTACAGTTTATCATGGCGTTATCTTCATTACAGTTAATCATGGTGTTATCTTCATTACAGTTAATCATGGCATTATCTTCATTACAGTTTATCATGGCGTTATCTTCATTACAGTTAATCATGGTGTTATCTTCATTACAGTTAATCATGGTGTTATCTTCTGCCCCTTTGAATGTCCTGGATATTACAGTTAATCATGGCGTTATCGTCATTACAGTTTAATCATGGTGTTATCTTCATTACAGTTAATCATGGCGTTATCTTCATTACAGTTAATCATGGTGTTATCTTCATTACAGTTAATCATGGCGTTATCTTCATTACAGTTAATCATGGTGTTATCTTCATTACAGTTAATCATGGTGTTATCTTCTGCCCCTTTGAATGTCCTGGATATTACAGTTAATCATGGCGTTATCGTCATTACAGTTAATCATGGGTTATCTTCATTACAGTTAATCATGGTGTTATCTTCTGCCCCTTTGAATGTCCTGGATATTACAGTTAATCATGGCGTTATCGTCATTACAGTTAATCATGGCGTTATCTTCATTACAGTTAATCATGGCGTATCTTCTGCCCCTTTGAATGTCCTGGATATTACAGTTAATCATGCGTTATCTTCATTACAGTTAATCATGGCGTTATCTTCATTACAGTTAATCATGGTGTTATCTTCATTACAGTTAATCATGGTGTTATCTTCTGCCCCTTTGAATGTCCCTCCGGGGGGGTTGCGACCTTGTCGTGGTCAGGGGCTTGTGTTACGGCCCCCGAAAACGATTTTCTTACCTTTTCAAAACTCTTGGACCCTATCCCCCTTAAAGGGCTTCGTCTCTGCCCGGGGAGCGTTCCGCCCCCCCCTGTTTTACACCCTTTACGCAGAGGGGGTGAACCTTCATGCCCAAAAGCGGGCTAAAAACGTCGGGGGGAATTTTTTTACTTTGGGGACGGGTTCTCGGAACCAAAAACCCGCCATGACTGTGTTTTTGCCCCTTCCTTTTCCAAAAAAGTTTGAAAAAAAACCCTAAATGTTTTCCCCGCCGTTTGGTTTTTCGTTTGCAGCCTCCGTGCGGAATGCAGGTCTAGCCTAGGTTGTATATCGTTTTTTCCAATTTTCCCGGGATCAACCACCGGGGGAACCTCTTCCCCCGGGAAAATTCTTTTTGATCGGCATTTTTTTCCCAAAGATCAAACCAGCTCTCTGGGGGACAAGGCCCATTGTATGCTGCCCTCTGTTCGTTTTTCCCCCAACCAAAAAAAAAAATTTTCACGGGAGGGTTTCCCAAGTCTGGGGTTGGAGGGGCCCTGTGAGCCTACCCCCGGGGGCCCCTTTAGATACTGTTGGAACATACCATTCTGATGCTTCTGTCTTTTCTGCTGAACTTCCCTGCTCGGGTTCTGGCTTTAAAGATAATCTCACATTCTTCAAAGGGGGATTTTTGGGTTTTCTGTCGGATTCGCTGTCGTTTTGGGAAACCCAATCTGGCCGAAAACCTTTCGCCCCCCAAACTTTTGCATTTTTTTGAACTTTTTTAGCAATTGAAGGCGGCCCGGTTACAACATTACTCTTGTTTGGGGTTTCCCGGGCCCTGTTGGCATCGGGGGGAAAACGAAATGGTTGACGTTTACCAAAAAACGCCACAAGAGAAAAACGGCCCCAAACATTTATACCCCCTGTTCAATGTAAAACCCCAAAATTTCAAATTTTGGGAGAGCCTCGGCAGGGGGTTTGGAACCCAAAAGCGGTAAAAAAACCCCTTTCAGATCCGTCCAAACCAAAGGGGTTTTCCCTTTCCCACCCAAACGTCGGGAGGTCGTAAAGGGGAAACTTTTTGGTGCCCTGACCCCGGCCTTTTTTTGGGTTTTTCCCCATGTTTACCTTTTAAAGAGTAAAGAAGTCCGTTTTGGGGCTTTTCCATTTTCATGCGCCACCACAATGAAAATGTTCTTTAGGTGTTTGGGATTGGGCACGATGGGGGAGGCCACAAACATTTTACGGGGAGTCCATCAAGATCCTGTTCAGGGATGTCCCCCCCCTGTTTTATCCTTGAGTTTTTAAAGGAGTTTAAACATTTTTCATCTTTTTAAGTTTTTTACGAAAAAAGATTTTAAAAAAAGTTTCTGGTGCGTTTGTAGACGTGTCTTTTAATGAGATTTTTTAAATGTTTTTTTTTATTTTTATTTTTTTTTTTTTTATATAAACTGGTGAGTTGTTTTAAAAGTGGTAACAGCCCTAAATATGGCCCCTTTGGGGTTCCCCCCCTTTGGCTTTTAGCAACATTATCTTTTTTTATTTTTTGAATGTCCTGGTTTTACAGTTAATCATGGCGTTATCTTCTTTTACAGTTAATCATGGTGTTATCTTCATTACATTTAAATTCAGGGTTTTTATTTTCCATTACATTTAAATTCATGGGGGTTATCTTCGGCCCCCTTTGGGAATTTGCCTGGATTTTTCATTTAAAATCATGGCGTTTTTTCTTTAACATTTAAATCATGGCGTTATCTTCTTCCCGTTAATCATGGCTTTTATTTCTTACAGTTTTAAATGGTGTTATCTTCTGCCCCTTTGAATACCGGGATATTCCAGCTAATTTTTGGTTTTTTTTTTTTCCGCTAATCATGGTGTTATTTCCGCCCCTTTTAAATTTCCCGGGATATTAACAGTTTTTCAGGGGGGTTATCTTCATTACAGTTAATCATGGCATTTTTTCCCTTTTCGTTAATCAGGGGGTGTTATCGTCATTAAATTTAATCAGGGCATTATCTTCCCTTTCATTTTAATAAATGGGTTATCTTCTTTTCAGTTAATCATGGGTTATCGTCTTTTACAGTTAATCAGGGGTGTTATCTTTAAATTACAGTTAATCAGGGGCTTTTATCTTCTTTTCCCATTAAATAAAGGGTTTATCGTCTTTTCAGTTAATCATGGCGTTACCCAAATTACATTTTAATCAGGGGTTTTTTAATTCTTCTTTCCCAGTTTTTTCTGGCATTACCCTTCATTACTTTTAAATCAGGGGAAATTACCCGTCATTACGTTTTTCTTTGGCTTTATCGCCCTTCCCAGTTTTTCAGGGCTTTATTTTTCCCTTTACTTTAAATTTCATGGCATTTTCTTCATTACAGTTAATCATGGGGGTTTTTTTTCATTACAGTTAACATGGCGTTATCATCATTACAGTTAACATGGCTTTATCTTCTTTTCATTTAAATCATGGCTTTTCTTTTCCCAGTTAATCATGGTGTTTTTTTCCATTACATTTTAAATCTGGCGTTATTTTCATTACAGTTAATCATGGTGTTATTTTCTTTTCATTAATCAGGGCCCTTTCTTCATTACAGTTTATCATGGGTTATCTTATTACATTTAATCATGGTGTTATCTTCATTACATTTTAATCATGGTTTATTTTTTCCCCTTTGGGAATGCCCCTGGATATTACATTTAATCTTGGCGTTTTCGTCTTTAAAACATTTAAATTATGGTGTTATCTTCATTACGGGTTAAATAAATGGCGTTATCTTCATTACAGTTAATCATGGTGTTATTTTTCATTACATTTTTAATTTCATGGCGTTATCCCCTTACAGTTAATCAGGGTGTTTTTTTTCCATTCCCTTTAATTTCATGGTGTTATTTCTGCCCCTTTGAATGTCCTGGAAAATTACATTTAATCATGGCGTTATCGTCATTACAGTTAATCAGGGGGTTTCTTCATTAAATTTAATCATGGTTTTATCTTTTTCCCCTTTGAATGTTGGATATTCGGGAATCATGGCTTTATCGCATTACAGTTAATCAGGGCGTTATTTTCCCTTCATTAAATCATGGGGGTTTTTCTTCTGCCCTTTGAATGTCCGGAATTACAGTTAATCATGGCTTTTATTTTTCTTTTACATTTAAATTCATGGCGTTATCTTCATTACATTTAAATCTTTTGGGTTATCTCATTACTTTTTAATCATGGTTTATCTTCTGCCCCTTTGAATGTCCCCCCCCGGGGGGGTTGGGGAAACCTTGTCGTGGCCCGGGGGGTTTGCGTGGTCCAGGACCCCTTTAGGTTTTGGGCGGGGCGGGGGCATAATACGGGGAGATGGGCTTTTTTTTTTCCTAACGGGCTTCTAGGCCTGAGGGGTTTGGAGATGCGGGGGGCCTAAGCGTAACGTGGAAAGGATTTTGATCCCCCTGGAAAGGGCTTCCCATGCCCAGATGGGCCCAAGGGGGGGGGATCCTGACAAAGGGAGTAACCCCCCTTTTCCCTTTTGTTTTCTGCCCCCCTTTTTTCCCTTTTTCCCTATTTCGTTCCCCTTCAAGCCCTTTTCCCAACTCCTTTTCTTTTTGGGGTCTCCTTAAGATCCCCGAGTTTCCCGGGGGGTGGGGCCCTTTTGGGGGGGGAATTTGAGACCCTGGTGATTGAGGGGCCAGCGTTTCTCAACACATCATTTTGGCTGGGGGGAAACCTCTCCAAAGGACGGGAAAGTCCCTTTTGGGGCCCGGGGGTACTAATTGGGCTCCCCTTTTTGGGGCGGGGCCCAAGACAGAAATTTTCCCCTACTGCCCCAAAGGGAAACCCCCTGCAGTGCTCATCTCTGCCCCCGGGGATTTGGAGCATGTTTCAGGGGGAAAAGGGTTGGAAAGTTTCTTTTTGTCGATATCTCTCCCAAACCCTGGAAGGGGTCAAACTTTGGGTTTTCTTGGCCGGCCCCCTTAGTTGGACCCAAAAGGTGGGGGGGAAAGGGAGGATGAAATAACAAAAAAAAACATCAGGGTTTTTTTCAAAAAAAAAACCCCCCAAAAAAAGGGGAAAGGCTCATCCCCAGGGGGGGGGGGGGGTTTTTTGGGATTCAGATAGTGTTTTCGTTTGGGGGTTTACGACGGGGGACAGGTTTCGGGTTTCCTGGCCTGAGGGAAAGGGGGACGGAGCGGGAAAGCCCCCCTTTCAGCTCTGAGCCCTTTCGCCATACAAAAGGGGCTTGCAAGTTTTTGCAGGGGCCCTGGGCCCCTTAAGGGGTTTGGGGAATGGTTCTTTTCTTTTTTCAGTGTAAATCACCAAAAAAAATTGAACAGCTGCTAAAGGGCAAAGAAAATTGGGCCGGGAGACAGGGTAACTCCCCAAAACAGTTGAACTATAAAAAGGCGTGTTTTCGCTGCGGGTTTTTTCTGGTGTATCAAGGCAGAAATTAAGACGGAGCGGGCACCCCAGGGTGACGGGGTCCCAAGAGTGACAGTAAAAAAAGGGTTTCAGAGAGAGGGGGCCCCCCAAACCCTCTTTCTCCCCCTTTCTGAACCCTGTGCTCCCCCGGGGTTCATCAAAGTTGGTTACTTAAAATGTTAGGGCAGTTTTATGTTCCCCCCCGTTGGGGTGCTTGGGGGGTGCCAAAAATTTTTGGCCATGTCGGGGAAACCGGTTTTCGGGCAAGGGTTTTGGGCGGTTTTTTGCTGAAAGGGCAACCCATGAGGGCCTTTCCCAAGACCCGGCACATTGTCCCAAACTCCCGGGGCAAACCCCCCTCCTCTTCCCCCAAAAAAAAAAATTTCCCTCTTTGGATTCAGGAATCCGCTTTAAAAGAATCAAAACTGAAAAAAAAATTTCCCTTTTTTGAGGCCCCAAGCGGGTTGGGGGAGTCAAAACCCCCGAACCCCTTTTTGGGAGGGCTTCGGCCGTAAAAAAAGTTCCAACATTTCCCCAACTGGGCCCAAGGCTGCGGGAAAGATGATAACTTTCTTTTTCGAAAAATTTGAAAGGGAAAAAATGTCAGCTCTGGGGAAAGCGGGTCCACCCCCTTTTAAACCCCAAAGGGGGCCCCCGGGGGAAAGGAAAAAAAATTTCCCCCACCCCTCAAAATGCCCGAGTTACAACCCCTGCGCTGGGCAGATTAAAACACCAGAAACCCCCCCCTCGAACCCCCTCTGCCAGTGCCCGTGGGGAAAGGGGATTTTAAACCCCAGTGGGGGAGATGGTGGAGATAAGGAAGAAACCTCCACCGCCCCCCAAACCCAGACCTATTTTCCCCGGTTGGAAAGTCTGCAGAAGGCTGCAGATAGTCCAGTGAAATTAACAAAAATTTAAGCTTTAGCAGCAGATTTTGAGGAGGGATGACCTGTCTCTCCTTTTCCCCCTCGCACCATGGTTTAATACAATTTTCCCATTGGAATACCGTGGTCAAAATTCAAACCCGGGGAGGAGTGAAACTTCTGTGTCAATCTATAAAACCCTTCGGGCGTGGCTCTTCAAAAAACCCAAATTCAAACCCAAAAACCCTTTTTACTCTTTCTGGCTTTAAATTTTTTTAAAAAACCTGCCAACCACCCACGTTGGGATTTGTGGGGCGGTTTTGCCCTTCCCCTTCAAAAAATTTGTTGTTAGTCCGGCGCTCGGTTACCTCCCTTCGGGTTTTATTTTGCGAGGGTCATTTTCCCACAAGACTGTCAAAACTGTTCTCTTTATCTACCCCCATCTGCCCGGTTTGTCGTCGGGAAACCTTGTCAGTTTTTGGGGGGAACCCTTCCTCGACCTTTTTTTGCTGTTGGGGGACTTTAACGGGCACAACCCCCCTTTGGTGTAGTACCGGTTCGTCATCCAGAGGTCGGGGATTGAGGATGCCCCTTTTGGGTTTGGATTGGTTGTTGAACACGGAACTGCAACTTACCTCCCTTTTTCCACAGGTTTACTTTCGTTTTAGATTTGGGCGGGTTTTTGCCCCGTGGTCTGGCTATGAGTGGTCTGTCCATGACCCTTTTGCCCGGGGAAATGACCCCTTTCCCTGTCCTTTCTTTAAAACCCCTCATAAATGAACAGGCTCTGTCTTCAAATCTAAATTTAAAGAAAACAAACTGGGGGTCTATTTGCAACCCCTATTTCTAAAAAATTCCAGGCCTGGCTTTCTTCAAGTCCCGGGCCCCCCAATCCACAAATAAAACTGTGGTTTAAGTGTCTAAAGCTTGTATTCCAGGGGTCTTCCGATAAAATTCAAATGCCAAAAACACCCTGGGGTTTTATTCAGACTGCCAACAATTTCCAAAGTTAGAAAAAAAGGGGGCAGCGGCAGGGGGTTTTTAAAGGGCCTTCGGGGCCCCAAAGCTCGAGCCCATTTAAAAAAAAACCCTGCTAAAACTAGACACCTTTTAAAATCAGTTTAAAAACCTCGGTCCCCGGAGAAGCTTTGCCTTTCCCGGTTTACATCAAAATCTTCCAAAAAAAAATGTGGAACATCAATTTTAAAAAAATTTAAAGGGAAGGGAAAAACCCGTCCCCCCCTGGAACCAAACCCAAAATTTTCGGATTCTTTTAAAAAAGAGAAAGAAAAACAGTTTCTAAACTGCTTGTTTTAACCATTAAAAGAATTCCTCCCCTTCAATTAAAACAGCCCCTTTTGTCAAAAACAAAGCCCAAAGAAAAAATCCCCCCGCCAAAATTTTCGTCCTTTCAAAAAAGGAAGACACAATCTTTCCTTTTTCGTTTAAAAGACTGAAATCTGCCTTGCTTTTTTGCAAAACGATTCTCTCCAGGTTTAATGAAATTTCCCTTAAACTTGTTGAAACATCTTCCCCAGAAAGGGCTGAACATACGGGTACAGGGCTTCAAACCCTGTTTGGAAATACAGGTTTTTTTTTCCCCCCTTTGGCGGAAAAACCCCCCCATTCCCATCCCCCCCCGGAAAAGATTTTTTTAATCCTTTTAAATTACCGTCCCCCTTTGCTTTGACCAGCCGTGTTTGTAAAAATTTATGGAAAAAAAAGGTCAAGCTAGGCTATGTTTGGGAAAATTGAAAAGAAGGCCTTTTGGGGAAAGAACAGTGTGGTTTCCCCCAAAAATCGACTAAACCCTTGACCATTTGATTCGTCTGGTCTACACTTCGGAAAGCCTTTTTGAACAAACGCCTGCAGTGGCAATTTCTTTTGGGCTTGGAGAAGGCCCACGATACCCCTGGAAAATCGGGGGTACTTCATATCTCCCATCCGGGTTTTCGGGTCATTTCCGCTTTTTTTCAAAATTTTTTTTTTTTTTTTGGGAGAAACGACATTTTAGGGGCCGGGGTTGGGGACCCCTCCCCTCCCGTTCCACAGCAGGAGTTGGGTTTTCCAAAAGGGGGGATACTATCTCCCGCCCTTTTAGTATTTAAAATCAAAAAAATTTTTCAATTCCCGTTTGCGGGGGTTTTTGACGGTCATTGGGTTTGATGAAATTTTTCTTTTTACGGGAACTTTGGGAAACCTGTACCCCATGTCCCGCGCAGGCCCAGCTTTGCGTAATAAAAACCATCGGTGGGGCCGGTGAAAACGGTTTTTCACTTTTTTTGCTAAAAAAAACCCAGTGATTCCCCTTTTAATTTCCCCCTCATTTTTTCCAGATCCGGAACTTCAAGTAGGGAAATCTCCCTTTCCCGCTGTTTAAAAAAAGGGCCCAAATTTTTGGATATTTTTTTAAACCCAAAAAAATTTAAATTTTCACCTATAAAAACCTCAAATTTTCTTTCCAAAAGGAAATGAAAATTTTTGCGGGTCTAGCACACAGACTGGGGCGCTAAAAAGAAAACTTTGTTGCCCCCCTACAGAGCCCCGGGTCCTTTCCCAAAATGGACTATTTTTGCTGTGAAAGGCTCCGCAAAAATCAACTTAAAACCTCAAAATCTTGGCCCTATCCACCATCAAGGGGTTCGTCTCTTCTGGGCGTTCCCCACCCCCTTGTAAAAGCCTGTACCAGAGGCGGGTGAACCCTTTACTGTCCAAAACGCAGGGTGAAAAATGTCTTTTAATTATTATAACCACTGTTTTCCCGAACCCCAGAATCCTGCCCAAAGACTGTGTCTTTGGACCCTCCGTTTCCAAAAATAAGTTTTAAAACAACCCTAAATGTATTCCGCCCTTTTGGGCCCTTTGATGCAGCCTCACGTGCGGGAATTTCAGGTTAGACCCGGGGGTAGTTTCCCATTTTTTTTCCCAATTTCCCATAACCTCCGGGGGACCTTTTTCACACCAGAGATTTTGTTTCGATCTTGCCTTTTTTGTAAAAACTACCCGCTTCCCGGGGTTTCCAGGCATTGTTGCTACCTGTTCGAAATTCCATTCTGTCAAAAAGTTTTTTCCCGGGGGGCCCCCCCCCCCTTTTTAAATCCCGAAGATGGGGTGGCCTGTGCAGCCCCAAGCCCTGGGGGGGGGGGTCCTCTAGATAATTTGGAAAAATACCATTCAGATGCCGGGGCCCTTTTTGCTGAACTTTTCTGCCCCTGGTTTTGGCTTTTAAAATAAAACTCACATTCTTCCCCAAAAAGGGCTTTCTGGTTCGTCGGATTCGCTGTCAGCTTTGGAAGCCTTTGCTGGCCGCAAACCCCAGAAAAACCCAGAACTTTTGCATTTCTTGAAATTTTTTTGCCCAAATTGAAGGGGGGGCGGTTACAAAAATTAATCTTGCTTGGGGGGCCTGGGAAGTTGGTATCGCGGGAAAGAAAAGGTTTTATCGTTTTTGCCAAAAAACGCCCCAAGAAGAAACCGTCCAACACTTTTAAACCCCTGCTCAGATTTTGAAAACCCAAAAAATTCATTTTGTGAAGGGCCCCTGGAAAGGGGGATTGGAACACACAGCGAATAACAAATCTTAGATCCGTCCCAAAACCCTTTGGGGGTTCCCCCCCACTACCCTCGGGTGGGCGAAATGGGAAAGGTTCTGTTTCCGGGGTGCCCCCCCGGCCATTTTATTTTACCCCCCTTTTTAACCCTTTTAAATTTAAGGGAAACTGGGGGTTTCATTCCATGTTAGGGGCCACCACAATGAAAATGTTCTTTTGGTTTGGGGGCTTTTTTCGATGTGAGACACAAACATTTTCGCGGGGGCCATCAAGTTCCCGTTCAGGGATGTCCCCCCTGCTGATCCTTTATTTTTTAGAGAGATTTAAAATTTTTCATCTGATTTTAAAATTTTTGGCAGAAAGATTTTTTAAAAAATTTCGGGCGTTTTTTAGACGGTGTCATTTTTAAAGAGATTTGAAAGTTTTTTTTTTTTTTTTTTTTTTTAAATGGGCTGGTGAGTTGATTTTAAAGTGGTGACAGCCCTATGTGGCCTCTGCGGTCGGGGGCTATTTAAACAAAAATTATCTTTTTTATCTTTGAATTCCCGGGTTTAAAATTAATCATGGCCTTACCCTTTCTGCCCCCTTTTAAGGTCCCGGATATTAAGTTAATAGGGGGGTTAAACTTTATTACATTAATTGGGTTATCTTATTTCAGTTAATTTATGGCGTTATCTTCATTAAAGTTAATCGGGGGTTTTCTTCATTAAAAGTTAATCAGGCGTTATCTTCATTCAGTTAAAAAAATGGCGTTTTTAAATTTCAGTTAATCATGGCGTTATTTCAATTTCAGTTTAAACAAAGGCGGGGACTTCCTTTTCAGGTTTAACATGGTGTTATCTTAATTTCAGTTTTCCCCCCATTATCTTCTTTTCCCCTTTGAATTTTTCCTTGGGTAAATTTCAGTTTTAATTCGGTGTTATTTTCAAAAGTTTTTCCCGTTCTTTATCTTCATTACAATTAATTCCATCGAAAATTCTTACCGTTAACATCGGGGGTTTTTCCAAGTTAACATGGCTTTAGTTCTTACATTTTAAACAAATTTTTTTTATTAAGGAACAAGCATTTCCCCATTACCTTAACTTTTTCCCTCCCTTTTTTTGTCCTGGTTATTTTCAGTTAAAGGCCCTGGCTTTTCTTCATTAAAAGTTAATCAAAAGGGTTTTTTTATCTGCATTTACGGGGGAATCAAAGCGTTGGTTTTGCCCCTTTGAATGTTTCCCGAATTTTTATTAGTTAATCATGGTTAACCTTTACATATTCTGTCATCAATGGCAAACAAAGGGTTTATATGGTTTTTTTTTGTGTGTGTTTTTTCTTTTTCCCCCCACCCGCAAAAAAGCTTCCTTTCCTGGGTGGCGGCCAACAGGGGTTTTAGGAAAAAATTGTATTATACCCCAGGAAAAGACGCATTGAAGTAATATTGCACAAACCCTTTTTCCCAAACCGGTTTTCCGTTTTTTATGGCTATCAAGCCAAAAATTTCCCCCGGGACAGCATTCAGTAAGGGAATTTTGCTACTTTAAAACCGAAAACCCCCCAAACAGATCGTATTAAATTGCTATCATCCACAAAAACCCAAAAATTTTAACAACATTCTTTAAATAATATTGCTACAAACCACATGAACCAGGGCAGCATTCAAATGAGTAAAGTTGCTATCCCAAAACAAAAAAAAACAAAAACCCAAAAGGGGGTTTTAGGATTTTTGTTGTAACACTCTCCAAAAAGAAAACCCCATGAACAGATTCATAAGTAATTTGCTAACCCCAATTAAAAAATTTTTTAAACATAAACCAGGAAAAAAAACAGCATTCAGTAAAAATGTTGCCCCATAATCTCCCCATGAAACCAAAAAGCATTCAGTAATAAAGTTGCTATCAATTTCCCCAAGAACCAGACAAACCCCCCCTTCATAAAATGTTGCTTTAATACCACTGAACCACCAAACAAACATTCAGTTAAGTAATGTTGCATCAATACCCCATGAACCAACAACGATTCAGTAAGTAATGTTGCTTTCCTACCACAAAGAACCACAAACAGCATTCCCGAAAATTTGTTTTCTATAATATCCATGAACCACACGAACACGCCCGTAAGTAATGTTGCTATCAAAACCACATGAACCCCCAAAAAACAGCATTCAGGAAAATTTTTGTTGCTATCAATTTCAAGAACCACAGAACCATTCCCCGTAAATTAAAGTTGCTATCAAAACCCAAAACCACACAAACAGCATTCGGAAAATAATGTTGCTATTTAAAACCCAAGAACCAAAAAACAGCATTTAGAAAATAATGTTTTACAAACCACAAAAAACCAACTAAAAAGCATTTAGAAAAATAATGTTGCTAAAAATACCACAAGAACCACCCAAACGCATTTTAGGTAATGTTGCTTTAAACCCAAGAACCACAAAAACACATTTAAAATAATGTTTCTTCAATACCACAAAAAACCCCACAAAAAGCATTCAGTAAGTAAGGGTTTCTGTCAATACCACAAAAAACCCCCAAACAGCATTAAATAATTTGTTGCGTTTAATACCACCAAAACCTCACAAACAGCATTCAGTTAATTTTTGTTGCTGCAAACCACAAAACCCCCAAACAGCACATAAGTAATTTTTTGCGGGGGAAAACCACAAAACCACCAAAAAAGATTCAGTTAAATAATGTTGCTGTCAAAACCACATGAACACACAAACGCATTTTAAATAATTTAAAGTTCTGTCCCAATTTCCACAAGAACCCACCAAACAGCAAATTTTGGAAGTAATGTTTTTCAAAACCCCCATGAAAAAACACAAACAGCTTTTAGTAAGTTAAAGTTGCTGGCAAAACCTTGAAGGGCCCCAAAAAGCATTCAGTTTTTTAAAGTTGCCCCCAAACACAAAACCCCATGAACCTCCAAAAGAACACATTTTAGTTTTAATGTTTTCTATCCCTCTCACGAAAACCCCATGAAAGCATTCAGTAAGTAATTTGCTTCAAACCAATGAACCCAGAACAGCATTCAGTAAATAATGTTTTTCTAAAACCAACCGTTTTTCAAATTTTTAACCCACATGAACCCCATTCATTAAATAAGTTTTTCACCTCCACTGAACCACATGAAAAGCATTCAGTTTAAATAAAGTTGCTGTTTAATACCCAAAGAAGCACACAAACAGCATTCGTAATTTTGTTTCTGCAATACCACAAGAACCAACGCAAAACAGCATTCCGTAAGTAAAAGTTTGGGGTCAATTCCACATGGAAAACCCCACAAACAGCATTCGTAAATAATGTTTTCTGTCCAAAACCACAGAACCACACAACAGCATTCAGTAAGTAATGTTTTCTGGCAAACACAAGAAACCCCCGCCAAAAAGCATTCAGTAAGTAAGGGTTTCTGTCAATACCCCATGAACCACACAAAACTTTAAATTTAGTAATAAAATTTTCTGTCAATACCAAAATGAAACCCACAAACGCATTCAGTAAGTAATGTTCTAACACTCTACATGAACCACAAGAACAGATTCAGAAAGTAAAGTTTCTATCAAAACCCATGAACCCAAAAAAACAGCTTTTTAGTAAGTAATTTGGGGTATCAAAAACCACAAAAAACCGCACAAAAAGCATTTTGTAAGAATGTTGCTATCACTCTCACATGAACCCCACAAACAGCATTCAGAAAGTAATGTTTTCGTCAATACCAAAATGAACCACACAAAAGCTTTTAGTAATAATGTTGCTGTCAAAACCACATGGGAAACCCCATGAAAAAGATTCCGTAAGTTTAAAGTTGCTGTCAATACCCAGAACCACACAAACAGCATTAGTAAATTTAAAGTTCTATCAAATCTCCTGAAAAACATAAAAAAAAAGCATTTAGTAAGGAAAGTTTCTAAACAAAAAAAAATGACCCGACAGCCTTCAGTGAGTAAATTTTCTATCAAAAACAGAAAAACCAAAAAACATTCAGGGAAATAATGTTCTATCCAAAACCACAGAAAACCCAAACCCAAAAAGCTTTTAGTGAGTAAAAGTTTCTACACTCCACAAGGGAAAAAAAATGAACAGCATTTTAAAAAAGTAATATTTTCTCAAAACCACATGAACCAGACAGCAAAACAGGGAGTTTAAAGTTGCCTTTAGTACCACAAGAACCAAACACATTCAGTGATAAGTTGCTTTTAAACCCCCACAAAGAACCAGAAAAGGGAATTTTGTGATAATTTTTTCTATCAATACCACATGAACCCGAGGGATTTAGTGAGTAATTTTTCTATCAATACCCATAACCCCATAAAAAAGATTCAGTGGTAAGGGGGCCCATCACTTCCACTGAAAAACCCAAAAGCATTCATAAGTAATGTTTCAAAAGTACCACAATACCCCGACAGCATTCCGTTAGTAATGTTGCTTTATACCACAAAACCAAACAGCATCATGATAATGTTGGGTATCACTACCAATGGGAAACCCAAAAGCATTTAGGGTAATCCTTTCTATTTACCCAAGAACCAAACAGGGATTTATAAAGTAATGTTCATCATACCAGAAGAACCCCCAAAAAACATTCAGTAAGTAAGTTTTCTAAACAAACCACATGAAGCCGGGCGGGATTCAGTTTAGTTTAAAGTTTGCTATCACACCCGAGAACCAAAAAAAGCAAATTTAGTAAGTAAAAAGTTCTAACAAAGCCACATGAAGCAGGGCAGCTTTCTGAGTTGATAGTTTCTTCCTACCAAAGAAAACCAAAAAACATTCGGGAAGTAAGGGTTCTATCAAATACCCCAAGAAACCCCCACAAACCCATTTAGTAAATAATGTTGCTATCACTAAACCCCAAGGAAAACCCCACGAACAGCATTCCGTAAGTAAGAGGAGGGGGAAAAATCTTATCACCAAAGGAACCGGGTTCCCCCCTTCCCTTTGGGATTTTTATTGGTAAAATTTTTTCAGTACACAGAGGGATGGCCCGTGTTTTTTCAGGGGGGTGGTTTTTGTAAATTTTTGTTATATTATGGGGTGTGTGTTTTTGGGGGGTGGGGGGGGGGTACACATGCCTGGTGCCCTTTTTTTGGGAAGCAAAGTAAAGGATGTAGGGGCTGAAAACTGCACAGCAGTAAGTTTTGAAAGAAAAGGGTGAAGGAAAGAGGGGGGGGGGGGGGAAAGAGAGACGGGGTGGACAGACAGAAAAGACAGAAGAAAGGGGGAAAAGAGGAAAGGGAAAAGTGAACGCAATATCATTGACACAGAAACTTAAAAGGGCATTTTTGAATGGTTTTTTTTATTTTTCATTTTTGGGAGAAAGGGATTCAAAACCCCTTTCCCCCCAAGGGGATGCGGGGATTAAGGGTAACCCTTTTTCTTTCACAGGGGAGGGAAACCCCTTTGTTTTGTTTAGTTTTTTTTTGGGGACAATTGGGTTTTGGGGCTAAATTGGCAGATTGGTTTAAAGGGGCTAAAATTTCAGGGGGCTTGGGTTTATTGAATTTGTTTTAAATCCTTTAAACCTTAAACACAGGGATGAGGGGATGAAGGGTTTTTTAATTTGGTTTTTTGTGATTAGCCACTTTATGATGATGGTAAGTGCCCTTTATTTTTTTGAATGAATATGCATAAACTTACAGGGAAAAACCACACCACCACACACACACACACACACACTTCTTTACAAGCGCATGAAGGGGGCACAAACATTGAATGATTTGCCCCCAGGGACCGTAGACACATGAATGGGTTTACTTCTAAACGTTTTTGCTTAAATTTCTTTTTCTCTCTCCCAACTTTGTTTAATGACCCCCTTTAAGTTTCTCTCTCTTTGGGGAAAAGTACATTTAAAATTTTGTTTGTAAATTTGGGGGATTTTTAGGACTGGAACTGACATTCTTCAGCATGTGGGGCATTGCACAGTGTGATTATTAATTTTGTTTTTTTTTTTTAAAATTAATTTTAAAATTCGTTGCAAGCATTCAAACAAGTAATTTTGCGTCAATCCACATGAACCACACAAACAGCATTCAGTAAGTAATGTTGCGTCATACCACATGAACCATGAACAGCTTCAGTAAGTAATGTTGCTGTCAATACCACATGAACCACACAAACAGCATTCAGTAAGTAATGTTGCTATCACTCTCACATGAACCACATGAACAGCATTCAGTAAGTAATGTTGCTATCAATACCATATGAGCCAGACAGCATTCAGTGAGTAATGTTGCTATCAATACACAGAAACCAACCAAACAGCATTCAGTGAGTAATGTTGCTATCAATACCACAGAAACCAACCAAACAGCATTCAGTGAGTAATGTTGCTATCACTCTCACAAGAACCACATGAACAGCATTCAGAAAGTAATATTGCTCTCAATACCACATGAACCAGACAGCATTCAGTGAGTAATGTTGCTATCAGTACCACAAGAACCAAACAGCATTCAGTGAGTAATGTTGCTATCACCACCACATGAACCAGACAGCATTCAGTGAGTAATGTTGCTATCAATACCACATGAACCAGACGGGATTCAGTGAGTAATGTTGCTATCAATACCACATGAACCACATGAACAGCATTCAGTGAGTAATGTTTCTATCACTACCACATGAACCAGACAGCATTCAGTAAGTAATGTTGCTATCAGTACCACAAGAACCAGACAGCATTCAGTGAGTAATGTTGCTATCACTACCACAAGAACCAAACAGCATTCAGTGAGTAATGTTGCTATCACTACCACATGAACCAGACAGCATTCAGTGAGTAATCTTGCTATCATTACCACAAGAACCAAACAGCATTCAGTAAAGTAATGTTGCTATCACTACCAGAAGAACCAAACAGCATTCAGTAAGTAATGTTGCTATCAATACCACATGAAGCAGACGGCATTCAGTGAGTAATGTTGCTATCACTACCAGAAGAACCAAACAGCATTCAGTAAGTAATGTTGCTAACAATGCCACATGAAGCAGACAGCATTCAGTGAGTAATGTTGCTATCACTACCAGAAGAACCAAACAACATTCAGTAAGTAATGTTGCTATCACTACCACAAGACAACCACACAAACAGCATTCAGTAAGTAATGTTGCTATCACTACCACAAGAACCACACGAACAGCATTCAGTAAGTAAAGGAGATAATCATTATCACCATAGGAACAGGGTTCCCCCATTCCTGGCATTTATATATGGTAATTTGTGCCAGTACACAGAGGCATGCAGATGTTTTTACAGGATGTGTTATTGTATTTTTAGTTATATTAGTGTGTGTGTGTTTGGGGGCTGGGGGGTGTACACATGCCTGAGTGCCGGTTTTCTGTGAAGCAAAGTAATGGATGTAGGACTGAAAACTGCACAGCAGTAAGATTAGAAGACGGTGAAGAGAAAGAGGGAGGGGAGAGAGAGACGGATGGACAGACAGACAGACAGAAGAAAGGGAGACAGAGAGAGGAAGTGAGGAAGCAATATCATCTGACACAGAAACATCATATGTCAGTATTGAATGTTTTTGTATTTTTCATTTTTGTAGAAAGGGCATTCAACCTCTTCCGCACAAAGGAGATGCTGGTATTAAGCGTACCTTTTGCTTACACAGGTGAGGAAGCCCCTTTGTTTTGTTTAGTTTTGTTTTGTGACAGATTGGTTTAGGTGCTAAATTGGCAGATTGGTTTAGGTGCTAAATTGGCAGGTGGCTGGTTGATTGATTAGTTGAAATCGTAATGCCTTATCACAGGGATGAGGAGATGAGAGGCTTTTGATGTTTAGTGATTAGACCACATGATGATGATGTGGTAAGTGCCATTGATTTTGTTGAATGAATATGCATAAACACATACAGAAAACACACAACACACACACACACACACACACACACACACACTTCTATACATGCGCATGAATGTTCACAATGAACATAGCACATACTATGCACAGGTACACGTAGACCACAATGAATGTTCACTATCTAAACGTTTGTGCGTTAATCTTGTCTCTCACCCTCACTTTGTGTTAATGACCTCTCAAGTTTCTCCTCTTAAGAAATGTACATTAAATTGTGTTTGTAATTTTGTTTATTTCAGGACTGGAACTGACATTCTTCAGCAGTGTGTGCATTGCACAGAATGTGCATTATGTAATTTTGTTTTTATTTCAGGACTGGAATTGACATTCTTCAGCAGTGTGTGCATTGCACAGAATGTGCATTATGTAATTTTGTTTTTATTTCAGGACTGGAATTGACATTCTGCAGCAGTGTGTGCATTGCACAGAATGTGCATTATGTAATTTTGTTTATTTCAGGACTGGAACTGACATTCTTCAGCAGCGTGTGCATTGCACAGAATGTGCATTATGTAATTTTGTTTATTTCAGGACTGGAATTGACATTCTTCAGCAGCGTGTACGGCACGTGCATTGCACAGAATGTGCATTTGGGGACAGCAGGAAAGGCCTGCTGGGTATTTCTGGCATGCTGATCGGTGCCGGTGAAATTATAGGTCAGTATCAATGTTGATCTGTGCCGGTGAAATTATAGGTCAGTATCAATGTTGATCGGTGCCGGTGAAATTATAGGTCAGTATCAATGTTGATCGGTGCCGGTGAAATTATAGGTCAGTATCAATGTTGATCGGTGCCGGTGAAATTATAGGTCAGTATCAATGTTGATCGGTGCCGGTGAAATTATAGGTCAGTATCAATGTTGATCTGTGCCGGTGACATTTTAGGTCAGTATCAATGTTGATCGGTGCCAGTGAAATTATAGGTCAGTATCAATGTTGATCGGTGCCGGTGAAATTATAGGTCAGTATCAAGTGACAGCATTGTACATTTATTGACTTCTTTATTGTCTGTAGTGAAATTATAGGTCAGTATCAAGTGCCAGCATTGTGCAGTTATTGACTTCTTTATTGTCTGTAGTGAAATTATAGGTCAGTATCAAGTGCCAGCATTGTACATTTACAGTCTGTAGTGAAATTATAGGTCAGTATCAAGTGACAGCATTGTACAGTTATTGATTTCTTTATTGTCTGTAGTGAAATTATAGGTCAGTATCAAGTGACAGCATTGTACAGTTATTGATTTCTTTATTGTCTGTAGTGAAATTATAGGTCAGTATCAAGTGACAGCATTGTACATTTATTGATTTCTTTATTGTCTGTAGTGAAATTATAGGTCAGTATCAAGTGACAGCATTGTACAGTTATTGACTTCTTTATTGTCTGTAGTGAAATTATAGGTCAGCATGACATGATACTGACAGCTGTTGTAGATTTCTTTATTTCTGTACTAAAATTAGTGATTGATATTGAACAACAGTAACACTTGTAGATTTATTTGTATTCTTTGGTAATATAACATTGACAATCGATGTAGATTTCTTTATTTTCTTTTGTTAAATTACTGGTCTAATGATGTGATACAACATTGACAACAATGAAGATTTCTTTATTTTCTTTTATTCGTTTATATATCACCTGACGAAGACCTAAGAGGTCGAAACGCGTTGTGTTTTGTCTTGTGACTTGTTTGTCCAGATTTCTCTGGGCGTTCGCTAACATTTCTTTAAGATTTGTTTAGATTTCCGCCTGCAGTCGTCTCGCTTTGCAACTAGATTTCTTTTGTTAAATTATTGGTCTAATGATGTGATACAACATTGACAACTGATGAAGATACGAAGATTTCTTTATTTTCTTTTGTTAAATTATTGGTCTAATGATGTGATACAACATTGACAACAATGAAGATTTCTTTATTTTCTTTTGTTAAATTATTGGTCTAATGATGTGATACAACATTGACAACTGATGAAGATATGAAGATTTCTTTTTGTTAAATTATTGGTCTTATGATGTGACAGCCTTTACAACCCCCCCCCCACCTCCCCTCCAGGCTTCCCCCCCCCCCAGCTCCTCCCCCTGTCAACATGTGACAGCCCTATTATGGCCCTTTGCAGTCGGCTGGGCTACAAGCAACATTACCTTACCTCCCCCTGTTAACAAGTGACAGCCCTATTATGGCCCTTTGCAGTCGGCTGGGTTATAAGCAACATTACCTTACCTCCCCTGTTAACAAGTGACAGCCCTGTTATGGCCCTTTGCAGTCGGCTGGGCTATAAGCAACATTATCTTGCCTCCCCCTGTTAACAAGTGACAGCCCTGTTATGGCCCTTCGCAGTCGGCTGGGCTATAAGCAACATTCTCTATCTTTCTTTCCCCTCTCCACCCAGTCAACTGCCTCATCATATGTTTTTGGCTTGATTTCCAAAGTTTTTTGTACTCCAGTTCTTATAGAACAGGGAGTGCTTTAGAATGGGAACGAAGAAATGCTGTCTGTGTCTCTGTCTGTGTGTCCGTGGTCAAAATGTGTTACACTCACTCCAGACAAAACTACTGGGCCGATCTCTCTGAAAATTTGTAGGTATGCTCATTATGGGCCACGGATGATGCCCGATGTTTTAGTTTACCGCTATAGCTGTTACTAACAGCTGTAATGGCCTGTAACGGTTTTTCTTCTTTATGGAATATCTCAGAAAGTACTTGGCCAATTTATAAGTGGTTTGGATGATCTTGTGACAAATCGGAGCCTCTGTCCATATGTAAGTGATGTAATCCTGAAAACGGATTAAACAACCGTTAAAAACCGTTATTCTGCCGTTATTTCTTATATATAGGTGGATTTTAATGAAATTTGGTATATAGAAAGGTTATCACATACAAATGGCACTTCTATATAGTGTTTCAAAATTTGACCGTTAAAAACTGTTATTCTTGACATGTCCGATTTGGATGAAATTTGATATGTACACAGGCTGTAGCCCAGTGAGGACTAAAATACCAGTTTCAAAAGTGTACATCAGTTATATAACCATTAAAACCGTTATTTTGCGTTTATTTCTTATCTCACAAAGCACTTGGCCGATTTATAAGCGGTTTGGAAAACTGGGAGTACGTTTATATGCTTCGCATCTTGTTTTTTTTTTTAATGATCGAGTGGACGTTGCATTTTTTTGTTTGTTTCATTTTTTTGTGTAAGTTTTTTTTTGGAAAGAAATAAAAGGAGAAAGAGAGAGGAATGTATCATTTTGACTGTGTCCAGCATATCTCCAGCATTGTTACACAATGCTCATTGAGTAATGGGTGTTAGAAACAACCACTGGCAGTTCTCTCATGAATGTCATTGCCACGTGAAGCACACTCACTCTCTACATGCTAACTGTATACTCTAAACAGCTCATAGATTTGCAAGGACATTACATATGAAGGTTGGCGACAGACATTCTGAAAATATCCTGGTATTGCCTTGTTAAACAAAGGATATGGCTTTTTAAACTGAGGGTTGTGAGTACACATTCCTGTCTTCCATGACATGGCTAGGAAAATGGTAGAGTGCAGTTCCATTGGTTATTGGAAGAAGAGATCAACCAAACTCATGGCAGTGTTGAGTACAGGGATTTTTCCCTGGTGTGAATGGTTAGAGTAGAGGTCGTTCTTGGAGTGAATGGTTAGGTCAGAGGTCATTCTTGGAGTGAATGGTTAGGTCAGAGGTCATTAATGCTGCTTGAAGCCTGGAGGATGAAGTGTTGATTATAAAGCAGCAGAAAACGAAGGAGGTTGTGTTATTAAGAGCACCACTGACTCATGGCCAAGTCTTGTTAAGAGCACCACTGACTCATGGCCAAGTGTTGTTAAGAGCACCACTGACTCATGGCCAAGTGTTGTTAAGAGCACCACTGACTCATGGCCAAGTGTTCACAGTGATGAAGCACTCAGCAGTTCATGGCTGTTGAGGTGACGTGGCCAGTGTAGATCTGTGTTTGCTGAGAACACAGGTGACGTGGCCAGTGTATATCTGTGTTTGCTGAAAACACAGGTGACGTGGCCAGTGTAGATCTGTGTTTGCTGAAACACAGGTGACGTGGCCAGTGTATATCTGTGTTTGCTGAAAACACAGGTGACGTGGCCAGTGTATATCTGTGTTTGCTGAAAGCGCAGGTGACGTGGCCAGTGTATATCTGTGTTTGCTGAAAACACAGGTGACGTGGCCAGTGTATATCTGTGTTTGCTGAAAACACAGGTGACGTGGCCAGTGTATATCTGTGTTTGCTGAAAGCACAGGTGACGTGGCCAGTGTATATCTGTGTTTGCTGAAAGCACAGGTGACGTGGCCAGTGTATATCTGTGTTTGCTGAAAACACAGGTGACGTGGCCAGTGTAGATCTGTGTTTGCTGAGAACACAGGTGACGTGGCCAGTGTATATCTGTGTTTGCTGAAAACACAGGTGACGTGGCCAGTGTATATCTGTGTTTGCTGAAAGCACAGGTGACGTGGCCAGTGTATATCTGTGTTTGCTGAAAACACAGGTGACGTGGCCAGTGTATATCTGTGTTTGCTGAAAGCACAGGTGACGTGGCCAGTGTATATCTGTGTTTGCTGAAACCACAGGTGACGTGGCCAGTGTAGATCTGTGTTTGCTGAAAGCACAGGTGACGTGGCCAGTGTAGATCTGTGTTTGCTGAAAGCACAGGTGACGTGGCCAGTGTATATCTGTGTTTGCTGAAAGCACAGGTGACGTGGCCAGTGTAGATCTGTGTTTGCTGAAAACACAGGTGACGTGGCCAGTGTAGATCTGTGTTTGCTGAAAACACAGGTGACGTGGCCAGTGTAGATCTGTGTTTGCTGAAAACACAGGTGACGTGGCCAGTGTATATCTGTGTTTGCTGAAAGCACAGGTGACGTGGCCAGTGTAGATCTGTGTTTGCTGAAAGCACAGGGGACGTGGCCAGTGTAGATCTGTGTTTGCTGAAAGCACAGGTGACGTGGCCAGTGTAGATCTGTGTTTGCTGAACGCACAGGTGATGTGGCCAGTGTATATCTGTGTTTGCTGAAAGCACAGGTGACGTGGCCAGTGTAGATCTGTGTTTGCTGAAAACACAGGTGACGTGGCCAGTGTAGATCTGTGTTTGCTGAAAACACAGGTGACGTGGCCAGTGTAGATCTGTGTTTGCTGAAAACACAGGTGACATGGCCAGTGTAGATCTGTGTTTGCTGAAAACACAGGTGACGTGGCCATGTAGATCTGTTGGCTGAAAACACAGGTGACGTGGCCATGTAGATCTGTGTTTGCTGAAAACACAGGTGACGTGGCCAGTGTAGATCTGTGTTTGCTGAAAACACAGGTGACGTGGTCAGTGTAGATCTGTGTTTGCTGAGAACACAGGTGACGTGGCCAAGGTAGATCTGTGTTTGCTGAAAACACAGGTGACGTGGCCAGTGTAGCTATGTGTTTGCTGAAAAGCAAAACAAAGTCTGAACAATTGTTTTGGTGACCAAACACAGTCAATGAGAAAAAGAAAGTTTACTCTTTTATCTTTTTTGTTTCCTAAGTTCCCTTTCTTTTATGGAAATATGAGTCGTTTACATCTTTATGATTATCATTGATATCATTATTAGGTAGCAAAACTTATATTTTTCATGTTGCTATGAATCTGTTGCAAAAGTGCAGGAAAAAAGTAAAATGTAAAGAAACAAAAAGACAGTGCAGAGGTAATGTACATTATGAATCAAACATGTTCATTGTCCTCATAAAAACAAGCAAATTTGTCTTGCAGCCGACAACATCAACATGTAATCAACTGGTAATTGTCGGTCAAACGAGTATTTGCAATACAGTGCTGATTCAAGTCTCTCTCTCTCCCCCTCTCTGTCACTCTCTTTCCTCCCCCTCCTCCTCTCCCCCCCCCCTTCCCCCCCCGTCCCCCCCCCCCCCCCCCCCCCCCCCCCCCCCCCTGTCTTTTAGTTTCTGAAAGAGATTAATACTTTTCATCGATTTTAAAATTTTTCGGAAAAAGTTTTAACAATTTCTAGGCTTTTGGAAAATGATTTTTAAAGAGATGTTGAAAGTTTTTTTTTTCAATGACTTTTATTGATTTTAAGGGGGTGACAGCCCTGTATGGCCTGTGCGTCGGCTGGGGTATAGGGGAAAATTACCTTTCCTCTTTTCCCCCCCCCCCCCCCCACCCCCACCACATATTCGTATGCGACTGCATTGCTTGGGGCTAAGGGCCTCGGGGAAGGGGGATTTTGGGGCGTGCGTCGGGGGCCCGGCCTTTCTAGGGATGATGCTGTCTGGGCAGCTGGCCTTTTCTATGGGGAATGCGTCGTGGTCAGCTGGGGTTTTTAGGGTTGAGGGATGTCTGTCGTGGGCACTGGCCTTTCTATGGGGAGAGTATGAGCGTCGTGGTCACTGGCCTTTCTATGGAAGAGGGATGATCTGTTGTGGTCAGCTGGCCTTTCATGGGGGTATCTGGTGTCACCCGGCCTTTCGGGGGTGAGGTATATGCGTCTGGTCAGCTGGCCCTTTCTATGGGGGTAGGTATGTGCTGTCATGGTCAGCTGCCTTTTTATGGGGGGGAGGTATGATCTGTCCCGGGGCACTGGGCCTTTCTAGGGGGTAGTAATGGGTGTTGGGGCCGCTGCCTTTCTATGGGGGTATGCTGTCGGGGTCAGCGGGGGTTTCTAGGGATGAGCTGTCCTGGTCACTGCCTTTTTAGGGGAGAGGGAGATCGTCGGTCACTGGCCTTTCAAGGGGGGAAGGTATTTATGCGTCATGTCACTGGCCTTTTTTAAGGGGAGGGGTGAAGCGTCAGTCACTGGGCCTTTTTATGGGGATAGGTATGATGCTGTCATGGGCAGCTGTGCCTTTCTATGGGGAGTGATGCTGTCGTGGTCAGCTGGCTCTTTCTATGGGGATGATTGGCGTCGTGGTCAGCTGGCCTTTCTATGGGGATGAGTATGAGCGTCGTGTCAGCTGGCTTCTATGGGATGGCTGTCGTGGTCAGCTGGCCTTTCTATGGGATGAGGTATGATGCTGTCGTGGTCACTGGCCTTTCTATGGATGAGGATATGGTGTTTGGTCACGGCCTTCTATGGGAAGGTAGATGTTCGTGTCAGCTGCCTTCATGGTGATGCGTCGTGTCACTGGCCTTTATGGGATGATCTGCGTCAGCTGTTTTCTATGGGATGAGTAGTGCTGTCGGGTCCTGGCTTTCAGGGGATAGTATGATCTGTCGTGTCACTGCCTTTCTATGGGGATGAGGTAGAGCTGTCAGGTCCACTGCCTTTCTATGGGATGAGGTATATGCGTCGGCAGCTGGCCTTTCATGGGGAGAGGTATGATCTCGGTCACTGCCTTCATGGGGATAGTAAGATGCTGGACGGGTCACTGCCTTTCATGGGATGGGTATATCGTCATGGTCCTGGCCTTTCTAGGGATATGTCGTGTGGTCAGCTGCCTTTCTATGGGATAGGTATGATGCGTCGGTCAGCTGCCTTTCTAATGGGGATGAGGTATGATGCTGTCGTGGTCAGCTGGCCTTTCTATGGGATGAGGTATGATGCTGTCGTGGTCAGCTGGCCTTTCTATGGGGATGAGGTATGATGCTGTCATGGTCAGCTGGCCTTTCTATGAGGGAGTGATGCTGTCGTGGTCAGCTGGCCTTTCTATGAGGTTGAGGTATGATGCTGTCGTGGTCAGCTGCCTTTCTATGGGATAGGTAGATCTGTCGTGTCAGCTGGCTTTCTATGGGATGAGGTATGATGCTGTCGTGGTCAGCTGGCCTTTCTATGGGGATGAGTATGATGCTGTCATGGTCAGCTGGCCTTTCGTAGGATGAAGCTGTCGTGGCAGCTGCCTTTCTAGGGGTGAGATGATGCTGTCGTGGTCAGCTGGCCTTTCTATGGGGATGATGCTGTCATGGTCAGCTGGCCTTTCTATAGGGATGATGCTGTCGTGGTCAGCTGGGCTTTCTATGGGTTGAGGTATGATGCTGTCGTGGTCAGCTGGCCTTTCTATGGGGATGAGGTATGATGCTGTCGTGGTCAGCTGGCCTTCTATGGAGATGAGGTATGATGCTGTCGGGTCAGCTGGCCTTTCTATGGGATGAGGTACGATGCTGTCATGGTCAGCTGGCCTTTCTATGGAGATGAGGTATGATGCTGTCGTGGTCCAGCTGGCCTTTCTATGGAGATGAGTATGATGCTGTCGTGTCAGCTGGCCTTTCTATGGGATGAGTATGATGCTGTCGTGGTCACTGGCCTTTCTATGGGGATGATGCGGTCGTGGTCAGCTGGTCTTTCTATGGGGATGAGTATGATGCTGTCATGGTCAGCTGGCCTTTCTATGGGATGAGGTATGATTCTGTCGTGGTCAGCTGGCCTTTCTATTTGGATGAGGGATGATGCTGTCGTGTCAGCTGGCCTTTCTATGGGGATGATGCTGTCGTGGTCAGCTGGCCTTTCTATGGGGATGAGGTATGATGCTGTTATGGTCATCTGCCTTTCTATGGGGATGATGCTGTCGTGGTCAGCTGGCCTTTCTGTGGGATGAGGTATGATGCTGTCGTGGTCAGCTGGCCTTTCTATGGGGATGATGCTGTCGTGGTCAGCTGGCCTTTCTATGGATGAGGTATGATGCTGTCGTGGTCAACTGGCCTTTCTGTGGAGATGAGGTATGATGCTGTCATGGTCAGCTGGCCTTTCTATGGGATGAGGTATGATGCTGTCGGGTCAGCTGGCCTTTCTATGGGGATGAGGTATGATGCTGTCGTTGTCAGCTGCCTCTCTATGGGGTTGAGGTATGATGCTGTCGTGGTCAGCTGGCCTTTCTATGCGGATGATGCTGTCGTGGTCAGCTGGCCTTTCTTGGGGATGATGCTGTCGTGGTCAGCTGGCCTTTCTATGGAGATGAGGTATGATGCTGTCGTGGTCAGCTGGCCTTTCTATGGGTATGATGTATGATGCTGTCATGGTCAGCTGGCCTTTCTATGGGGATGATGTATGATGCTGTCGTGGTCAGCTGGCCTTTCTATGGGATGAGGTATGATGCTGTCATGGTCAGCTGGCCTTTCTATGGGGATGATGCTGTCGTGGTCAGCTGGCCTTTCTATGGGGATGAGGTATGATGCTATTATGGTCAGCTGGCCTTTCTATGGAGATGAAGTATGATGCTGTCATGGTCAGCTGGCCTTTCTATGGGGATGAGGTATGATGCTGTCGTGGTCAGCTGGCCTTTCTATGGGGATGCAGTATGATGCTGTCATGTCAGCTGGCCTTTCTATGGAGATAGGTATGATGCTGTCATGGTCAGCTGGCCTTTCTATGGAGATGAGGTATGATGCTGTCGTGGTCAGCTGGCCTTTCTATGGGGATGAGGTATGATGCTGTCGTGGTCAGCTGGCCTTTCTATGGAGATGAGGTATGATGCTGTCATGGTCAGCTGGGCCTTTCTATGGGATGAGAGGTATGATGCTGTCGTGGTCAGCTGGCCTTTTGGTTCCCTGCAGGGGCGGGGCCTTCGGGCTGTTTGGCAAGAAGACCAACAAGTATGGCGTGACCCCATCATCTTGCTGGGCTACCTGGTGCACATGGGGCCTTCTACCTGGCCTTTGTCAACCTGCCCATGGACTCCCCCATCAACGAGTCCGTCCCAACCCACCTACTTCACCTCCAGGTTTGTACACCACCTGTCCCAGTCTCTCTCTGTCTCTCGCTCTCCCCTGTCTCTCGTCCCTCCTCTCTCTGTGTCTCTTTGTGCCTCTTCCTCTGTTTCTTATCTCTTTCCCACTCAGCTCTCTCTCTCTCCCTCAGTCACTCTCCCTCTCTGCCTCTCTCTCCCTCCTCTCTCTCCTCTCCCGTCTTTCTCCCTCTCTCTCCCTTGTCTCTCTCTCTGTGTCTGTCTCTCTCTCTCCCCTGTCCTCTCTCTCTGTGTCTGTCTCCTCTCCTCCCCTGTCCCTCTCTCTGTGTCTGTCTCTCTCTCTCCCCTGTCTCTCTCTCTGTGTCTGTCTCTCTCTCTCCCCCCTGTCTCTCTCTCTGTGTCTGTCTCTCTCTCTCCCCTGTCTCTCTCTCTGTGTCTCTGTCTCTTTCAATGTTCTAGAAATCGGAGTGTACAAACAACTTGGGTGTCTTCTATAAAACATTGTTTGAATACTTATGGCTTTTCTTTTGTTTGGTTAAATGGTGGAGAGAATTATGAGCAACTGCTTTTATGTGAACTTAAACAACGAATGATTGACTGTTATAGACAAAATTGGATAGTAAAATACTTAATAGTGACAGACATTCAACATATCATTCCTTCATATCCTTATGGCAGCCTGAGAAATATTTAAGTGATATTACAATTCCTAAATTTCGCAAAGTGTTTGTGAGGTTTCGACTTGATATCAGTGATTTGAATGTCCATCAAAGATAACACTAAAGTCCAAAAACTGTCCATTCTGTAATCAGATTGAGGACAGAATACATTTTTGATTGCTTGTCCATCCTACAAAGATTTAAGAGATAAATACATTTTGCTTCATACTAGAAATGTTCATCAAGTGTCATTGCTTTTTTTACTGCAAAATGAAAAGAGAATTGTGACGCGCTTTGTAGCTATGTTCATTTTTTTAAAACACTAGAACGAAGAGAGGAAGTTATCAGTTAACACACAAATGCCAGAATAATTTCAGGAAGAACAATTTGTTTATGCAAATATTTTTCTTTCATAATTTTCAGTAATGCGCCGAGCATACGTGTTTTCTACTTTTGTTCTTGACCTCATTGCAGATAGGTTGGTGGCCTTTGCAATTGAACTATTTGAGGTTTTTTTTTTGAGTTTCTGTCTCTCTTTGTATCTCTCTCTGTGCCTCTTCCTCTTTTTCTTATCTCCTCACACTCAGTCTCTCTCTCACCCCCCAGTCACTCATCTCTCTGTCTTTCTCTTTCCCCTTGTCTCTCCTCTCTCTCTCTCTCTCTCTCTCTCTCCTGTCACTCCTGTCTCCCACTCTGTCCTTTCACTGTTTCCTTTCCCTGTCTGCATGTCTGTGTCGTCGCATTGCTCTCTGGCAACACTGTGCCAAAGCAGTATTGTGCATTGCTCTCTGGCAACACCGTGCCAAAGCAGTATTGTGCATTGCAAACATGGCAACACCGTGCCAAAGCAGTATTGTGCATTGGTCTCTGGCAACACTGTGCCAAAGCAATATTGTGCATTGCAAACATGGCAGCACCGTGCCAAAGCAGTATTGTGCATTGCTCTCTGGCAACACTGTGCCAAAGCAGTATTGTGCATTGCAAACATGGCAGCACCGTGCCAAAGCAGTATTGTGCATTGCTCTCTGGCAACAGCACCGTGCCAAAGCAGTATTGTGCATTGCTCTCTGGCAACACCGTGCCAAAGCAGTATTGTGCATTGCAAACATGGCAGCACCGTGCCAAAGCAGTATTGTGCATTGCTCTCTGGCAACACCGTGCCAAAGCAGTATTGTGCATTGCTCTCTGGCAACACCGTGCCAAAGCAGTATTGTGCATTGCTCTCTGGCAACACCGTGCCAAAGCAGTATTGTGCATTGCAAACATGGCACGGCAGATTGCAGAAGAATGCAATGCAACATGACACATTGCAATACAGCACAAAACAGCATAATACAGTATAATAAATTACAATATCAAAGCCCAATAAATTCATTATGCACAAAAAGACCCCATGTCACAGTACACACAAATACAATGTGCTACAACAAAACACAACGCCATGCTGTAAGAGACGCTGGAGTTCAGTACACTTCAAGATGGTGTACTGCAGTACAGTATATATTGCAGTACAATACACTACAATAAGTTGCAACACAACTATGACGCAATGCAGTTCCTGATGAAATAATGCAATGCAGCACAATACAGTGCAATGCAATGGAATATGATACAATGTGTCACAGTATAATGCAACACAGTACTATGTGATTGAAGATGAAACAAAATAATGCACTACACTACAAAGCAATGCAAGACAAAGCCACGCAGGCTGTGCAGGGGTAATGAATTGTTTCCTGTGTTCCAGTGGTGATGAATTGTTTCCTGTGTTCCAGTGGTAATGAATTGTTTCCTGTGTTCCAGTGGTGATGAATTGTTTCCTGTGTTCCAGTGGTGATGAATTGTTTCCTGTGTTCCTGTGGTGATGAATTGTTTCCTGTGTTTCAGTGGTGATGAATTGTTTCCTGTGTTTCAGTGGTGATGAATTGTTTCCTGTGTTCCAGTGGTGATGAATTGTTTCCTGTGTTTCAGTGGTGATGAATTGTTTCCTGTGTTTCAGTGGTGATGAATTGTTTCCTGTGTTCCAGTGATGATGAATTGTTTCCTGTGTTTTAGTGGTGATGAATTGTTTCCTGTGCTCCAGTGATGATGAATTGTTTCCTGTGTTTCAGTGGTGATGAATTGTTTCCTGTGTTTCAGTGGTGATGAATTGTTTCCTGTGTTTCAGTGGTGATGAATTGTTTCCTGTGTTCCAGTGATGATGAATTGTTTCCTGTGTTTCAGTGATGATGAATTGTTTCCTGTGTTTCAGTGGTAATGAATTGTTTCCTGTGCTCCAGTGATGATGAATTGTTTCCTGTGTTTCAGTGGTGATGAATTGTTTCCTGTGCTCCAGTGATGATGAATTGTTTCCTGTGTTTCAGTGAGATTCTGGCGCTGCTGTGCAGTTTTCTGCTGGGCTTTGGTGATGCCAGCTTTAACACCCAGGTACGTGTGCAGCTGTGTCACCAGTGATCCAGACTTTGGTCTTTACACTTAGTAGTTACGTCTTTGTGTGTTTTCACATCAGAATACAATTTTTTTACTTATGCCATAATCCCAGCTGCATTACCTCATATTTACCAGTTTTGATGAAAAAATTTCAGTACATTGTTAATTTGGAAAACAGAAAGAAAAGATCAACATGTTTCTGATCTACATGTCTGATTTGGAATGGAATCACCTGCATGCATCTGCCATCAAGCTGTTTTATTTTTTACTTATCTGACCAGTAGATGCCTTATTCCTACAGGTGTGAACAGATCCTTCTCAGTTAGGTCACCCCCAGCCTGCCCACCCCTCACCCACCCACCCACAGAGAGAGAGAGAGAGAGAGAGAGAGAGAGAGAGAGAGAGAGAGAGAGAGAGAGAGAGAGAGAGAAGGAGACTACATTTTACATCAACAAACCTGAGTAACACCTTAATAGTTTGTCATGATCCCATTTAACCAGATAGTGCAACATGTACTGATCATCTTAGGAGACAGACAAGATAGAGCAACATGTTCTGATCATCTTAGGAGGCAGAAAAGATAGTGCAACATGTTCTGATCATCTTAGGAGACAGACAAGATAGTGCAACATGTTCTGATCATCTTAGGAGGCAGACAAGATAGTGCAACATGTTCTGATCATCTTAGGAGGCAGACAAGATAGTGCAACATGTTCTGATCATCTTAGGAGGCAGACACATCCTTCAGCTTAGCCTCTCCTTCCCACCAAAAAAAACGAGAAAGAGAGAGATAGGGGAGAGAGAGAGACATAGAGACAGGGAGAGAGAGAGAGAGAGAGAGAGAGAGAGAGAGAGAGAGATAGGGGAGAGAGAGAGAGAGAGACAGGGGGAGAGAGAGAGAGAGATAGGGGAGAGAGAGAGAGAGAGAGACAGGGGGAGAGAGGGAGAGAGAAAGACAGGGAGAGAGAGCGAGAGAGAGAGAAAGGGAGGTAAATTCACTCTCAGCAGACCCAGAGTAACAGCTCAACAGTTGCAGCTGATCTCACTGAACACAGCACATAGTGATCTCACTGAACACAGCACATAGTGATCTCACTGAACACAGCACATAGTGATCTCACTGAACAGACAGCACATAGTGATCTCACGTAACAGACAACACATAGTGATTTCACTGAACAGACAACACATAGTGATCTCACTGAACAGACAGCACATAGTGATCTCACTGAACAGACAGCACATAGTGATCTCATTGAACAGACAGCACATAGTGATCTCACTGAACAGACACAGCACATAGTGATCTCACTGAACAGACGGCACATAGTGATCTCACTGAACAGACAGCACATAGTGATCTCACGTAACAGACAACACATAGTGATTTCACTGAACAGACAACACAGTGATCTCATTGAACAGACACAACACATAGTGATCTCACTGAACAGACACAGCACATAGTGATCTCACTGAACAGACACAGCACATAGTGATCTCACAGAACAGACAGCACATAGTGATCTCACAGAACAGACAGCACATAGTGATCTCACAGAACAGACAGCACATAGTGATCTCACTGAACAGACAGCACAAAGTGATCTCACTGAACAGACAGCACATAGTGATCTCTTTGAACAGACAGCACATAGTGATCTCACTGAACAGACAGCACATAGTGATCTCACTGAACAGACAGCACATAGTAATCTCTTTGAACGGACAGCACATAGTGATCTCACTGAACAGACACAGCACATAGTGATCTCACTGAACAGACACATCACATAGTGATCTCACTTAACACAGCACATAGTGATCTCACTGAACAGACACAGCACATAGTGATCTCATTGAAAAGACACAGCACATAGTGATCTAATTGAACACAGCACATAGTGATCTCACTGAACAGACACAGCACATAGTGATCTCATTGAACACACAGCACATAGTGATCTCACTGAACAGACAGCACATAGTGATTTCATTGAACAGACGCAGCACATAGTGGTCTCACTGAACAGACACCGCACATAGTGATCTCATTGAACACACAGCACATAGTGATCTCACTGAACAGACACAGCACATAGTGATCTCATTGAACAGACAGAGCACATAGTGATCTCACTGAACAGACGCAGCACATAGTGATCTCACTGAACAGACGCAGCACATAGTGGTCTCACTGAACAGACACAGCACATAGTGATCTCATTGAACAGACACAGCACATAGTGATCTCACTGAACAGACAGAGCACATAGTGATCTCACTGAACAGACGCAGCACATAGTGGTCTCACTGAACAGACACAGCACATAGTGATCTCATTGAACAGACGCAGCACATAGTGATCTCACTGAACAGACACAGCACATAGTGGTCTCACTGAACAGACACAGCACATAGTGATCTCATTGAACAGACAGCACATAGTGATCTCACTGAACAGACACACCACATAGTGATCTCATTGAACAGGCAGCACATGGTGATCTCATTGAACAGACACAGCACATAGTGATCTCATTAAACAGACAGCACATAGTGATCTCACTGAACAGACACAGCACATAGTGATCTCACTGAACAGACAGCACATGGTGATCTCATTGAACAGACAGCACATAGTGATCTCTTTGAACAGACACGGCACATAGTGATCTCACTGAACAGACAGCACATAGTGATCTCACTGAAAAGACAGCACATAGTGATCTCTTTGAACAGACAATACATAGTGATCTCTTTGAACAGACAACACATAGTGATCTCTTTGAACAGACAGCACATAGTGATCTCACTGAACAGACACAGCACATAGTGATATCACTGAACAGACACGGCGCATAGTGATCTCACTGAACACAGCACATAGTGATCTCGCTGAACACAGCACATAGTGATCTCACTGAACACAGCACATAGTGATCTCACTGAACAGACACAGCACATAGTGATCTCATTGAACAGACACAGCACATAGTGATCTAATTGAACACAGCACATAGTGATCTAATTGAACACAGCACATAGTGATCTCACTGAACAGACAGCACATAGTGATCTCACTGAGCAGATAGAGCACATAGTGATCTAATTGAACACAGCACATAGTGATCTCACTGAACAGACAGCACATAGTGATCTAATTGAACACAGCACATAGTGATCTCACTGAACAGACAGCACATAGTGATTTCATTGAAAAGACGCAGCACATAGTGGTCTCACTGAACAGACGCAGCACATAGTGGTCTCACTGAACAGACACAGCACATAGTGATCTCATTAACAACACAGCACATAGTGATCTCACTGAACAGACACAGCACATAGTGATCTCACTGAACAGACACAGCACATAGTGATCTCATTGAACACACAGCACGTAGTGATCTCACTGAACAGACACAGCACATAGTGATCTCATTGAACAGACAGTACATAGTGATCTCACTGAACAGACAGCACATAGTGGTCTCACCGAACAGACACACCACATAGTGATCTCACTGAACAGACACACCACATAGTGATCTCATTGAACAGACACAGCACATGGTGATCTCATTGAACAGACACAGCACATAGTGATCTCACTGAACACACAGCACATAGTGATCTCACTGAACAGTCAGCACATAGTGATCTCATTGAACAGACACAGCACATAGTGATCTCACTGAAGAGACACAGCATGTAGTGATCTCACTGAACAGACACGGCACATAGTGATCTCACTGAAGAGACAGCACATAGTGATCTCACTGAACAGACAGCACATAGTGATCTCACTGAACAGACAGCACATAGTGATCTCTTTGAACAGACAATACAGTGATCTCTTTGAACAGACAACACAGTGATCTCTTTGAACAGACAGCACATAGTGATCTCACTGAACAGACACAGCACATAGTAATATCACAGAACAGACAGCACATAGTGATCTCACTGAACAGACAGCACATAGTGATCTCTGAACAGACAGCACATAGTGATCTCACTGAACAGACACAGCACATAGTGATCTCATTGAACAGACAACACATAGTGATCTCACTGAACAAACAACACAGTGATCTCACTGAACAGACACAGCACATAGTGATCTCATTGAACACAGCACATAGTGATCTTACTGAACAGACACAGCACATAGTGATCTCATTGAACAAACACATAGTGATCTCATTGAACAGACAACACATAGTGATCTCACTGAACAGACACAGCACATAGTGATCTCTTTGATCAGACAGCACATAGTGATCTCTTTGATCAGACACAGCACATAGTGATCTCATTGAACAGACAACACATAGTGATCTCACTGAACAGACAGCACATAGTGATCTCACTGAACAGACACAGCACATAGTGATCTCACTGAACAGACAGCACATAGTGATCTCACTGAACAGACACAGCACATAGTGATCTCACTGAACAAACACAGCACATAGTGATCTCACTGAACAGACAACACATAGTGATCGTGTCAGGGAGTAGACGCATCCTTCAGCTGAGCCTGTCCTTCACACCATGGGGACTGAGACTGGTTCTGAAGGGTTTGGGGGGTCATTGATAGCGCTTGACGTTTGGACAGTTATTGATAGTGCTTGATGTTTGGACAGTTATTGATAGCGCTTGACGTTTAGAGTTATTGATAGTGCTTGACGTTTAGAGTTATTGATAGTGCTTGACGTTTAGAGTTATTGATAGTGCTTGACATTTAGAGTTATTGATAGTGCTTGACGTTTAGAGTTATTGATAGTGCTTGACGTTTAGAGTCATTGATAGTGCTTGAGGTTTAGGTGCTTGGAGGTCACACTGCTGTTGGTCTGTTGACAGATATTTTCCCTCATTGGATTCATGTTTTCTGAAGACAGTTCGTCTGCGTTTGCTCTCTTCAAGTTTGTGCAGGTCAGTATGTCTCTTGAATCTTGAATACCTGCATTTATTTTCCCTTGGAGTTCAGGGTGAGTGAGTGACTGTGTGTGTGTGTGTGTGTGTGTGTGTGAGTGTGTGTGTGCACGCGCGCAGGTGCGTGCGCTTGTTTATGAGTGTGTGTGTAAGGGGAGAGGAAGTGGGGGTTGGGAGGGAAGGAGTGAATGCAATTCACTTTTGTTTTAATTCTTCATTCCTTCCCCCACCTCTTTTGTTTTTAATCTAAATTTTTCATTAAGCTGTTGGTAATTTTACTGCTTGGTAATTGTACTTTTGAGTGATGAATTTGTTCATGTTTCTTTGCTCGTGTTTCTTTGCTCATGTTTCTTGCAGTAAAATTGTTTCCTGGTATGTAGAAAAAAATACACCTTTAAATTTGCTCTT
>CM031596.1:2519232-2577952 GCA_018398815.1 Conus ventricosus
CTTCTGTGTGTCCACCTCTTGTCCTCATACCACTCCAGTGCACTCTTGTGTCCACCTCTTGTCTCTCATACCACTCCATGTGCACTTCTGTGTGTCCACCTCTTGTCTTCATACCACTCCATTGCACTTCTTGTGTCCACCATTGACTCATTAAATTTCTCTTTTTGGTTACATTTGTTCACTCCCATTATCCTTTTTTGTGTAGTTGGAGCCTGCTAGGTGGAGGTTTTCTTCTCAAGACTGTACGGCTTTTCCTGTCAACATGCCTCTGCCTTTAAATCCACAAACATGCTTTTGCTGATTTCTGCTTGCCTGTGCCCATTTTTGGGTAGTCTCAAGCTTAGTCCTACCAGCCCTATTACTTGAACAAGAATTCTGTATTTGAAAGCGTGTTTCATGTACTTTGCAGAGCTTAGATTGTATACTGTTGTCTCAGATTGGCTGTGTTCACTACATTCTCTAAGAAGGGATGTTTCCTCCTGTTTCTGTCCGTTTCTCTGTCAGGCAGATAATGCAAGAACTGCTGAAGTGATTTTACAGAAAGGTTGCAGAACGACGAATTATGGCCCAGGGTTGAAGCCATGGCATTGTGGTTGGGTCGATGGTGCAGATCCAGATTAAGAAATAGCTCCAGGAACCACTCAACAAGAATTTTTTTTATAATCAATTTTTGACAGAACATGAACAGTGTAGTTCATTTTGAAATTGATATATATCTGTGATGCAGTAAATTTTTGTTTAATATTCAAAGTTTCTATTGATGTAAACAATGAAATGGCATGTTTTCCGTTTCTGTCACAAAACGGACATGGAAGTAACTCCTTCAGTCTATTCCTACTCTGACTTTTTCTGGTAGAAAAATTATTTTGCTAGTTGTGTTGCGTCAAACCTCAGTGACTGGGGATTGTTAAATGAAGTGTGACACATGCTGTTCAGAGATCCAGAGAGATTTCCTTTCTGAGAATCCTCCACTGCCTTGAAGAATGACTTCTTTGATTTTCCTCTCTGTCACAGTGAAGTCTTTAGAATGACTTCTTTGATTTTCCTCTCTGTCACAGTGAAGTCTTTAGAATGAAAGTGCCAAGCGAGCAATAAACTTGTTTATTTCCTGATCAGCCGTGACAACGTGGGGTTTTGACACAGTCGCAGACAAGAGGGCTCCATACTGACTTTGATGCCTGTGCCGGCGCATGCGGACAGTCAGTCCTGCAGACTTGGCGTTATCACCACAGCTCCTGCACATGCATTGCCTGTCACGGGATCAGCATGCTATTCTGATCTCTGGACTGATGAAAACTACTTTGCTTCATTCTTTGTGTCAACTGATGAACAGTTGAACTGTTTTCTGAGTAGCTCATGTGTCTGCAGTTTAATAGTTTCAGCTGCTCCGCATGTCTTATCAACGATATCTTGTATTTCTGTGAACAGATTATGATTGAATTGGTGTCATTGACACGATGATATCTCACATCTGTGTGATCAGATCATGATTGGTGTCATGGACACAATGATATCTCACATCTGTGTGATCAGATCATGATTGGTGTCATGGACACAATGATATCTCACATCTGTGTGATCAGATCATGATTGGTGTCATGGACACAATGATATCTCACATCTGTGTGATCAGATCATGATTGGTGTCATGGACACGATGCACAGTGTTGTGAAGAAGAAGAAGGGAAGTAACCATGTAGAATCTAGGAAAAGAGGTCCAGAGAGATGTGGGTGTGCTAGGTCTATGTCCAGGACGGTCAGCCAGATCTATGTCTGTGACCTTCAGCCAGATCTATGTCTGTGACCTTCAGCCAGATCTATGTCCGTGACCTTCAGCCAGATCTATGTGCGTGACCTTCAGCCAGATCTATGTCTGTGACCTTCAGCCAGATCTATGTCTGTTACCTTCAGCCAGATCTATGTCTGTTACCTTCAGCCAGATCTATGTCCCGTGACCTTCAGCCAGATCTATGTCCGTGACCTTCAGACAGATCTATGTCCGTGACATTCAGACAGGTCTATGTCCGTGACATTCAGACAGGTCTATGTCCGTGACATCAGCCAGGTCTATGTCCGTGACCTTCAGCCAGATCTATGTCCCTGACCTTCAGCCAGATCTATGTCCCTGACCTTCAGCCAGATGTATGTCTGTGACCTTCAGCCAGATCTATGTCCCTGACCTTCAGCCAGATCTATGTCCGTGACCTTCAGCCAGATCTATGTCCATGACATTCAGCCAGATCTATGTCCATGACATTCAGCCAGATCTATGTCCGTGACCTTCAGCCCATCAAGCTGGTGCATGTTCCGCTGACTAACTGCCGTAAAGCTCCTGTAGTGGAGGAGTTCATCAGAAAGGGCATCTTGCAATGGATTCTCTGGAGTTTATGGTATCTAGTTCATCAGAAAGGGCATCTTGCAATGGATTCTCTGGAGTTTATGGCATCTACATTTGTATTGCTTTTGTCATTGACTGGCATCAGTTGAGGTTTGTACTTTTTTTTTTCATTTATCACATCAAATGTTTCTATGTATTTATATTATTAACTTGCTTTTTCTTTTTGTTTGAAGTTTTTGTTTTCTTATTACTTGATGTATCTAAGCAGTTCCTGTTGCACCCCATATTATGATTCATTGTAGACACTGAAGTAAGATTTTGAGTATTGTTTTACTGCTGTTCAGGGAGCATTGTTCATATTATATCTCTTGTGGTGTATGTGTGTGGCTATATGTACACATAACATGGTCATATTGTGTGAAATCTTAAAGTATTGTGTGCAAGAGTTTCTAGATTTTTACTTTAATTTAGTTTGTATTTCAATGAATAATGGTATAAATTGTTTGATGTAAATGTGCGATTGATACAGAATTGATTGACTTGGTACCAGGACTCATGTATCTGGATATTTTGTGCAACACTTTTTTCAGGTGTGGAAGGCAGATCAGGGTATGAACATCACTGGCAGACTACACAGCTAAAACAGTATTGTCAACAGCACACACCTTACTGGCAGACTGCTAAAACAGTATTGTCAACAGCACACACCTTACTGCAGACTACACAGCTAAAACAGTATTGTCAACAGCACACACCTTACTGGCAGACTACACAGCTAAAACAGTATTGTCAACAGCACACACCTTACTGCAGACTACACAGCTAAAACAGTATTGTCAACAGCACACACCTTACTGGCAGACTACGCAGCTAAACAGTATTGTCAACAGCACACACCTTACTGGCAGACTACACAGCTAAAACAGTATTGTCAACAGCACACACCTTACTGGCAGACTACACAGCTAAAACAGTATTGTCAACAGCACACACCTTACTGGCAGACTACGCAGCTAGAACAGTATTGTCAACAGCACACACCTTACTAGCAGACTACACAGCTAAAACAGTATTGTCAACAGCACACACCTTACTGGCAGACTACCAGCTAAAACAGTATTGTCAACAGCACACACCTTACTGCAGACTACCAGCTAAAACAGTATTGTCAACAGCACACACCTTACTGGCAGACTACACAGCTAAAACAGTATTGTCAACAGCACACACCTTACTGGCAGACTACCAGCTAAAACAGTATTGTCAACAGCACACACGTTACTGGCAGACTACGCAGCTAGAACAGTATTGTCAACAGCACACACGTTACTGGCAGACTACGCAGCTAAAACAGTATTGTCAACAGCCACACCTTACGCAGACTACACAGCAAAACAGATTGTCAACACACACACTACTGGCAGACTACCAGCTAAAACATATTGTCACAGCCACACTACTGCAGACACGCAGCAAAACGATATGCAACAGCACACACACGTTACTGCAGACACGCACTAAAACGTATTGTCAACACACACACTACTGCAGACTACCACTAAAACATAGCAACACACACACCTACTGCAGACTACGCACTAACACAGTATTGTCACAGCACACATTCAATACAAAATAAAGGATAACAATATAGGACCGTATCTATTCATGCCATAGCCTTCCACCACACACACACACACATCACACACACACACATATCACACATACACACACACACACGCATTCACACACACACACACACACAACACACACACACATATGCATACACACAGAGAGACGCACACACACATGTGCATACACACACACAGGAATACACACACACAGACATATTTTTATATTCACACACACACACACACACACACACACATGCTCACCCCAACACATCCACCCAACATACACATGGAAAAGTGTAAGTATTTCTAAACTGTCTGATGAACGTAAGTGGGATGCAGGTGTACCATACTCATGTTCAATGTGTCTTCTCAGTAACAACACTGAATCTGTCATGGAGCTAGTGCTTGAGTGATTGATTTTTTGGGGTGTATTTGTCCTTTTCTTACAAACGGCCAGCACAAGAAATGAGTCGAGGGGAGAACACTCCTTCTCACCTCCCTCCCCGCCAAAGATTTTTCGGAGTTGATTTTCCTTTTTTTTTCTTGAGAAAGTTTCTTTTTTTTATGTCTTCACTTAAGACGTTTTGCAGAAGGTGTATCTGTAAAACATGCAGAATATATTGAAATGCTAGTAATGATTTCTTGTATGATTCTGATGTTGATTCAAATATGACATGAAGGACATTTGAAACTGAACATTGGGAACAAACGGAAAGAAAATTTACATGAGTGCCTGTCTTTGTGTATGAAAATGAGCATATGTCTGCTTATGAATGTGTGTGTGGGGGGGGGGATTTTATTTTGTACAAGGTGTCTCTTCTCTCTCTTTTACCCAAGAAGTTTTCGTATAACAGAAAGTAATTTTTGCACAGTTCTTTAATGTTTGATACAGTGGTTGGGACGTTGCTTGTGGCAGTGACAGATGTGGAAGACGACAGAATGAATGACAGTGTGACGTGTGTGCCAGGAAATGAGAGCAACTTGTGGTTGGGACGTTGCTTGTGGCAGTGACAGATGTGGAAGACGACAGAATGAATGACAGTGTGACGTGTGTGCCAGGAAATGAGAGCAACTTGTGGTTGGGACGTTGCTTGTGGCAGTGACAGATGTGGTAGACGATAGAATGACTGATAGTGTGATGTGTGTGCCAGGAGTTGGAAAGACATGTAAAGTTAATGCTACCCACACATGACACAGGTTCATTCTGTGATCAATTTTTTGCTGACAGTGTGTGTGGAATCGGAACTTCAGGGAAAACTAGTGAAAGGTCTGCAAGTCAGATATCAATATGAAACTTGAATACACATGGAACGCATACATTTGCTTGTCTACTTGAATACATATAGAACATATACATTTGCTTGTCTACAACACAGACATGATATGTATTTCAGTGAACATGATCTACTCAGTATGCAGATGTTTGTGGTTGATTTGCAGTAAGCTTACACTTGATAACAAAGAGGAGATGAAGGTTCTGCTTATTACCTGCTTACATTCAAACATGTAGCTGCTATTTTGCTTAGTTGTAGCAGTCTTGCTCATCATATCTGTGTATAGTGGATTTCCATTCTGTTGATTACGCAGAATTAGCCGCAGGAAGGAAAGCAAAGAATTTAGCAGGCAGTGTCAGAGTCAGTTGCCCATTGCTACACAAAGAAGGCAGTGTCAGTCAGTTGCCCATTGCTACACAAAGAAGGCAGTGTCAGAGTCAGTTGCCCATTGCTACACAAAGAAGGCAGTGTCAGAGTCAGTTGCCCATTGCTACACAAAGAAGGCAGTGTCAGAGTCAGTTGCCCATTGCTACACAAAGAAGGCAGTCTCAAAGTCAGTTGCCCATTGCTACACAGAGAGGGCAGTGTGAGAGTCAGTTGCCCATTGCTACACAAAGAAGGCAGTGTAAGAGTCAGTTGCTCATTGCTACACAAATACATGCAATGTCAGAGTCAGTGGCCCATTGCTACACAAATACATGCAATGTCAGAGTCAGTGGCCCATTGCCACACAAAGACATGCAATGTCAGAGTCAGTGGCCCATTGCCACACAAATACATGCAATGTCAGAGTCAGTGGCCCATTGCCACACAAAGACATGCAATGTCAGAGTTAGTTGCCCATTACTACACAAAGACGGGAACACCACACTAAAGAGACTGTTAAGTGCTGCAGTTCAAATCCTCATCAAAGCATGTTTTCAAGTCATGTTCCGATGAGCAGACTTGTTTCAAGTTTGACTTAAAGGGTTTATTGTAATTCATTAGGCAACTAACTGTTGCCCTAACATCAAAAGTACTTTTCAGTTGTTTCTCTGTGTCCTTATGCCAAGTTGATTTGGTACTGTTCTGTGATGGAGCTTATGGTCACTGCAGGTGTTCACCTTTGACCCCCCCCCCCCCCCCCCCCCCCCCCCCCCGCCCATTCTCTTTCCATGAAAATCTTGTTCAGAGATGTCCCATTGGGTGTGATGTGTTGGTGCCTTAAAGAGGTAAACATTTTTCATTTGTTCTAAATAGAACAGATTTTGAAGCAATGTCAGCATGTTTTTAGAAAATCTGTTTTGATGATTTCTGTGTATGTTATAAAAAAGGCTGGGCAGAGGGTGACTGTCAGAGGTGACAGCCCTGATTCAGGTTTTAGGGTCGGCTAGCTGTAACGACAAGATCTTTTTTCTTCCTACACATTATCCACTTCTCCCCTTTCTTTCTTTCTGTTTTATATGACGTGCTATTGTGAAAACCATCGTTTCTACAATCATAGTTTGTATGTGTGGCAGAACCCTTCCCATCTCCATATTATCTGGCTTGCATCATCATTCTATAAAGTATCCTTTCTTTTTCTGTTATATGACTTGCATCATTCTATAGAGTATCCTTTCTTTTTCTGTTATATGACTTGCATCATTCTATAAAGTATCCTTTCTTTTTTGTTATATGACTTGCATCATTCTATAAAGTACCTTTCTTTTTCTGTTATATGACTTGCATCATTCTATAAAGTACCTTTCTTTTTCTGTTATATGACTTGCATCATTCTATAGAGTATCCTTTCTTTTTCTGTTATATGACTTGCATCATTCTATAAAGTATCCTTTCTTTTTCTGTTATATGACTTGCATCATTCTATAAAGTACCTTTCTTTTTCTGTTATATGACTTGCATCATTCTATAAAGTACCTTTCTTTTTCTGTTATATGACTTGCATCATTCTATAGAGTATCCTTTCTTTTTCTGTTATATGACTTGCATCATTCTATAAAGTATCCTTTCTTTTTCTGTTATATGACTTGCATCATTCTATAGAGTATCCTTTCTTTTTCTTGTTATATGACTTGCATCATTCTATAGAGTATCCTTTCTTTTTCTGTTATATGACTTGCATCATTCTATAGAGTATCCTTTCTTTTCTGTTATATGACTTGCATCATTCTATAGAGTATCCTTTCTTTTTCTGTTATATGACTTGCGTCATTCTATAGAGTATCCTTTCCTTGTCTATTATCTGACTTGTATCATTCTATAAAGTACCTTTCCATTCTCTTTATCGTCTGGTTTGTATCATTCTATAGAGTATCCTTTCCTTGTCTATTATCTGACTTGTATCATTCTATAAAGTACCTTTCCATTCTCTTTATCGTCTGGTTTGTATCATTCTATAGAGTATCTTTTCTGTATTACTTGACTTGCATCATTCTATAAAGTATCCTTCCCTCTTCTGTATTACTTGACTTGCATCATTCTATAAAGTATCCTTCCCTGTTCTGTATTGCCTGACTTGCATCATTCTATAAAGTATCCTTCCCTCTTCTGTATTACTTGACTTGCATCATTCTATAAAGTATCCTTCCCTGTTCTGTATTGCCTGACTTGCATTATTCTATAAAGTATCCTTCCCTGTTCTGTATTGCCTGACTTGCATCATTCTATAAAGTATCCTTCCCTGTTCTGTATTGCCTGACTTGCATCATTCTATAAAGTATCCTTCCCTGTTCTGTATTGCCTGACTTGCATCATTCTATAAAGTATCCTTCCCTGTTCTGTATTGCCTGACTTGCATCATTCTATAAAGTATCCTTCCCTCTTCTGTATTGCCTGACTTGCATTATTCTATAAAGTATCCTTGCCTGTTCTGTATTGCCTGACTTGCATCATTCTATAAAGTATCCTTCCCTGTTCTGTATTACCTGACTTGCATCATTCTCTAAACTGTTTGTAGTCTGATTTGTTTTGCATGGAAGTGATTTGTCACAAAATGATGTGTGGTTTTTCCTTGTGTAACTTGAATGTTGCTCAGGACAACTTCTAGTTGGCTATAAAATGCACAGAGATTGGATGTAACAAAGTTTTTTTTTCTTGCTCTGGTATCACTGTGGAATTTTCTTTGATTTTCATTCTGTTTCTTTTTAGAAAGTGAATTTCAGATTCACACGATTTGAAACTTTTTTCTGTCTGATGCGGAAGAAAACTGAAATGGGGAAAAAATCCATATATTTCGTCGTCTTATTGTCGTGCTGTAGGAGCCTTGAACACCATCCTATTTGAAATCTGCTGTTTGAAATACAGTCACAAATATGCATATCTATATCTCTGCTACATGTTAGTTTCTGTTGCATTCTACTGGCAGCTTACCTCAGTTGTTGAATCAACACAAATGGCAGTGACACAAATTCTTTTTCATGTCCTGTACAAGTTGGCCACAGGAGCGGCACGGCCCCAGCATTGAACTCTCTGACGCTGACTATCGTGATGAGGCACTGACTTGGCTTCGTGCTGACAGTTCTGCTGCAGATGATCAGTGTCTGTGACTAGTAAGTAAGCGTTGGAGTGCAAACATTTCTGCTAGCAGCATGGCTATACTGCTTTATAGAACTCTTTCCAACAGGATTTTTTTTTCAGGAGCAGACTGCTACTTTGCTATGCAGCCTGTAGTGGCTGCTGTATTTTATTGACAGTTTATGCATGATTACGCTTGCTGTTTTGTCTGCTCTCCCAGGATCTCATTGTTGGGGGAAACATGGAAGCAGAAAACTATACAAGGGAGATTTAAAGGATAAATGAATGCTCCTGTGATAAAACTTAATCAACGCAGACCTACATGTGTTTTAATACTAGGAAGTACTTTTTTCATCTTCTTCTCCAATCCTCAGTTATAACGCCAAGGTTCTCCATTAGTTTGATTTTTGCTTGTGTGATCACTTTTAATACCACTGTCGAGACACCAACACTCCATCAACATGGAGGATGTCCAAAAAGGACGTCAATGTGCACATGTTTGTATTGTGTAAGACACCAACACTCCATCAACATGGAGGATGTCCAAAAAGGACGTCAATGTGCACATGTTTGTATTGTGTAAGACACCAACACTCCATCAACATGGAGGATGTCCAAAAAGGACGTCAATGTGCACATGTTTGTATTGTGTAAGACACCAACACTCCATCAACATGGAGGATGTCCAAAAAGGACGTCAATGTGCACATGTTTGTATTGTGTAAGACACCAACACTCCATCAACATGGAGGATGTCCAAAAAGGACGTCAATGTGCACATGTTTGTATTGTGTAAGACACCAACACTCCATCAACATGGAGGATGTCCAAAAAGGACGTCAATGTGCACATGTTTGTATTGTGTAAGACACCAACACTCCATCAACATGGAGGATGTCCAAAAAGGGCGTCAATGTGCACATGTTTGTATTGTGTAAGACACCAACACTCCATCAACATGGAGGATGTCCAAAAAGGACGTCAATGTGCACATGTTTGTATTGTGTAAGACACCAACACTCATCAACATAGAGGATGTCCAAAAAGGGCGTCAATGTGCACATGTTTGTATTGTGTAAGACACCAACACTCCATCAACATGGAGGATGTCCAAAAAGGGCGTCAATGTGCACATGTTTGTATTGTGTAAGACACCAAAAAGGGCATCAATGTGCACATGTTTGTACTGTGTAAGACACCAAAAAGGGCGTCAATGTGCACATGTTTGTATTGTGTAAGACACCAAAAAGGGCGTCAATGTGCACATGTTTGTATTGTGTAAGACACCAAAAAGGGCGTAAATGTGCACATGTTTGTATTGTGTATCCCACTGGAACACACTCTTCTACAAAGGAAGAACATTTTCATATTCGTATATAGTTTTATTTGGGGTATGGAAGGGGTGTTTAAAGGATCATTCACATACGGTTTTATTTGGGGTATGGAAGGGGTGTTTAAAGGATCATTCACATATGGTTTTATTTGGGGTATGGAACGGGCGTTTAAAGGATCATTCACATATGGTTTTATTTGGGGTATGGAAAGGGCGTTTAAAGGATCATTCACATAATATGGTTTTATTTGGGGCATGGAAGGGGTGTTTAAAGGATCATTCACATATGGTTTTATTTGGGGCATGGAAGGGGTGTTTAAAGGATCATTCACATATGGTTTTATTTGGGGCATGGAAGGGGTGTTTAAAGGATCATTCACATATGGTTTTATTTGGGGTCTGGAAGGGGTGTTTAAAGGATCATTCACATATGGTTTTATTTGGGGTGTGGAAGGGGTGTTTAAAGGATCATTCACATATGGTTTTATTTGGGGTGTGGAAGGGATGTTTAAAGGATCATTCACATATGGTTTTATTTGGGTGTGGAAGGGGTGTTAAAAGGATCATTCGCATATGGTTTTATTTGGGGTATGGAAGGGGTGTTTAAAGGATCATTCGCATATGGTTTTATTTGGGGTATGGAAGGGGTGTTTAAAGGATCATTCGCATATGGTTTATTTGGGGTATGGAAGGGGTGTTTAAATGATCATTCACATGGTTTTATTTGGGATATGGAAGGGGTGTTTAAGTGATCATTCACATATAGTTTTATTTGGGGTATGGAAGGGGTGTTTTATTTGGGTATGGAAGGGGTGTTTAAGGGATCATTCACATATGGTTTTATTTGGGGTATGGAAGGGGTGTTTAAGGGATCATTCACATATGGTTATATTTGGGGTATGGAATGGGTGTTTAAGGGATCATATGGTTATATTTGGGTATGGAAGGGGTGTTTTATTTGGGGTATGGAAGGGGTGTTTTATTTGGGGTATGGAAGGGGTGTTTTATTTGGGGTGTGGAAGGGTAAGGGATGATATTATTTGGGGTATGGAAGGGATGTTTAAGGGTTAAGGGATGATATTATTTGGGTATGGAACGGGTGTTTAAGGGATGATATGGTTTTATTTGGGATGGAAGGGGTGTTTAAGGGATGATATGGTTTTATTTGGGTATTGAAGGGGTGTTTTATTTGGGGTATGGAAGGGGTGTTTTATTTGGGGTATGGAAGGGGTGTTTAAGGATGATATTATTTGGGGTATGGAACGGGTGTTTAAGGGATGATATTATTTGGGGTATGGAAGGGGTGTTTGGTTTTATTTGGGGTATGGAAGGGGTGCTTTATTTGGGGTATGGAAGGGGTGTTTTATTTGGGGTATGGAAGTGTTTTATTTGGGGTATGGAGGGGGTGTTTAAAGGATTATTCACAGAACTTGGAGAGGCTTGGAGTCCTGGGAAAATCTCTCATAACCTGCTATCTCGAGCAGGGACTGCAGCAAAGACCCTAGAATCAAGAGAACAATACTTTTCCACCAGACCCCAATAGACTGTTACACATCACACGCACACAGACACACACAGACACACACACACACACACACACACACACACACACACACACACACACAAACACACACACACCATGGTTCAAAAGTGACATGGAAAAAGGACAGGTCTTAAGGTGGATGGCCCTGAGCCTGGATACTTCTCTCTGGTGTAATGTGTGCAGACTGCAGTCCTAGAGTAACTAGTGTAATGTGTGCAGGCTTGTTGTCCTAGAGCAACTAGTGTAGTGTGTGCAGGCTTGTCCCAGAGCAACTAGTGTAATGTGTGCAGGCTTGTCCTAGAGCAACTAGTGTAATGTGTGCAGCTTGTTGTCCTAGAGCAACTAGTGTAATGTGTGCAGGCTTGTCCTAGAGCAACTAGTGTAATGTGTGCAGCTTGTTGTCCTAGAGCAACTAGTGTAATGTGTGCAGGCTTGTTGTCCTAGAGCAACTAGTGTAATGTGTGCAGACTGTTGTCCTAGAGCAACTAGTGTAATGTGTGCAGGCTTGTCCTAGAGCAACTAGTGTAATGTGTGCAGACTGTTGTCCTAGAGCAACTAGTGTAATGTGTGCAGCTTGTTGTCCTAGAGCAACTAGTGTAATGTGTGCAGACTGTTGTCCTAGAGCAACTAGTGTAATGTGTGCAGACTGTTGTCCTAGAGCAACTAGTGTAATGTGTGCAGACTGTTGTCCCAAAGCAACTAGTGTAATGTGTGCAGCTTGTTGTCCTGGAGCAACTAGTGTAATGTGTGCAGACTGTTGTCCCAAAGCAACTGGTGTAATGTGTGCAGACTGTTGTCCCAAAGCAACTAGTGTAATGTGTGCAGACTGTTGTCCCAGAGCAACTAGTGTAATGTGTGCAGACTGTTGTCCCAAAGCAACTAGTGTAATGTGTGTAGACTGTTGTCCCAGAGCAACTAGTGTAATGTGTGCAGCTTGTTGTCCTAGAGCAACTAGTGTAATGTGTGCAGACTGTTGTCCTAGAGCAACTTGTGTAATGTGTGCAGACTGTTGTCCTGGAGCAACTTGTGTAATGTGTGCAGACTGTTGTCCTAAAGCAACTAGTGTAATGTGTGCAGACTGTTGTCCTAGAGCAACTTGTGTAATGTGTGCAGCTTGTTGTCCTAGAGCAACTTGTGTAATGTGTGCAGCTTGTTGTCCTAGAGCAACTAGTGTAATGTGTGCAGCTTGTTGTCCTAGAGCAACTTGTGTAATGTGTGCAGACTGTTGTCTTAGAGCAACTAGTGTAATGTGTGCAGCTTGTTGTCCTAGAGCAACTAGTGTAATGTGTGCAGACTGTTGTGCTAGAGCAACTAGTGTAATGTGTGCAGCTTGTGCACCGGATACATCTTTGTGTATTGTTCAGCAGCTGAAAGTCCAATTAGAATAACACAAAAGAGTCCAGACTTAAGGAGCCAGTGTTGGAGCCAGTAGACAGTAGTGACTGTGTCATGACCCAGAGTTCGGTTTTGTGTGACATGGCATCAAAGATAGAGAAGGAGGCGGTGGAAGGAGGGAGAATGTGGCACACCCGGGAACATGTCTAATAGTTTATTAGTTTGGCGTTTCACGGAGCCCTGTTGGTTGGTAAGGCAGAACTTCCGTGCGTTAAACGCCCGGGGTTGAGCGAATGTCAAACCCAGAACCTGTGCATCTTGTTTCGTCCCGTGCAGTGTGTGTTGTCTTGTGCACGTGAAGTCATGTTGAGTGAGTGTCCGCATTCTACCTGCAGGAGCGCAGGGCGCGCTAAATTCAGTTCTGTCTCTGGCTGGGGTGTCAGGCAGGACTCTTGGCATTGGGTCTTTCGGACCTGAGGGGTGTGGTTTTCGGGAGGCTGTTCCTGGCCCACCAAGTGGAGTCTCTGTTCTATGTAGAAGTGGGTCACGAGACAGATCAAGGTGTGATTCTGGTGACGCCACGTAAATGTATGTGCAGGGGTGTAGTCAGTGTGTGGCGCCTCCCTACGTTGTTGTTTTGTCCAAGGTTCTCGGTGCCACCGCTTCCAGTGTGGATGAGCAGCACCCGGTGTTGACCAGACGTCTGGGCTGATGTGACGGCCTGAGGGGCCGACCCAGGCGGAGCTGACCCAGGCTTGCAGCCCTGCCGCAGTTGTGGGCGTGCTGGGAAGCGCGTGCGCCCATGTTTGGTGGTGGTGCAGACTCATCCTGGCTCGTACATCCACATCTTTGGGCAGCTGATTTCCATGGCGTTAGTCGACTGGTGCCTTAGGCTGTGATTGCATGTTTCTACAGCATAACCTTCGACTACTTATTTTTTTTACTCTTCAATCTAGTGGCGTGTTCATCGTCTTCTGCATCGTCGTCGTCGTCGTCGCTTTTGTCCACGTTACTCCGTCATCAACGGTGTGGTGAGCAAAAACAGATTAACTGATCCAAATTGTGCGTCCCACAAGCTACAGTGTGCCTAGTTTTTTACCTGGACATGCATCTGATACGACAATAAGTTGATGACTCATATGATTTGTGGGGGTCGTTTTGTGGAAGTTTGGCGCATCATAACAAATTTAAGTGGCCATTATTGTGGTCCAAGAGTTGTGCGACTTGTTGGTCACCAGTGGGTGATTGCTTGGCAGCCTGGTTTTGATGTACGCTTGTGCTTGTTGGTTGGATATTTTGTGTTGTGTGTACTGTTGATGTTGGGAGGGTCTATCGTGCAGGATGGTGGTGTGTGCATGAGCGACAGCGTGTTGTATTGAATAAATATATTGTTTATTTGTTAACGTTGTGTGGGTGTGTTGTATGAGGGGGGGGGGGGGGGTGTGTTAGTATAGGGGTTTTCCCTTCAGACCTTAGCGCGTCTGACAACTTGGTGGAGATGCGGGGTAACTATGCTTTGTTGATGTTGATTATGCCTATGTTTGCTAAGCATTGAGCATGGGTGTATTGTGCTTGGTAGCTTGCCTGTTATCACGGTTGTCACACACCCTTGGGAGTGTAAAGGTATACGTAGTTGGGGCTCAGTTCCGTACATTGGTTGAGTTTGACTCCAGGGGTTTATTACAATTCGGGGAAAATAACTGGTTTTGGTTATTAACTTTCTCTCCGGGTATTGGCATAGGTTTTAGTGCTCTGTGGTAATCGTGCGTGTCAGTCGTGGTTTGGAGTAGGATAGTCAGTTCAGTATGTCGCACACCCGAGTGACCGTAAGTTGCGTTCACAACTGGCCAAGGGCTCAGGAAGTCATACTCCTGCGGCAACGTCTCCGGTAGTTAAGGAGCATGCAGGTAGGTTAGTGAAGGAGGTTATGGCGGAGCAACAGCTGGACACCTTGGCCGACAAATATGTTCGGTTAGGTCGAAGCATGGGGTTACAGGGAGGGGAGCTAGCGGACTTTGTAGGCCGACGCCTGGACGAGGTGGCCCGGCAGGAAAGAGAGCAGGAGGCCAGGGAAGAGGAGTTACGTCTCAAGCGGGATGCACAGGAGAAAGAGGAGGCTCGCAAGGAGGAAGAGTTGCGGCTTAAGCGCGAGGCCAAGGAGGAAGAGTTGCGGCTCAAGCGCGAGGAAGTTAATTACAAGCGTGAGGCGGAGCAGCAGCGGCTCGATAGAGAGCGCGAGCAGGCTATCAAGGAGGAAGCTCAGGCACTGAGGGACGAGGATAGAAGGGAGAAAGAGATTAAGAGGAAGGAAGACCAGGCGGATGCCACCAGTGTACATCTTGACCCGTTGCGGGATGGAGAGGATGTCGACGCCTATCTGTCCCATTTCGAGAGGATGGCTAGTTTGTGCCGGTGGAAGCAGAAGTCGTGGTCGATGAGGTTGGTGGCGCTCTTGAGGGGCAAGGCGAGGGAGGCAGTGCTGAGACTACGCCCGCAGGATCTCACTGACTACGGCCAGGTCAAGGCGGCTTTGCTTAAATTTTTCCGGCTGGACGCAGAGGCATACAGGCAACGCTTCCGGGCGATGAAGAAAGAGCAGGACAAAACCTTTGAGCAGCTGCTGGATAGGATGGTCGCCTGCCTGGATTTGTGGTGCCTGGCAGCAGGGAAGGATCCGCAGTCGGCGACCGATCTCAGGGACTTGTTCCTACAGGAACAGATGTATCGGATCTTGACCCCCGACTTGACCACTGAGGTGCGTCGCGTCTCCCCGGCAACAGCGACAGAGGTGGCCCGGGAGGCTACTGTGGTGGCAGAGGCCAGGCGACTGGGGCGCGACTGCAAAAAGGAGAGAGAGGAGTTACGGCGCGTATACCCCAAGGAGTCAGAGCCTCAGCCTAGGACTCAGACTACCGGAGAGCAGCAACCCCAACCACTGCCCCTCAAGCCCTCCCGCTCGAGGAATACAGTAAAGTGTTTCCTGTGTGGGGAGACAGGCCACATAGTTAGGAAGTGCCCACGTCGTAACACGGTAGGGGCAGTTAATGTGCCGGAGGCTGCTAAAGATGTGTTGAAGTCCCCCCCTTTGCTGTGTGTGTCATGTGCCAAGAAGCCTTATTCCCCTAGGTGCGAGATTCGGGTCAACGGCACTATGGTGCAGGGGATTAGGGACACAGGAGCGGGTTATTCAGTGGTGGCTTCTCATCTGGTACATCCTGATCAGTACACAGGAGATACCGTCCTGATCACGTTGGCTGAGTCCCGGTGTCAGGTTCGACTACCAGTGGCGCTGGTTGACATCGTCTCGCGGTTTGTCACAGGGAGTTTCCGCGCCCTTGTCATGGAGCGTCCAGTTGAAGAGGTCCTCATTGGAAATTTTATCCAGCGGAAACGAGGAGCGCCTTTAGAACGAGTTCCCGTCTATGCTGTGCCGGACACCCTCGCGGTTGTACAGACGAGAGCTCAGGCTCGGAAGGACAAGGAACCCCAGCGACCATTGTCCCTGAGGAGTCAGTTGTTGATTGATACTTCAGATGAGTTGATCAAGGGACAAGGAGAAGACCCCACCTTGAGTAGAGCAAGGAAGGCATACGAGGATAAGACTGAGGTCCGGATGAGGACGGGGAAAGTCAGTTACCTTAAGAAAGGGGGAGTGCTGATCAGGAGGTTTGAGGGAACCCAGGAAGCATGTACTCAGGTGTGTGTACCGAAAGAGATCAGGCCCACAGTGCTGGCTTTGGGCCACGAGGTTCCCATGTCAGGGCATCTTGGAACCACGAAGACCAAGTCCAGGATTCTGCCTCACTTCTACTGGCCAGGAATCTGCGCCGACATAGTGAGATTTTGCCAGTCATGCCCGCAGTGTCAGCGCACCATCGACAAGGGTCGGGTTCCACTGGTACCCTTGGTCAGGATGCCTCTGGAGCAGGAACCCTTTACCAAAGTTGGACTAGATCTGATCGGACCGTTGACGCCGATGTCTGGACGAGGTGGGCGTTCCAACTCCAGCCGTTCCAGTTTCTGGTGGAGGCAATCCCTGGGACGGACAATATAGCAGCTGATTTTTTCAGCAGGATGTAGGAGTTTGTGCGGGTTGGATCAGGTGTCCCGCTGGGGTTCAGGCTGGAGGGGTTTTGCAGCATTTGGGTGTTGCCCAGGGAGTGATGGCTACTAGTCCTGGTTTAAAGTGGTCATATGTGTTTTGATGGTATGGGGCGGCGTCGCTCTGTGTCATGTCTTGGTTCTTGAAATCCAATGGGGATTGGATCTTTAGGAGGGGGGGTTTGTCATGACCCAGAGTTCGGTTTTTGTGTGACGTGGCATCAAAGATAGAGAAGGAGGCGGTGGAAGGAGGGAGAACGTGGCACACCCGGGAACATGTCTAATAGTTTATTAGTTTGGCGTTTCACGGAGCCCTGTTGGTTGGTAAGGCAGAACTTCCGTGCGTTAAACGCCCGGGGTTGAGCGAATGTCAAACCCAGAACCTGTGCATCTTGTTTCGTCCCGTGCAGTGTGTGTTGTCTTGTGCACGTGAAGTCATGTTGAGTGAGTGTCCGCATTCTACCTGCAGGAGCGCAGGGCGCGCTAAATTCAGTTCTGTCTCTGGCTGGGGTGTCAGGCAGGACTCTTGGCATTGGGTCTTTCGGACCTGAGGGGTGTGGTTTTCGGGAGGCTGTTCCTGGCCCACCAAGTGGAGTCTCTGTTCTATGTAGAAGTGGGTCACGAGACAGATCAAGGTGTGATTCTGGTGACGCCACGTAAATGTATGTGTAGGGTGTAGTCAGTGTGTGGCGCCTCCCTACGTTGTTGTTTTGTCCAAAGTTCTCGGTGCCACCGCTTCCAGTGTGGATGAGCAGCACCCGGTGTTGACCAGACGTCTGGGCTGATGTGACGGCCTGAGGGCCGACCCAGGCGGAGCTGACCCAGGCTTGCAGCCCTGCCGCAGTTGTGGGCGTGCTGGGAAGCGCGTGCGCCCATGTTTGGTGGTGGTGCAGACTCATCCTGGCTCGTACATCCACATCTTTGGGCAGCTGATTTCCATGGCGTTAGTCGACTGGTGCCTTAGGCTGTGATTGCATGTTTCTACAGCATAACCTTCGACTACTTATTTTTTTTACTCTTCAATCTAGTGGCGTGTTCATCGTCTTCTGCATCGTCGTCGTCGTCGCTTTTGTCCACGTTACTCCGTCATCAACGGTGTGGTGAGCAAAAACAGATTAACTGATCCAAATTGTGCGTCCCACAAGCTACAGTGTGCCTAGTTTTTCACCTGGACATGCATCTGATACGACAATAAGTTGATGACTCATATGATTTGTGGGGGTCGTTTTGTGGAAGTTTGGCGCATCATAACAAATTTAAGTGGCCATTATTGTGGTCCAAGAGTTGTGCGACTTGTTGGTCACCAGTGGGTGATTGCTTGGCAGCCTGGTTTTGATGTACGCTTGTGCTTGTTGGTTGGATATTTTGTGTTGTGTGTACTGTTGATGTTGGGAGGGTCTATCGTGCAGGATGGTGGTGTGTGCATGAGCGACAGCGTGTTGTATTGAATAAATATATTGTTTATTTGTTAACGTTGTGTGGGTGTGTTGTATAGAGGGGGGGGGGGGGGGGGTGTTAGTATAGGGGTTTTCCCTTCAGACCTTAGCGCGTCTGACAGACTGTTCATACAACTTTATACCACAACCAAAGACAAGATCAACAACCTTGTTCTTTGACCTTTTCCTCCATGTTTCTCTTGTGCTCTGCCTCCATTCCATCATAAGCTTTCTTCAACTTAAACAGTGAAACTGCTCTGAATTTATACATGGAAAGAAATAGTGAAACTGCTCTGAATTTATACATGGAAAGAAAGAAACAGTGAAAGTGCTCTGAATTTATACATGGAAAGAAACAGTGAAAGTGCTCTGAATTTATACATGGAAAGAAACAAACAGTGAAAGTGCTCTGAATTTATACATGGAAAGAAACAGTGAAAGTGCTCTGAATTTATACATGGAAAGAAAGAAACAGTGAAACTGCTCTGAATTTATACATGGAAAGAAAGAAACAGTGAAAGTGCTCTGAATTTATACATGGAAAGAAACAAACAGTGAAAGTGCTCTGAATTTATACATGGAAAGAAACAGTGAAAGTGCTCTGAATTTATACATGGAAAGAAAGAAACAGTAAAACTGCTCTGAATTTATACATGGAAAGAAACAAACAGTGAAAGTGCTCTGAATTTATACATGGAAAGAAACAAAAAGCACCAAACCAGAGCTGCTTATCAGCTTTTTTCTCTCTCCCCCCCCCCCCCCCCTACCTGTACGCAGATAATAAGATAAGATAATGTTGCTTATAGCCCAGCCGACCGCAGAGGGCCACATCAGGGCTGTCACCACGTTAAAATCAACTCACCAGTCATTACCTGTACGCAGGCTGGTACTCCTGTGGACACTCCCTGTATAGTTAGGCAAGGATTAATCCCACCTGTGATGTTGTGTGTATCGAATGTAAACCATTCACGATCAATCAGCACCACTGAATACAGCTCGTGTACTCCAAACGATTATAATCTTGTTCAGAAACAATACAGATCTTAAGATGGCTGATCAACATGCAGGACTGCTGCCAATGACATGCACCATGCTCAACCAATCAGCAACTGCCAACTGTCACGAACATCCGGGTCTCTCTATTCAGTCTCTTTTGGATCTATCGTCATGGCAACTGCACCATAGTCTATGTAAATGAACAGGAATGATGGGAATTAAAATAACATAATAATAATGTTTCAAAACGGATGTTGAAGACATTACACCACCTACCCAACAAAGGGAGTGGAGTTTTGTGTGTATGACCGTTTTGTTATCCCGCCATTAAGGCAGCCATACTCCATCTTCGGGGAAAGGTGCATGCTATGTGTAACGTGTCATCCATACCAACGGCCAAACTGGTCTTCTCTTCCAAAAGTTGGTGATGGTTTTTTTATGTGTGTGCAGGATGTTGTGCGTGCGTTCACACACAAAACCTCAGTTTATAGTCTCATTCGAAGGAATGTATGGGAAATGGAGTCACGACTAATGTTAACTTTGAGGGGAAAAAACAACAAAAAAACCTGTTTTGAAAAAGCTCGGTGGAGATTCAAACCCGCAACCGCAGGATCACCAAGATTACGTCGGCGCCCTACCACCAAGCTGTTGCAGCCCCCCTGCTTAACAGCTTGAATTTGTTGACATTTTTTTTTATATAAATGACTGACCGTGAAAGCTGTCTTGGGGCTTGTTTGAACTCCGAGAGGTAAAGAGAACCTGAGGAATAGATCTGGAAGCGTCTGTGGGGACTGCTTTGTACCAGTCTTTTACCTGAGTGCATTATGAGAAGATAGGAACCCCGCATACACATCACGCGATCAAATGTACAACATGTAACAGGCGAGAACAAACGAATGGCTGTGAACTCATTTTAAAACGTATTTATTAAGGCTTCACCGAAAAATATAGAAAAATCAATCACAAGACAAAACACAATGCGTTTTCGACCTCTTAGGTCTTCTTCAGGCAAAATACACAACACTCAGAACAATGAAAATCACTTATCTTTTTCCCGATTCGGCGCAAGTTTGGCGTTGACCTGGCTGTGAACTTGTTCAGGAAGTCTCAAACTGTATGGAAATGAACATAATTCATAGCCAGGATTCGCTGCTTTTAAACTGGTTTCACGTGTGGGTGGGTAACTGACATCACTTGACTGATGCAATGACCAACGTTCAGCTGGGCAGTGCTGGTTGATTGCGGGAATGGTTCATTCGTTCAGCGAATGGAGAGGTGTCTTACATCTAGTTTTGCACATCAGGACAAAACCTTTCTTTCGTTCTTTCTTGTTTCATAAGAACAATTGAAAATCTCATACTTCCCTCTCACCCCCCCCCTCACACACCCTCCCCTCTCACACACATCCCCCTCTCACCCCCCCCCTCACATGCATCCCCCTCTCACACACATCCCCCTCTCACATACATCCCCCTCTCACCACCACCCCTCACACATACACCCCTCTCCCCCCCCCCCCCCCCCTCACACATATCCCCCTCTCACATACATCCCCCTCTCACACATATCCCCCTCTCACACACATCCCCCTCTCACCCCCCCTCTCACACACATCCCCCTCTCACCCCCCCTCTCACACACATCCCCCTCTCACCCCCCCTCTCACACATACACCCCTCTCACCCACCCCCCTCTCATACACACGCCCCTCTCACACACATCCCTCTCACACACACACCCCTCTCACACACACACACCCCTCTCACACACATACCCCTCTCACACACACACCCCTCTCACACACATCCCCTCTCACACACATCCCTGTCACACACATGCCCCTCTCACACACATCCCCCTCTCACACATACCCCCCCCTCACACACACACACCCCTCTCACGCACATGACCCTCTCACACACATCCCTCTCACACACACATCCCTCTCACACCCCAAACCCCCTCTCACACACACACACCTCTCACACACACCCCTCTCACACATCCCCCTCTCACACACATGCCCCTCTCACACACACGCCCCTCTCACACACACGCCCCTCTCACACACATCCCCCTCTCACACACACCCCTCTCACACACACGCCTCTCTCCACACACATCCCCCTCTCACACACACCCCTCTCACACACATCCCCTCTCACACACATCCCTCCACACACATGCCCTCTCACACACATCCCCCTCTCTCACACATCCCCCCCTCACACACATGCCCCTCTCATACACATCCCCCTCTCACACACATCCCTCTCACACACACACCCCTCTCACACACACGCCCCTCTCACACACATCCCCCTCTCACACACATCCCCCTCTCACACACATCCCTCTCACACACACACCCCTCTCACACACACCCCTCTCACACACATCCTCCTCTCTCACACATCCCCCTCTCACACACCACCCCTCTCACACACATCTCTCTCACACACATCCCCCTCTCACACACATCTCTCTCACACACATCCCCCTCTCACACACATGCCCCTCTCACACACATCTCTCTCACACACATCCCCCTCTCACACACATCCCCCTCTCACACACATCTCCCTCTCACACACATCCCCCTCTCAAAACACATCCCTCTCTCACACACATCCCCCTCTCACACACACACCCTCTCACACACACATCTCTCTCACACACTGCCCCTCTGACACACATGCCCCTCTGACACACATCCCCCTCTCACACACATCCCCCTCTCACACACATCTCTCTCACACACATGCCCCTCTCACACACATCCCCCTCTCACACACATCCCCATCACACCCCTCTCACACACATCCCCATCACACACAAAATCCCCCCCACACAAAACATCCCCCTCTCACACACATCCCGCTCTCACACACATCCCCCTCTCACACACCCCCCTCTCACACACATCCCCCTCTCTCACACATCCCCCTCTCACACACATCCCCCTCTCACACACATCCCCCTCACACCCCTCTCACACACATCCCCCTCTCACACACATCCCCCTCACACCCCTCTCACACACATCCCCTCTCACACACATCCCCCTCTCACACATCCCCATGTCTATCATTTGCAAATGAGAATGTGTCGCCATGTTCTTTGAGGCCAGAACAGACTGGAGTACATTTTAGCATAAAACCTCAATCTCAGTATTGTTATCAACCGATTGAAGCCTGTGCTTGGGTCTATATAGTCGTGCATGAACGCTATGCTTTGGGTGCACCATTTCCTGTACAATCTAGAAGTGTTCGTCTTGCTTCACGTGGACGAACCAAGACTGTATTGATAGCTTCTGCAAGTATGTGCACCTGCATGTTTCCACGCACATTTGTGTGAATTAAGTGTGCATGCTTACGTGTGTATGTTCGAACATATCTGACTTGGACACATTTGACAATACATGCATCTGTATGTGTGTGTGCATGTGTAAGCGAGTAGTCTTTCATCTGTTTATCTGTTGTGATATGTGGACGTTCAGCTGAATGAGCTGAACACTCAGGTCTGCACTACCAGAGAGTAATTCTCATCCACTGTCTGGTGTTTTCATGTCTTCTGCTGGATCCACACCATCAGGCAAAAGGGAGCAGCCAGAAAGCAGAGGGTCACCAGGAGGGGGCCAGACCTCTCCTAACATGTCGTGCTGTCACAGGGACCATGGTTTCCACGGCACTTCACAGCCTTCATTTCTCTCCACTGGTTTCCACAGCACTTCACAGCCTTCATTTCTCTCCACCGGTATCCCCAGCACTTCACAGCCTTCATTTCTCTCCACTGGTTTCCACAGCACTTCACAGCCTTCATTTCTCTCCTCTGGTCCTGTCTGGATGACAGCATGCACATCACAGCCTTCATTTCTCTCCACTGGTTTCCCCAGCACTTCACAGCCTTCATTTCTCTCCACTGGTTTCCACAGCACTTCACAGCCTTCATTTCTCTCCACTGGTTTCCACAGCATTTCACAGCCTTCATTTCTCTCCACTGGTATCCACAGCATTTCACAGCCTTCATTTCTCTCCACTGGTATCCCAGCACTTCACAGCCTTCATTTCTCTCCTCTGGTTTCCACAGCATTTCACAGCCTTCATTTCTCTCCACTGGTATAATAATAATAATAATAATAATAATAAGGAACATTTAGTGCGCTTAATCTAAACAAAAGCCCTAAGCGCTTACAGCAATAAGCCCTACACACACACACACACAAACACACACACACACACACACGCACACACCCACACACCAGCGAAGGAGTATCCCCAGCACTTCACAGCCTTCATTTCTCTCCTCTGGTTTCAACAGCATTTCACAGCCTTCATTTCTCTCCACTGGTATCCCCAGCACTTCACAGCCTTCATTTCTCTCCTCTGGTTTCCACAGCACTTCACAGCCTTCATTTCTCTCCTCTGGTATCCCCAGCACTTCACAGCCTTCATTTCTCTCCTCTGGTTTCCACAGCACTTCACAGCCTTCATTTCTCTCCTCTGGTATCCCCAGCACTTCACAGCCTTCATTTCTCTCCACTGGTATCCACAGCACTTCACAGCCTTCATTTCTCTCCACTGGTTTCCACAGCACTTCACAGCCTTCATTTCTCTCCACTGGTTTCCACAGCACTTCACAGCCTTCATTTCTCTCCTCTGGTCCTGTCTGGATGACAGCATGCACATCACAGCCTTCATTTCTCTCCACTGGTTTCCACAGCATTTCACAGCCTTCATTCCTCTCCACTGGTTTCCACAGCACTTCACAGCCTTCATTTCTCTCCTCTGGTCCTGTCTGCATGACAGCATGCACATCACAGCCTTCATTTCTCTCCTCTGGTTTCCACAGCATTTCACAGCCTTCATTTCTCTCCACTGGTTTCCACAGCATTTCACAGCCTTCATTTCTCTCCTCTGGTTTCCACAGCATTTCACAGCCTTCATTTCTCTCCACTGGTTTCCACAGCATTTCACAGCCTTCATTTCTCTCCACTGGTATCCCCAGCATTTCACAGCCTTCATTCCTCTCCACTGGTTTCCACAGCACTTCACAGCCTTCATTTCTCTCCACTGGTTTCCACAGCACTTCACAGCCTTCATTTCTCTCCACTGGTTTCCACAGCACTTCACAGCCTTCATTTCTCTCCACTGGTTTCCACAGCATTTCACGCCTTCATTCCTCTCCACTGGTTTCCACAGCACTTCACAGCCTTCATTTCTCTCCACTGGTTTCCACAGCACTTCACAGCCTTCATTTCTCTCCACTGGTTTCCACAGCACTTCACAGCCTTCATTTCTCTCCACTGGTTTCCACAGCATTTCACAGCCTCATTCCTCTCCACTGGTATCCCCAGCATTTCACAGCCTTCATTCCTCTCCACTGGTATCCCCAGCATTTCACAGCCTTCATTCCTCTCCACTGGTATCCCCAGCATTTCACAGCCTTCATTCCTCTCCACTGGTATCCCCAGCATTTCACAGCCTTCATTCCTCTCCACTGTATCCCCAGCATTTCACAGCCTTCATTTCTCTCCACTGGTATCCCCAGCATTTCACAGCCTTCATTCCTCTCCACTGGTATCCCCAGCATTTCACAGCCTTCATTTCTCTCCACTGGTATCCCCAGCATTTCACAGCCTTCATTCCTCTCCACTGGTATCCCCAGCATTTCACAGCCTTCATTCCTCTCCACTGGTATCCCCAGCATTTCACAGCCTTCATTCCTCTCCACTGGTATCCCCAGCATTTCACAGCCTTCATTCCTCTCCACTGGTATCCCCAGCATTTCACAGCCTTCATTCCTCTCCACTGGTATCCCCAGCATTTCACAGCCTTCATTCCTCTCCACTGGTATCCCCAGCATTTCACAGCCTTCATTCCTCTCCACTGGTATCCCAGCATTTCACAGCCTTCATTCCTCTCCACTGGTATCCCCAGCATTTCACAGCCTTCATTCCTCTCCACTGGTATCCCCAGCATTTCACAGCCTTCATTTCTCTCCACTGGTATCCCCAGCATTTCACAGCCTTCATTCCTCTCCACTGGTATCCCCAGCACTTCACAGCCTTCATTCCTCTCCACTGGTATCCCCAGCATTTCACAGCCTTCATTCCTCTCCACTGGTATCCCCAGCATTTCACAGCCTTCATTCCTCTCCACTGGTATCCCCAGCATTTCACAGCCTTCATTCCTCTCCACTGGTATCCCAGCATTTCACAGCCTTCATTCCTCTCCACTGGTATCCCCAGCACTTCACAGCCTTCATTTCTCCCCACTGGTAATCCCCAGCATTTCACAGCCTTCATTCCTCTCCACTGGTATCCCCAGCATTTCACAGCCTTCATTCCTCTCCACTGGTATCCCCAGCATTTCACAGCCTTCATTCCTCTCCACTGGTATCCCCAGCATTTCACAGCCTTCATTCCTCTCCACTGGTATCCCCAGCACTTCACAGCCTTCATTTCTCCCCACTGGTATCCCCAGCATTTCACAGCCTTCATTCCTCTCCACTGGTATCCCCAGCATTTCACAGCCTTCATTCCTCTCCACTGGTATCCCAGCATTTCACAGCCTTCATTCCTCTCCACTGGTATCCCCAGCATTTCACAGCCTTCATTCCTCTCCACTGGTATCCCCAGCACTTCACAGCCTTCATTTCTCTCCACTGGTATCCCCAGCATTTCACAGCCTTCATTCCTCTCCACTGGTATCCCCAGCACTTCACAGCCTTCATTTCTCTCCACTGGTATCCCCAGCATTTCACAGCCTTCATTCCTCTCCACTGGTATCCCCAGCACTTCACAGCCTTCATTCCTCTCCACTGGTATCCCCAGCATTTCACAGCCTTCATTTCTCCCCACTGGTATCCCCAGCATTTCACAGCCTTCATTCCTCTCCACTGGGATCCCCAGCATTTCACAGCCTTCATTCCTCTCCACTGGTATCCCCAGCACTTCACAGCCTTCATTCCTCTCCACTGGTATCCCCAGCATTTCACAGCCTTCATTCCTCTCCACTGGTTTCCACAGCATTTCACAGCCTTCATTTCTCCCCACTGGTCCTGTCTGCATGACAGCATGCACATCACATCTGACCATAACACTCTGATCATCTGTGTTTATATGACCATAACACTCTGATCATCTGTGTTATATGACCATAACACTCTGATCATCTGTGTGATATGACCATAACACTCTGATCATCTGTGTTATATGACCATAACACTCTGATCATCTGTGTTATATGACCATAACACTCTGATCATCTGTGTTATATGACCATAACACTCTGATCATCTGTGTTATATGACCATAACACTCTGATCATCTGTGTTATATGACCATAACACTCTGATCATCTGTGTGATATGACCATAACACTCTGATCATCTGTGTTATATGACCATAACACTCTGATCATCTGTGTTATATGACCATAACACTCTGATCATCTGTTTGTGTGATATGACCACAACACTCTGACCATCTGTTTGTGTGATATGACCACAACACTCTGACCATCTGTTTGTGTGATATGACCACAACACTCTGACCATCTGTTTGTGTTATATGACCACAACACTCTGACCATCTGTTTGTGTTATATGACCACAACACTCTGATCATCTGTTTGTTATATGACCACAACACTCTGATCATCTGTTTGTGTGATATGACCACAACACTCTGATCATCTGTTTGTGTTATATGACCACAACACTCTGACCATCTGTTTGTGTTATATGACCACAACACTCTGACCATCTGTTTGTGTTATATGACCACAACACTCTGATCATCTGTTTGTGTTATATGACCATAACACTCTGATCATCTGTTTGTGTTATATGACCACAACACTCTGATCATCTGTTTGTGTAATATGACCACAACACTCTGACCATCTGTTTGTGTTATATGACCACAACACTCTGATCATCTGTTTGTGTAATATGACCATAACACTCTGATCATCTGTTGGTGTTATATGACCACAAAACTCTGATCATCTGTTTGTGTCATATGACCACAACACTCTGACCATCTGTTTGTGTTATATGACCACAACACTCTGATCATCTGTTTGTGTTATATGACCATAACACTCTGATCATCTGTTGGTGTTATATGACCACAACACTCTGATCATCTGTTTGTTATATGACCACAACACTCTGATCATCTGTTTGTGTGATATGACCACAACACTCTGATCATCTGTTTGTTATATGACCACAACACTCTGATCATCTGTTTGTGTTATATGACCACAACACTCTGATCATCTGTTTGTGTTTGATATTTTACTTCACTGCTAAGGGATAATGAATTTTCTTTTGGTAGATTATTAATTCACCCTTTTAAAAATATATGTGTGGTCAATGTTTACAATCATGAATACTGGTTACTGTGTTATTACGGCAGGTTGGACACTGTACTGGAAGTTTGTTATATTACAATGTTGTTTTAATGCAGAAATACTGATAACTTCAAGTCTGAAATGTTTCGGCTTGAGAAGCTTTAAATGGAATGTTCTTTCATTGTTAATAATAATCCAAATCATCAGAATTTCCATGTTATACTGCAACTGTAATTATTTTCTGCCCATCATTTCTGGTGTAAGGAGCACACAAAATACTACTGAAAAGAACTAAACAGAAGATTGTAGTTTATTTATCAACTATTCCTGCTCCCTGAATCAAAATTGTTGACATCATTTTTTTTTCTATCAAATTTTGATAAAGCGTTCTTCAATGTTTGAGCACTGCACATTATTTCTATGAGGTTTGGCCATGACAGGTGTGGGGTTTGTGTGTGTGGAATTCACATTATTTCTATGAGGTTTGGCCATGACAGGTGTGGGGTTTGTGTGTGTGGAATTCACGTCTCAATCACAGTGCACATCCAAATGGAGAGTCGCTAGCTATATACTGGGTTAACCATGAACAGAAGTAATTCATTGTTGAAACATGAATGCACTGGTGCCTACCATGGTAGAACTGCCTGATTGAGGGTGTGAGAATTTAAAGAAAAGCTGCTGTGGCAGTTCAGGTTTTGAATGTTGCAGGGATGCTAAGAAAAGCTGCTCTGGTAGTTTCCACCAGATTTAAAAAATGTTTACAGGGATGCGCGTCACATTTTTTGTAGACAAGTGAAATGGTCAATAAAATGTCATTCTTCCTGAGTTTCTCTGTATCACCCTCTCTCCACTTTCCTCTTCACACACAATGATAATTATAGCTTATTCAAGAAAAATGCACCCAAATGTCAACAGAAGAATGACAAAATTTGATTGATTTACACATCACAAGTTCAAACAGTACATGTAAAAAAAAAGTACTTGGTTTGTCTTTAATAACACACCTACCTGATTTGACATAAGAGTCGCACGTTCTTGAATAAGCTATCATTATGATCAGCATTTCTTCTTCACAAAAACATCAACTTTTTATTCATGTTTACTAACACAATAACCATGGAACAATCACCAATATACAGCTGGGAGGGACACATGTATAATGTATAGACGATATTGGATTTGTTGTTTGTAGTTGATAAAACCTTCAACTTCAATCCTACCTGAACTGGCTACAGGCAACATGCTCAGGTCAACTGAAGAGCATGATCAACTAACTCTTCACAGCCATGACACCTGATGTCAAATAATAGTTCTTCAAACATTACTTATACATGTGTCAGAAAGTAACAACCATCAGTAACTGATTTTGAATGATGAGTCACAAGTATCAAGGTATCCTTCTTACTTTCTGCTTTAAAGTACTTAGATGTTTATTCACATGTTGACAGAGGGGAAACCAAACTATCTTCTTGGAATCATTGGGCACCCCTGTTATCTCCAGCTCTCTGTACCGTTCACTGGGAACCAGGACAGAGGTCAAGGTCATCACAGCTCAGACCTGTTAGGTCCAGTGCCTGACTGGGAGAGGGAGAGAGGAGGGAGAAATGGCAGGAGAAGAGAAAGTGAAGTGAAACAGAAAGGGAAAACAGCTCTGGGGTGTGGCTTCGGCCACCAACAGAACCAATCATTTCTTCACAAAGCCTCATGCTGCCTTCTGTGCCCGTGTCACACAGAGAAAATAAAAACCAAACCTACAGAAGACTTTTGCAACACATGGTGTACCACTCGTTTACAATGATGCTTTACCATTCCATACCATGTTCTGATCTGTTTTTGATCATCATAGAGGGAACTGCCAGTGACGAATCATGTCTCAAAAACAACGCTGTATATTTCAACCAACCATCAAGCTGAAACAGGACCGCAGTGAAAGGCGGAACAGCAGCACCATTATCACCTGTGTGTCAACAAGATGAATCACTGTTTGGCTCCAGGAATCGGGAACAAAAGCAGTTTGGCGCTGAACACATCAACAGAAATCATGATGAAAGAATTATTAAATGACTCACACTAAGCATCAAGCATGCAGACTTACCAAGAAAGGTTTATAAAAGCAGTAATTTACAGACAACATCAACTTAAAGCAAGCACATATGCAAAATACATTAAAAGGTCATGGCAGAGCATTAGAAAGATGACAGTCAACATAATAATACAGGAACTCTATTTACACCAATTCCTTTGACTTCAGTCCATACTAAACAAGATCAACCATTTGCACTAACAGCAAACTGAGACCTCAGATGTTTCTGGTTTATACGAAATCTTTTAACTTGTTGTCGACATGCTTGTTTGGTAAGTCGCTAGTAAACCCCATGTACGCCTTTGGTTCTACAACTGACCTATAAAAAGACTTAGCAGAAAGTAAGGGCTTCAATCTGGAAACTCTGCCTGAAGGATGCTTTTGTGAGCCACTTTCATATTCACAATATAAAGTATATATATATATATATATATATATATATATATATATATATATATATATATATATATATATATATATATATACAACGCACATACAACGAAGATGAAAACAACAGACTCATATAATTCTTCCCTTCCCCGAAGATGGAGTATGGCTGCCTTAATGGCGGGATAAAAAAGGGTCATACACACAAAACTCCACTGCCTGGCTATACAGGGAGTGTCCGCAGGAGTATCAGCCTGCGTACGCAGAAAGAAAGAAAAAAAATATAATTCTTCCCAATATTTCGGCCTGTAGCAGGTCTTCCTTAGGGGATTTTAATGACAAGAATGAATATATGTATGTGTGTGTGTGTGTGTGTATATATATATATATATATATATATATATATATATATATATATATACTGCTGAACAATTAAACAGTGGGAGAAAACAAGTGCAAGTTAACAATTCTTCAGTCATTACAGCAATGACTTGACAAAGATTTGAAATTAAAAAAAAGAAAAAAAAGAAGAAAATTGGGGGAATATATTATAAATATGAGAAACCCTTCACTAGCTGCCTGAGGGAACCATCGCACTCTCCTTCAAAGACAGATCTATTTGTATTGCCTGTTCCTAGGCCTTTCGTCCGCTGGATCGGACTCATCAGGGAGATACGGCTGATTGTGTCTGTGCTCTTGGTGTCAAATAGAGACACACCAAAGTCCATAATTCTGTGGTGTTCTCATCACCAAGGATTCAGAAAAGAATCCAACAGCACCCCCAAAGCAGCCAGTGAAGGGTAGTAAATGGAACAAAAGGAAAGCGTGGAGTGGAAAAAAGTTGCTGAAAAACTAAAAGCATTATGCAAACAGTATAAAATGTTGGGGATATATATATATAAATACAAGAATAAAAACAACAGTCTTTTCCTGTCTCAGACTTGTATTTTTAACAAATTTTCACTGCTAAAAGCTTCATCAGGCCAAGGTACCATGACTTAGGCTTTTATCATTGTACCTTGACGTGAGGCTTTTATCATTGTAACTCGACTTAGGGTTTTATCATTGTACCTTGACGTGAGGCTTTTATCATTGTACCTTGACGTGAGGCTTTTATCATTGTACCTCGATGTGAGGCTTTTATCATTGTACCTTGATGTGAGTCTTTTATCATTGTACCTTGACTGAGGCTTTTATCATTGCACCTTGATGTGAGGCTTTTATCATTCTACCTTGATGTGAGGCTTTTATCATTGTACCTTGATGAGGCTTTTATCATTGTACCTTGATGTGAAGCTTTTATCATTGTACCTTGACGTGAGGCTTTTATCATTGTACCTTGATGTGAGGCTTTTATCATTGTACCTTGATGTCTGGCTTTTATCATTGTATCTTGATGTGAGGCTTTTATCATTGTACCTTGATATGAGGTTTTTATCATTGTACCTTGACGTGAGGCTTTTATCATTGTACCTTGATGTCAGGCTTTTATCATTGTACCTTGATGTCAGGCTTTTATCATTGTACCTTGATGTGAGGCTTTTATCATTGTACCTTGATGTCAGGCTTTTATCATTGTACCTTGATGTGAGGCTTTTATCATTGTACCTTGGCCTGATGGAGCTGTCATCAGTGAAAATGTGTTAAAAATACAAGTCTGAGACATGAAAGACTTGTTTTTTTTTCATGTATTTCACCGTCTCTGGTTTTTACTTCAGTTTGTTCTACAAGGTGCAGAGCTCAGGACAACAAGAGAGCATTATTTTTAAATATATATATATATATATATATATATATATATATATATATATATATAGCTGAACAATTAAACAGTGGGAGAAAACAAGTGCAAGTTAACAATTCTTCAGTCATTACAGCAATGACTTGACAAAGATTTGAATTTATTAAAAAAAAAAAAGGGGGGGGGGGGGGGAGGGAATATATCATAAATATGAGAAACCCTTCACTAGCTGCCTGAGGGAACCATCATACTCTCCTTCAAAGACAGATCTATTTGTATTGCCTGCTCTATATATATATATATATATATATATATATATATATATATATATATATATATATATACTGTGCACAAAAAGAAACGCATATTTTTATTTCAGTCATTTCATGCGTCATTTAGCATTCAAAATATTACAACCACAGAATAAATAAGACATCAATCTACTGTTGTGTCTATTCATTATGTCTGACTATTCACACTGGACAGAGTTCCCTGCTATAAGGGGCACGTTTCTGTCAAAATTTTCCTTAATATTTTCAGCGAAAAAAATATGCGTTTCTTTTTGTGCACAGTATATATATATATATATATATATATATATATATATATATATATATATATATTATATATTATATATATATATAGTTCCATTCCCACTCCACAACTCTTCATTTCTTCCATTCCCACTCTGGAAGAAATAATGAGTTGTGGAGTGGGAATGGAAGTGCGGATTTGATTACTTCTTGTGGTTTTAACTAATGACTATATCCAGACTCTTCGTCCTTGAGCGGTGCTCAGCAATCAACAGGTTTTACTTCAAACATTTATATATATATACCATGAACTGTCTTCACTAGAATAAACAGAAATAATCAGACCACTGAAATATACTTCCCTCCAAATCTGTATGTTCAAGAGGATATATAGTTTTCAACACCAGTCTGGACAGGCAATGGAAGGAACGTGTTTCACTGATAGGCAACGGAAGGAACTGGTTTCACTGATAGGCAATGGAAGGAACTGGTTTCACTGATAGGCAATGGAAGGAACTGGTTTCACTGATAGGCAATGGAAGGAACTGGTTTCACTGATAGGCAATGGAAGGAACCTGTTTCACTGATAGGCAATGGAAGGAATGTGTTTCACTGACAGGCAATGGAAGGAACGTGTTTCACTGACAGGCAATGGAAGGAACGTGTTTCACTGATAGGCAATGGAAGGAACTGGTTTCACTGATAGGCAATGGAAGGAACTGGTTTCACTGATAGGCAATGGAAGGAACTGGTTTCACTGATAGGCAATGGAAGGAACTGGTTTCACTGATAGGCAATGATAGGCAATGGAAGGAACGTGTTTCACTGATTTCAACAGTTGGACGTTCCCAATCCCTGCTCGAGTGAATCTTTGCTTTGAGCTTGCTTTAAATGGCGTCTTTTGGTTTCCTGTTGTGAACATTTGCTTTGAGCTTGCTTTAAATGGCGTCTTTTGGTTTCCTTTTGTGAATCTTTGCTTTGAGCTTGCTTTAAATGGCGTCTTTTGGTTTCCTGTTGTGAACATTTGCTTTGAGCTTGCTTTAAATGGCTTCTTTGGTTTCCTTTTGTGAACATGGTTTGAGCACAGACAATTGACAATTTCTTTATTAAAACACTTTTCTGTCATTCAGGTTACAATGGATTACCAGACAGCTGCCCACCCCTCCTCCCCTACCTCTCCTCTGCCTCTTCATACCCAAACAAGTATTTATCAGACTAAGGCCTTTTAGCTCTCTACAAATAAGTATTTATCAGACTAAGGCCTTTTAGCTCTCTACAAACAAGTATTTATCAGACTAAGGCCTTTTAGCTCTCTACAAACAAGTATTTATCAGACTAAGGCCTTTTAGCTCTCTACAAACAAGTATTTATCAGACTAAGGCCTTTTAGCTCTCTACAAATAAGTATTTATCAGACTAAGGCCTTTTAGCTCTCTACAAATAAGTATTTATCAGACTAAGGCCTTTTAGCTCTCTACAAACAAGTATTTATCAGACTAAGGCCTTTTAGCTCTCTACAAAATTTTTCACAATTCCAGATATATGGAATCATCAACAGACTGACTTTGTGTTTTCAATTCTACTGCTGAAGAATCACATTATTTCAATTTTTCTTTTTCCGCTCATCTCCCAACACCCTCAGGGACAGCTTGATGCCTAAATTTTAATTGTTCATGTCATAGAAAAACATGAATCCAACAAATCTGAACCAAATAACAAATCTACACTAACACATACAGCATGCAAAACACAAAGCAATCCAATTCCTAATTGTACACATTCCCAGGAACAAAACACAAAGCAATCCAATTCCTAATCGTACACATTCCCAGGAACAAAACCAGCCTAAATTTGTGATCATCAAGACAGCACCGCTTTTTTCAATCGGCATGCCTATCACAATAATAAAGCCTAATTATGACCTGTGAACTTCAAAAATTAGCAAAGCGAGTCAAGCTGCCGAACTGAAATGTGGAAGGATAATCATCAGATGTGAAGAAAGAAAAAACTGGTCAACCCCCAAGCTGCAACATAACGGCTCTTGTTATGGACCACACAAAAAGCCACATCATCAAAAATCTGTCATCAAAATAATGGTGACTTCAACCATCCTTGGACAGTTCATGAAGACAGCCTTTCATCCTTGTCTCAGCTACTGGACCCAAACCTCTCCACTGTCAATCATTCAGAGCCAACACATTTTGCTTTTTTTCCCATGCAGTATCCCCATACTGCACCATTTTCAATATGCCTGAAGCGGACATGTGCATTTCCTGATCAAAATCTGTTTGGTTACAAGAAGAACACATCAAAAGTCAAACAAAAGTAAGTAAAAATCAGAAGAGTAAACGGTAACGCTTTAAAAGCTTTAAATGGGGAGTAAGTGTAGCTGGGATCCAGTGGAACTATTAATAGATTTTGACCCTAATACTGCTATTGTAGCACAGCTTGCAACAACACTTTGGGAGGCATGTATGTACTTGTTTGATTACTTGTGTACAAGTGCCTAAGAGACAGAACGACCAGTGTAATTCTATCGGCCATGAGAAACAGAAAAGCTAAGTGGCAAATCAACCCTCACTACAGGAATCCAATGTTTTCTACAAAGACATGGTGAATGTGCAAGCTAAACAGGACAGCACAGGAAAGTGTCCCATTTCAGCCATGTAGTCCATCAACACAAATGCTTCAACTCCTATCAAAGTCACGGTGGGTCAGATTATCAACTGAGGATGAAACCCGACGACTAAAAATGGATGTTGGGATGACATTATCTGGCTGAAAGCTAACTCACCAACTCTTCTTGCTGCAGCATTTTAACATCTTGATATCATTAAGCAACCAGGTAAGATGTGCAGTTCACTCCGTTCCTTACATCTGTCTACAGCTGTGGTTGATGCCTCATGACAGGGATGCACAGGAAAGCACCATCAGCAAGTCTAGCTACTCTTGACAATGAACACTGATTTGTCTGTAATGTGCTGACGACTTTTCTTGAAGATTTCATGTGATCAACTGATCACATTGTCAAACTGTAGCCAAGTGGTCTCACACGCGTTCTGGAGAAAATCACTCTTCAACATCTATTATCCATCAACTATGAGGGATGATACCTGAGAACAAATGCGCGTGATTATAATCCTGGTATAGTAATCATCATCACTGAAAGATCACAACTGCCCGAGTGCTGTGGTACAGAGAACAGAAACAGGAAATTACAAATGACAAAATCTCCTCCCAATGCACAACGGAAAGCTACAACCATGGTGATGACTGTGTAATAACCATGTTCCACACTCCAGTGCCTTCATGCAGTGATGGCAGCTCCTACATTTACAATCCTACCACATCTTAAACATTAGTGACTGTTACATTTCTGTCATTAAATGGGGCCCAGTTTTGATAGAATGTAACAGCACTTTAATTTCAAAACTGGTCTCCGCGTGTTATGCTACCACCCCATGGGGAAAACCGGTCTCCGCGTGTTATGCTACCACCCCATGGGGAAAACCGGTCTCCATGTGTTATGCTACCACCCCATGGGGAAAACCAGTCTCCATGTGTTATGCTACCACCCCATGGGGAAAACCGGTCTCCGCGTGTTTGCTACCACCCCATGGGGAAAACCGGTCTCCATGTGTTATGCTACCACCCCATGGGGAAAACCAGTCTCCATGTGTTATGCTACCACCCCATGGGGAAAACCGGTCTCCGCGTGTTATGCTACCACCCCATGGGGAAAACCGGTCTCCATGTGTTATGCTACCACCCCATGGGGAAAACCGGTCTCTGCGTGTTATGCTACCACCCCATGGGGAAAACCGGTCTCCGCGTGTTATGCTACCACCCAAGGGGAAAACCGGTCTCCATGTGTTATGCTACCACCCCATGGGGAAAACCGGTCTCCATGTGTTATGCTACCACCCCATGGGGAAGAAGTCATGGAAAGAAAAAGGCAGTAAATGATGTTTTTTTTCTCCATTTTGGCCCCCTCTGTTGATAAACAGTGGCCCCCTCTGTTGATAAACAGTCTGATGGGCGGCAGTTAGAAAGTGAACAGTTAACACGGGATGAAATGATGGTTGGTCCTCTGCACATCGGAGATGGAGATGTGATGAAACAAAACTAATTGTTGCCTTCTCCCCTCCCCGCCCCCGCTTTATTCCCCCAAAATGAAGAACACCAACAATGTTTGAAAATGATGGTACATCTATAACTGGTGTCTAATTGGTTGTTAAAAAAAGAAAGAAAAAAAAGAACAGCCTTTATTTCAATTTCCAATTTGTTATGGTGGGGCCTAAAAGCTATGGTGTTCACAGAAGGTTTGTCCGACACTCTTACACACAGAATTCTGCATTCTGATTTTCTATATTGTCTTCTTTTCTGATTTACAACTGTTATTTCAATCTGAAGCAAACAAATGATCCAGTCCTGCCTTTCATTCTCATTAGCTAATCAGATTTACACTTTCATTCTCAACTTAGTTTTCCATTCTACTCAGATTCATGTTCAAATTCAGTTCATTTAGTTCTTGGAGTTCTTTTTTCTGGAAGCAAACAACTGTGTACGGAGACATCCAATGCACATGTGATGCATACATAACATATCTTTCACAATGAATCACACTGGGCATTTGATGTGGATAAGCAAGATGAGGAACTGTCTGAAGAGCATGTCTGTCTTGGATCTTTGGATAATCAGGAGCCATCATGGACACAATTCTACAGCAGTCAGTGAAGGGAAGTGTGTGTGTGTGTGTGTGTGTGTGTGTGTGTGGTGTGTGTGTGTGTGTTCAAAGTGTGTGCAGGATGAGAGAGAAGAGTTGGGCAGGGGAGGGGGACTCAACACTACGCTACACTCCTACAGTTCTAACAATACAACTGACACAACAACAAAACCTGACCAACTAAGACACATCATCATGCAGTAAAGTCACTGAATTCCACCTCATGCTTTAAACGCTGCATCCCTACAACCAGGCCTCCACTCTATTAAACAATGAATTCAGGATCAAACACAACTCATTCACCATCCTTCCTCCTCCCAAGGAAGAATGAATATGCAGACACATGAAACAGGTTCTTCTACTGTCACTGGCACTCTGACAAGATGGTGAACCAAGAAATAGAATGAAGTGCTCAAAGCCCAGACATCAATCTTTCTTAAGGCAGATGATCCTTTTGCCTAAGCCCAGACATCAATATCTTTCTTAAAAGCAGCAGATCCTTTGGCCAAACAACCATTCATCATTTATGAAGGAAAGTGAGATGCTTAAGCCTTTTCCCACTTCAGGTTTTGTGTATCCCGAGTCATCCAGTTGCCCATGTCGGTACACACTGCTGTACTCTGCAATAGCAGGATTCACATTTCTATCTGGGACATCCAGCCCCACATGCTGTACTGATGTCAAAACAGGGTCCAGTGGCAGGTGATGGAGGCACCAGTCTCAATCACTTCTAGAGTAAAGTAGATTCATCTGTATGACAAGGGCACCGTCTTACATCACATGGTTCACAGCAGTTAGTCAACAAGCAGTAATGTGTTAGACTCCTCCAGTCAACATGGATCCTCCTCTCCCTGACATTGGCCTGTTTCACTGTCCACATGGGAATGTGGCATGTCTTACCAGCACTTGACCATCTCCCTGACAATGGCTTGTTTTACTGTCCACATGGGAATGTGGCATGTCTTACCAGCACTTGACCATCTCCCTGACATTGGCCTGTTTCACTGTCCACATGGGAATGTGGCATGTCTTACCAGCACTTGACCATCTCCCCGACAATGGCCTGTTTTACTGTCCACATGGGAATGTGGCATGTCTTACCAGCACTTGACCATCTCCCTGACAATGGCCTGTTTCACTGTCCACATGGGAATGTGGCATGTCTTACCAGCACTTGACCATCTCACCTGACATTGTCCTGTTTCACTGTCCACATGGGAATGTGGCATGTCTTACCAGCACTTGACCATCTCCCTGACAATGGCCTGTTTCACTGTCCACATGGGAATGTGGCATGTCTTACCAGCACTTGACCATCTCCCCGACAATGGCTTGTTTTACTGTCCACATGGGAATGTGGCATGTCTTACCAGCACTTGACCATCTCCCTGACAATGGCTTGTTTCACTGTCCTCACAGCAATAAGGCATGTCTTACCTGCACTTTACCATCTTAACCATATACTCTGCGCATTCTTTTTCCTCAAGACTTTACCACTTAACCACATACTCTGCACATTCTTTTTCCACAGGACTTTACCATCTTAATCATATACTCTGCACATTCTTTTTCCTCTATAAATTCTTGGATATTTTCCATAAGCATCAGCAACACAAGATGACTTCAACTTCTTTACACCAAAAGAGTGTTTGCCACAAATCAGACAGACAGTGTCACCTGTGGCCACTTCAAAGGATCACAGAGTCCACACAACAAGAATGGCTGAACAACAGGAACTAATCAAAGCCAGACCACAATTTGATCACCAACTCCAACTTGGCCAGCCTCCATGGGTCAGTGAACCTTGAGTTCTGCTCACACTGCATTCCACTCCGACACAGCAATCTCCTACAATGATCACATGCGTAACAGACACATCCATTTCACAGTTCACTGTGTAACACACTGGCAAGGTGTCATTCTATCACTCAAATCATCATCAGTAACTAATACCTGGCAAGGTGTCATTCTATCACTCAAATCATCATCAGTAACTAATACCTGGCAAGGTGTCATTCTATCACTCAAATCATCATCAGTAACTAATACCATCACAACAGTAAAATCCCTTCGGAGACCCTTTTGAAAGGTCATTAAAAACAAAATCAACATAGTCAGAACATTTCAACATTTTTAGGTTCAAGTCAACTCAATGATTTGCGGAAAATTGTGTATTAACAAAAAACAACCACCAACCAAACAAACAAAAAAAACCAATGACAGAAAAGGGAAAGCAAACAGGCTGCTTCAGCCGGTGAATGAGACAGTGCTTCAATGTGTATTAACAAAAAACAACCACCAACCAACCAACCAACCACCAACCAACCAAACAAAACCCCAATGACAGAAAAGGGAAAGCAAACAGGCTACTTCAGCCGGTGAATGAGACAGTGCTTCAATGTGTATTAACAAAAAACAACCACCAACCAACCAACCAACCACCAACCAACCAAACAAAACCCCAATGACAGAAAAGGGAAAGCAAACAGGCTGCTTCAGCCGGTGAATGAGACAGTGCTTCAATGTGTATTAACAAAAAACAACCACCAACCAACCAACCAACCACCAACCAACCAAACAAAACCCCAATGACAGAAAAGGGAAAGCAAACAGGCTACTTCAGCCGGTGACTGAGACAGTGCTTCAATGTGTATTAACAAAAAACAACCACCAACCAACCAACCAACCACCAACCAACCAAACAAACAAAAAAAACAATGACAGAAAAGGGAAAGCAAACAGGCTACTTCAGCCGGTGACTGAGACAGTGCTTCAATGTGTATTAACAAAAAACAACAACCAACCAACCAACCACCAACCAACCAAACAAACAAAAAAAAACAATGACAGAAAAGGGAAAGCAAACAGGCTGCTTCAGCCGGTGAATGAGACAGTGCTTCAATGTGTATTAACAAAAAACAACAACCAACCAACCAACCACCAACCAACCAAACAAACAAAAAAAACAATGACAGAAAAGGGAAAGCAAACAGGCTGCTTCAGCCGGTGAATGAGACAGTGCTTCAATGTGTATTAACAAAAAACAACAACCAACCAACCAACCACCAACCAACCAAACAAACAAAAAAAAACAATGACAGAAAAGGGAAAGCAAACAGGCTGCTTCAGCCGGTGAATGAGACAGTGCTTCAATAAATCCCACAACCGGTCCCCCATTTTCTAATCTTTTCCATGCATCCAATTCTATGTCTGCTTCAAGTTCAAGTTATTCACACAAGTTTTGCACAAGATATTAAATAACTAAAGATTAAGTGGACATGCATATATGTGTACATACAGTTTCGAGGCATATCAATGTATAAAAGCCTGCAGATTTGACATGATTTTTTTATGAAAAAAAAAAGGTTCCTGATATGAAAAACTGTTGGCCATTTCAGACCTGGCTCACAAGGACGTCAGACATTCACTAAAACTGACTGAAGACTCATAGAACAATGCACACGTACAGTCACGATCCAGTTCTGGCTTCTCACACAATTCACTGACTGGGGTGATGAACACTGAGAAATGGTCTTCATGAAGAGAAACAACAAACTGATCATAATGCACAGCAAGGAGTCAGAAAGAACGAAAAGACTGAAGCAAAAATGGTCACCAAATGAAATACATATAAAAACACACTATGTATATGAAAAAAAAGGGCAGGTGACAGAACCAACCATGTAGGGTACAATTAATCACGTCAGTAGTAAGTCCACAACAGGCCTGACCTACACACACACACACACAATGACACAACTCTTGTCACAAGTCATTATCTCTTGATCCCAGTATATGTCAATAGTTAAGTTTCTCCTCCTTGAGTAGTTTATGTACAGAGTGTGCACAGTCATGTGAACACGAAGATATGTACAGAATAAGAAAATACTCTGATTTTGATGGGTAGTTTTTTTTAAAATTTTTTTTTAAACATTTGTATGATACAGCATGGTGACCTGCAACAGAGGGAAGACAGCGACAAGCTCCAACTCCTTCTACAGCCAGTCACAGGACTCTTTTCAACAGCATCACCATTGGTTCTCTCTCCACTCAACTGCACGGCTCTCTTCCACATGATCATTGGCTCTCTCTCCACTCAACCACATGGCTCTCTTCCACATGATCATTGGCTCTCTCTCCACTCTACCACACGGCTCTCTTCCACATGATCATTGGCTCTCTCTCCACTCTACCACACGGCTCTCTTCCACATGATCATTGGTTCTCTCTCCACTCAACCACACGGCTCTCTTCCACATGATCATTGGTTCTCTCTCCACTCAACCACACGGCTCTCTTCCACATTATTATTTGTTCAGTTACACACCACACACAAATAGTCTATTTTGTTCATAAGACATGAAAATAGTTACTTTTGTCACACACACTTATTTTTACTTTTTTCTTTCATAAAGACACTGTTTTTCTCAGACTCATCATACACGCAAGCGCTTAGTTTATTTCAGGCCAATTTTTCGCTCACAACAGTAACAGCACTTATCTTCCTTCATGACAATATTTAGTTTGAATTCCAGTACACATTGTTCTTTCAACCAGGGGCAAATACATGAAGCTGTCACAGTGCCACAAGTCAGAAGCTTCACTTCCACATCCACTGGTGTATTGGTCAGGCAAAGAGCTAGCCCGAGGTCAGTGGTCCATTCTTCATCAAGGGAGATAAACATCAGGATACCAGGACACAAAACCTCAAACTAAAAGGTAATGCACTTCTTTTCATCAATCAATGTCAAGAAACAGAACAAATATTAGGTGCACATTGGCAAGGATTTATTCTCTTCATGAATCAATGTTACGAAACAGAACAAATGACAGACAAGGATTAATTCTTAAATTTCAAATTCCGATAAGATACAAAACTTATGGAAAAGACTATTTTGCAATGCATGTATACACCATTCTAAATTAAAAAAGAAAGAAAAAAAAGGAGAGAAGAAGGGTGGGGGGAGAGAGGACAGGAGAAAGTGGGGAGGTTGGAGGAAAAGGGAAAAAACCCAAGGACATATCAACAAACATGGAAATGAAACAGCACTTGATGCAAAGAGCTTCCCAGGTCTGTGACACTGTCACAGAGACTTTGAATACAATGACCTGGCAGGTGTTAGTCTCCGCACAGGGAGGGGGCAACTCGGGGACAGGGGACACCACCACTGAGGAAACGTGGATGTTACTCCGCACAGGGTGGGGACAACTCAGGGACAGGGGACACCACCACTGAGGAAACGTGGATGTTACTGTCACCGTACAGGGAGGGGGCAACTCAGGGACAGGGGACACCACCACTGAGGAAACGTGGATGTTACTGTCACCGTACAGGGAGGGGGCAACTCGGGGACAGGGGACACCACCACTGAGGAAACGTGGATGTTACTGTCACCGTACAGGGAGGGGACAACTCAGGGACAGGGGACACCACCACTGAGGAAACGTGGATGTTACTGTCACCGTACAGGGAGGGGGCAACTCAGGGACAGCGGACACCACCACTGAGGAAACGTGGATGTTACTGTCACCGTACAGGGAGGGGACAACTCAGGGACAGGGGACACCACCACTGAGGAAACGTGGATGTTACTGTCACCGTACAGGGAGGGGGCAACTCGGGGACAGGGGACACCACCACTGAGGAAACGTGGATGTTACTGTCACCGTACAGGGAGGGGGCAACTCGGGGACAGGGACACCACCACTGAGGAAACGTGGATGTTACTGTCACCGTACAGGGAGGGGACAACTCAGGGACAGGGGACACCACCACTGAGGAAACGTGGATGTTACTGTCACCGTACAGGGAGGGGACAACTCAGGGACAGGGGACACCACCACTGAGGAAACGTGGATGTTACTGTCACCGTACAGGGAGGGGGCAACTCGGGGACAGGGGACACCACCACTGAGGAAACGTGGATGTTACTGTCACCGTACAGGGAGGGGGCAACTCGGGGACAGGGGACACCACCACTGAGGAAACGTGGATGTTACTGTCACCCCCTCCTCACCACCCACCTCAAACCACCCGCACTGAAATGTAGTGGTCAGGGTCAAAACACTAAAAGACAGGAGGACTGTTTACCACAACTCATATCACAATGTCTTTTCCCCCACTACAGATGAGAACTATGCTGGAACTGAGGTTCACTCCTGAAGACAATTCACAAAGTAAAAGCACACACTGTCATGTGATTGTAAACTAACAATTTTCAATGATGCCATCTGTCATGTACAAATACACAATTTTCTTTTATAACCGACCTGGCAGTCAATTTGGACATATGACATGATACTAGGGATGACTTTCTTTTCTTTCTGCGTACGCAGGCTGATACTCCTGCGGACACTCCCCGTATAGCCAGGCAGCGGAGTTTTTGTGTGTATGACCCTTTTTTATCCCGCCATTAAGGCAGCCATACTCCATCTTCGGGAAGGTGCATGCTATGTGTAACGAGTCATCCATACCAACGGCCAAACTGGCCTTCTCTTCCGAAAGTTGGTGATGGGATTTTACGTGTGTGCAAGATGTTATGCGTGCGTTCACACACGGAACCTCGGTTTATAGTCTCATTCGAAGGACTATATGGGGAATGGAGTCAGAACCAATGTTAACTCCGAGGGAAAAATCCCCCTATACCGAAATTCGAACCCGCAACCCCAGGATCACGAGTCTGGCGCTCTACCAACTGAGCTATCCGGCCCCCCTAGGGATGACTGATATGTACATTATCTGAATAAAATCTGGTAATATATGAAAAAGCTCTCACACTGGATATGCTCATGCCTGTGTGTGTGTGTGTGTGTGTGTGTGTGTGTGTGTGTGTGTGTGTGTGTGTGTGTGTGTGTGTGCGATGATCTCTTTCTGCGCATACAAATCAATTGGCCTGTTCAATCCATGTCATCTCATTCAAGCTGTTTCCTTATTTTCTATTTAACTCACTTTGTTTTCACTGAGCATTTACACAACAAACAGGCTGATAAGCTTTCCTTCTTTCCTTTCTTTAGTAAAACTTATGGCTATATGGGATCATGGAGCATAGCAAAATGCACTAAGCCAGTGAACACTCTTAAAGTTTATCACAAAGATTATAAAATCTTTCTCAAAACAGGAAAACACATCTCATTAAAACACATCCACTAGAACTATGAGCTCTGTGATATAACAAACATCAGCAGCAAATGCACAAGAATATTTCCATGATCACTTGCAGATGTTAGTGCCTTTAAGCGAACCTCCCAAGAAAGTAGACATTACTCTGTGGCATGCTCTTCATGCTCTGTAGTATGTAACTATAGTCATGTAACTATAGTCATGTAACTATAGTCACTACACTGGCAGCTATCATAATCCTTGAAACACAATAAAGCAACCAAGAACAATAAAACAAAGAGTAATGTCTGTGACATGCTTTTCATGCTCTGTTGTCATTTAACTACAGTCACTACACGAACAGTTATCATAATCCTTGAAACACAATAAAACAAACAAAGAGTAATGTCTGTGACATGATCTTCATGCTCTGTTGTCATTTAACTACAGTCACTACACGAACAGTTATCATCATCCTTGAAACACAATAAAACAAACAAAGAGTAATGTCTGTGACATGATCTTCATGCTCTGTTGTCATTTAACTACAGTCACTACACAAACAGTTATCATCATCCTTGAAACACAATAATAAAACAAAGAGCAATGTGGTGCATATGTAACTTAACAAAAGAACAACACTAACTTACCACACCAACCTGACACATCATACCATGGTATTTAAACAATAGGACAAAATCAATTGTAATGTACCAAGACAACGAGACAAATAATAAAGTAGATCAAAGCATCAACTTTTTGCCATGCAAAAATCATGTCCAGTCAGCCAGACACAAGTCAATAAGCTAGGTGGGGAGAGCAGTAAGTAGCAGTTCAGCACAAAAGCTGGCCAGTCTTGACATCACAGCTATATACATGTATATACATGCCATTCAACGACAAAAAGCACACAAACAAAAAAGCTTCCAGCTCGTCACTTGAGGCCACTGTCAGCGATACACAAGGTTCTGGTTCAGTTGTCCCCTGAGAGTAGAAAGTTGTCACATTTGGCAAGTATCAGCGTGTTCTGTGAAGTGCCCCAGCCTGATCCTGATCTTTACGGACATTAGCCTGAAGGACAGATGTCTAGTATCAGCGTGTTCTGTGAAGTGCCCCAGCCTGATCCTGATCTTTACGGACATTAGCCTGAAGGACAGATGTCTAGTATCAGCGTGTTCTGTGAAGTGCCCCAGCCTGATCCTGATCTTTACGGACATTAGCCTGAAGGACAGATGTCTAGTATCAGCGTGTTCTGTGAAGTGCCCCAGCCTGATCCTGATCTTTACGGACATTAGCCTGAAGGACAGATGTCTAGTATCAGCATGTTCTGTGAAGTGCCCCAGCCTGATCCTGATCTTTACGGACATTAACCTGAAGGACAGATGTCTAGTATCAGCGTGTTCTGTGAAGTGCCCCAGCCTGATCCTGATCTTTACAGACATTAACCTGAAGGACAGATGTCTAGTATCAGCATGTTCTGTGAAGTGCCCCAGCCTGATCCTGATCTTTACGGACATTAGCCTGAAGGACAGATGTCTAGTATCAGCGTGTTCTGTGAAGTGCCCCAGCCTGATCCTGATCTTTACGGACATTAGCCTGAAGGACAGATGTCTAGTATCAGCGTGTTCTGTGAAGTGCCCCAGCCTGATCCTGATCTTTACGGACATTAGCCTGAAGGACAGATGTCTAGTATCAGCGTGTTCTGTGAAGTGCCCCAGCCTGATCCTGATCTTTACGGACATTAGCCTGAAGGACAGATGTCTAGTATCAGCGTGTTCTGTGAAGTGCCCCAGCCTGATCCTGATCTTTACAGACATTAGCCTGAAGGACAGATGTGTAAGTGTCAGCATGTTCTGTGAAGTGCCCCAGCCTGACCTTTATGGACATTAGCCTGAAGGACAGATGGCAAATATCAGCTGTTCTGTGAAGTGCGACGGCCTGATCTTTACAGACATTAACCTGAAGGACAGATGTTAAGTGTAGTACCTGTTTGCTTCAAAAACCTCGGTCTTCTTGGAACTGTGGGTACATATAGAAACTTGCACATGTACTATCTAGTCTGAGGGCTTTCTCTATCTAGAACACTTACCATGGCCTACATACTTCAAGAGCACTTTATTTGGACTACAATGCCAAAACATCAGGGCATCAGATTTCAAAGGTACTGTCTGAAGAGAAACACCACAGGTACTGTCTGAAGAGAAACACCACAGGTACTGTCTGAACAGAAACACCACAGGTACTGTCTGAACAGAAACACCACAGGTACTGTCTGAACAGAACAGTGAAACACCACAGGTACTGTCTGAATAGAACAGTGAAACACCACAGGTACTGTCTGAACAGAAGAGTCAAACACCACAGGTACTGTCTGAACAGAACAGTGAAACACCACAGGTACTGTCTGAACAGAACAGTGAAACACCACAGGTACTGTCTGAACAGAACAGTGAAACACCACAGGTACTGTCTGAACAGAACAGTGAAACACCACAGGTACTGTCTGAACAGAAGTCAAACACCACAGGTACTGTCTGAACAGAAGAGTGAAACACCACAGGTACTGTCTGAATAGAACGGTGAAACACCACAGGTACTGTCTGAATAGAACGGTGAAACACCACAGGTACTGTCTGAACAGAAGAGTGAAACACCACAGGTACTGTCTGAATAGAACGGTGAAACACCACAGGTACTGTCTGAACAGAACAGTGAAACACCACAGGTATTGTCTGAACAGAAGAGTCAAACACCACAGGTAGCTTCCAAATGATCTGCTTTGCATCAGGACAGACTCTAACACAGCAAATCCACTGCAGCATGCTGGTTCCAAATGAATTATCATGAAGGCTGAAAACAGCATGCGATCACCAATATAGATGGCAAACTATCCGTCGATGACAGTTTCTCTTTTAACTGAAGCCTACAATTCATGCTATAGTTTGCAGTGTTATATCGAACCAAGAACCGACTCTTGATTGAAGTTTGCACAATCTTTTCTCAAGGAGAGAACACAACCTGCTTGCAGTGCTCGACAAAATATATTATGAGGCCTTCTGAGTTCGGAACTGTTTTGATTTTGCTGTGAATTCAATTTCAGCCATTTTTGTGTGCTAAATTTAACTTGTTCACTTCCACAGAATTGTGAATTAACTATTTTGAATGTACCAAATTAAAAGGTTTACTTACAAATCAAGAATAGGAATTTGGGTCAATCAACACACAAACTGACATCTGTCACTGGAGCGTTGATACAAACTGTTTCCATTATAGGAAAACTTTCACATGATTTACTTCCCTTTGCAAGTAACAAACAGTTCGCATGCATGTTGAGCAATCCTTTTTTTCACCACGGACTAGGTTCAGCAAGGTTCAGTAATCCCACAAGATCACCAAGATCGCAAACTAGACAAACTGGGTTCATAATCTAAATGTCTGTCCAATTAAGAACGGCTTTGAAGTATAGCAAACTAGACAATCTGGGTTCATAATCTAAATGTTTGTTCAATTAAGAACGGCTTTGAAGTATAGCAAACTAGACAAACTGGGTTCATAATCTAGATGTTTGTTCAATTAAGAACCTCGGAGCAGGCAATACAAATATATCTGCCTTCAAAAGGATTGCGATGGTTCCCTTATGCAGCTAGTGAAGAGTTTTCATATCTGTAATTTTTTTTCTTCTAAATTTCATGTTCCCAGTTTCTCCATCTTCAAACTCCCCCCCCCCCTCCCCCCCCCCCCCCCCCCCCCCCTCCTTAAGTCCAAATCTTTGCCAAGTCATTACTATGAAGACAGTTCAGTTGTTGGCCTGCGCTTGTTTTTTTCCCCCACTATTAGATTGTTCGTCTATGTCTTTGTCTGACTTTATTCAAGTTTAAAAGGCTGTGCCAGTCTTGAATAAAAGTTACTCTGTGTTAGGTTTCCTTATGGGAGCAAAACATACCCCACTTGTTTACTGTTTATCAATTAAGAACAGCTCTGAAGTATCTTTATGACACAATAAACACATGAGAACACTAAAAAAAATCAAGATACTTTTCCAATAGGTGGAGTTTGGTCAAAACAGAACCAACAAAAACTTTGATATGGACAGTGTGTCTGCACTGAACACATCAACTCTCTGACATGTTAGACAGCCCTCCTATGAAAAAAAAGATCCTTCTGCCAAGTCAGCCCCATCCAGATTACAGTTTACAGGCTTGGCAAAAGCCTACTGGTTCTGGCGTACAGATTACACATTAGACTACAATCTACTGGACTGGGACATAAATCATAGCCTTTGAATCCACCTGATTCTGAAATAAAAATCACACAGAACTGACCAATGTGGACAAGGGGAGAGCAAAGATGACACTTACATTGTACTTGCCCTGTACCAAAACGCCCCTATGCAAACGATTGGTCAAGCTGCAGGTACGCAGAGCCTTTGACTGATGGCTGCACTCAGTTAAAGTGTCAAAATGTGACAAACATCAGTTAACCTTTACCAGCCGAGTCGTCCAATAGTGGACGACAGAATTTCTCTCCCTTGAGCCCAGTCGTCCAATAGTGGACGACAGGATTTCTCTCCCTTGAGCCGAGTCGTCCAATAGTGGACGACGGGAACATAAAAAATTCCTACACTTTGCATGAAATGGTCCAAGGGAAAAAACCTCTGTAACTAGTCTTGGGATGTTGGAACGAGTTGTCGACCATACTTTCAGTGGCCTAGTGTGAACTTGGCTGACTCCACGACCTTTGGAACAAAGCACCGAGAGCCCGACCACGCGGCACGCGGCACGTTTCCTGTGTCGGAAGAAATGTCGGTCAGGCGAAGGATGCTAACAATTTCTCGTGCAATGAAGTGCTTGAAATCGTATTACAAAGTGGATCTGGTGATGATTGGAGTTGAGTGTTTGTTCTTTCCTGTGACACCTAACACAAGACCGTCAGTTGTTGTAGAGCTACCGTAAAAATAAATTAAAAAGTGGCCAAATCTGTGCGTCAGCAGGGAATTATCGCTGTGCACGGCGCCACGGAATGAGCGCGTGCGTGCGCGCTCGTCTGGAAAGAATTAACAAGCTTTATGCACTCAAAAAAGCCCTTGAAAGCAAACGCTCAGAGCACAGTCTTCTCAGTCAAAAGGTTAGAAAAAGCAGAAGACACAGGGACAATGGGGGGAAAAATGTTTGGCATATCTACCATGAGATTCCATTCTCAGAGACAGCGTCCAGCTACAAGGTCTAAAAGCTTAAGGGAAACCACTACTGCCACCACCAAAAACATAAAAGCACTAATGTCCAGCTCAACTACTGTTATGCTGGAAATGACGTTTAGATATGGTCATAAAATTACGTTTAGATATGGTCATCAAATCACGTTTAGATATGGTCATAAAATCATGTTCAGATATGGTCATAAATCTTTCCAAATTTTATGATCATTGCAAGTCGTCCTCCTGTTTAACTGAAAACACTCTGGTATTATTGCTCTCTCCGTTTTCAAATGAGCTGACTTCAACGCGGTGACAGTCCTAATATGGCCCTTTGCAGTTCGCTGGGCTATAAGCAACATGACCTTACCTTACCTTACCATTTTCACAGTTCAAGAAGCAATGACAGCTGAAGCTGCCAGCAGGGATTCTATCGTCATGTACTGATTTTCTTCTACATCACTGCTTCTCTTCAGCATCCATTCAAATGTAAATTCAAAACAAAACCAAAACAAGAAATAAAAGAGCATGTCATAAAATGTACACTCACACACACACAATTTTATCTCCTGTACACACACACAAACAATTTTATCTCCTGTAAGATTAATGGCACACCATTCCATATGCCATTTATTCATGTCTACTAACAGTGAGCTATTACAAACAGATCACAGGAGCCCCTCTACAGTAAAAAGCAGAAGAAAATGGTTCTGTTAGCTCTGGAATCTTATGCTAAGAATACCCCTAATAACTCTTTTCCCCTGCCTTGGCTTAAGGCTGTGTCAGGCTAATTGACATAGGCTAGAACACCAAGGCTACATCAAAATGTTGTTATGCTCTGCATAGTTATGCGGGGATTGTCTTCAGTTGTGACAAGCTCCTAGCATAACATTATCAGTCTCTAAAATCCCCCGAAGTCGGAGGGTGGCTGCCCATGTGGCGGGGTAATCAAAAACGGTCGCACACGTAATGTTCTCATCCCCAGCTGATGCATTTGTACCATAGTGTTCAAATACTTCGGCTGTTTGGATGATCCCTGGAGTCTTTTAGCCAGGGTACGACAACAACAACAACAACAACTCTTTTCCCTTTTATCTTTTCTAAATGTCATTTTTTTTCCCATGGCTTACACTTCCCCTGTCCAAAAAGACTGTTCGTTAATACATGGGTAGTTGACATGGTTCGGTTAATACATGGGTAGTTGACATGAGTGGGTTCGCAGAAACGCATACTAGATTCTTCAATATGGAGGAAGACAAATGCAAAACATGACATTTGGTCATGAATTTTCTTGTGCCACAAATCATATGATACTAAACGAAAAGCTAAGTACATGTATTCCATCGTAAGAGGACAGATCACAAGATAACTGTACACCAGTCAGGTCTATCCCTGACATAGACCATAGGCTAATGACAAAGCAGTTAAAAACATACTGCTCAGGTACCATTCGCAAGGTACTGATTCAAATTCAACAGTCAGGTGTACTCACAAGGAAAGGTACATTCACCAAACTGGAAACCCAGTGTCTCACCCTGTAAAGGCTGCACACACTTTCCTTCTGTACAAAAACCCAGGGATGGTCTTGTGTTGCAACAAGGCTACAACACTTACTCCTATTACTGGACCCACACTACATCTGTAAGCATTTGTCCTGATTCTTCCACACTACATCTGTAAGCATTTGTCCTGATTCTTCCACACTACATCTGTAAGCATTTGTCCCGATTCTTCCACACTACATCTGTAAGCATTTGTCCTGATTCTTCCACACTACATCTGTAAGCATTTGTCCTGATTCTTCCACACTACATCTGTAAGCATTTGTCCTGATTCTTCCACACTACATCTGTAAGCATTTGTCCTGATTCTTCCACACTACATCTGTAAGCATTTGTCCTGATTCTTCCACACTACATCTGTAAGCATTTGTCCTGATTCTTTGGCCAGATCCCACACAGTGGAACCAACACTCATTCCTCCAATTACTCCCAAACATACTGTCTTCAAGGGGTATCACATTCAGGTTTTATTACTTTGCAGAGGCACAGCAAAAATCGTGTTTTTATACTGAGAAACCCCCCAAACCTTTTGAACTAAAGACACTGATCTAATTCATGGTAGTTTCTTACCATTCAAACTTAAAAAAGAAATGGGAGAAAGGAAGTGACAATACAAATTCTCAAGATTTTTTGTTCTTTTTTCTGTTCTGTTCTTCTTTGTTGTTGCGTAAATCAGCTAAAAATAGAATTTGTCAACAAACGCAAGAAAAAGAGACAACAAAAATCTGAGGGTTATACCCTGCAAAGAGTTTGACAGTCCCCTTAAACTCCATCCAGACACAGCACTGATCTGTGATCAAGTATCGACGGCAGTCAGTGCAACGACTACCTGAAACACAGGACTTCAGGGAAAAACATCTGCCCATTCGGGCAACTCCACATGAGCTAAAGCTCCGCAGCTACGCAGATCTGTGGTGATGACCTCCTCACTTCGTCCACCTGTCTCCACCAACCTGTCTTCCAGCTACACGCCAGATTCTACTGAAACTCATCATCAGAACTGAGCAGCGTTGTTTTCTCATTGAATCGCTGTTTTCCTCCAGGAACGCCGATGGCTTGGCTGGGCTGCTGCTGCTGCTGTGGCTGCTGACCGGAGGCTGGTGGGGTGGGGTGGTGGGGGTGGGGGCTCCAGCCCTCATGTTGGCACTTCCGTTTTGTTGCTGAGTGCTTGGCCGCTCTTGCTGGTAATAGCTATCCTGGTTCCAACTGCTGTCGGCCACATCATCATCACGGTGGTAGGGCACCTGCATCCATTTATGAGAAAAAGGACCGAGTTTTGAAAAAAATCACATGGTTTGTTTGTCGTGTTTCTTTATTTTACATGCCTTTCCTATCAGTGCAAAACAAACCAAGTGTCAACCCTGAGAAAGGTTTCAATAGACAAATGAACATTGTAACTTTCCATCCTTCTAATCTGATAGGGAGAGAGAGAGAGGAAGAGAGAGACAGAGAGAGGGGGAGCGAGAGAGAGACAGTGAGAGAGAGGGGTGTGTGTGTAAATGAGAGAATGAGCGAGGGTGCATGAATGAGAGAATGTAAGAGTGACTCTGTGTGTGTGTGTGTGTGTGTGTGTGTGTGTGTGTGTGTGTGTGTGTGTGTGTGTGTGTCTAAGCACAGACTGCACAGTGTGTGTGCATGTGCATTTTAAACATGTCTTCCCTGCATATCAGTGTAAATGTTCATCATTCTGTTAAAAGGAAAACCTTGACTACATTACAGTACCATTTAAATCTGTGTGCAAAGTAACTGACTTGGAAGTGAAGGAGGAAAGGATACTTTTGAGACAGATCAGTTCTATCTTTTCAAAGATCCCCCCCATCCACATACACTGAAGTCTTAATAACAACAATCATGATGAACCACAGGTATGAACAGGTTTGACCTCACCAACTTCCCATATCAGAAGCCAAAAATATCATTTCAGCTGAAGTTGAAAGGGTTCTTTCTCATCATGTGATCATCGTAATTTTGATTACATATTAAGCTGGTTTCTGGTGGTTTTCTTTTCTTTTCCTTTTTTGATGATCTGATCACCATGAAAGATAATATCAATTCCATATTGTGCTGTTCTTTTTTTTATTTTTTCATTTTTTTAAATCTACTTATATTGGTTTGGACTTGGCTCCTATGCAGCAATAGCCATAGTTCCCTTTATTGAGAAATGCCCTCTGCATAGTGGAAAAGAATGCAAATAGCCATAGTTTCCCTTTGTAGAGAAATGCCCTCTGCATAGTGGAAAAGAATGCAGCAATAGCCACAGTTCCCTTTAGAGAGAATTGCCCTCTTCATAGTGGAAAAGAATGCAGCAATAGCTATAGTTCCGTTTATAGAGAAACGCCCTCTGCATAGTGGAAAAGAATGCAGCAATAGCCACAGTTTCCCCTTTTTAGAGAAACGCCCTCTGCATAGTGGAAAGAATGCAGCAATAGCCACAGTTCCCTTTGTAGAGAAACGCCCCCTGCATAGTGGAAAAGAATGCAGCAATAGCCACAGTTCCCTTTATAGAGAAATGACCTCTGCATAGTGGAAAAGATGCAAATAGCCACAGTTTCCCTTTGTAGAGAAAGACCTCTGCATAGTGAAAAGAATGCAAATAGCCACAGTTCCCTTGTAAGAAATGACCTCTGCATAGTGGAAAAGAATGCAAATAGCCACAGTTCCCTTTATAGAGAAATGCCCTCTGCATAGGGAAAAGAATGCAGCAATAGCCATAGTTCCCTTTATAGAGAAAACGCCCTCTGCTAGTGGAAAAGAATGCAGCAATAGCCACAGTTCCCTTTATAGAGAAACGCCCTCTGCATAGTGGAAAAGAATGCAGCAATAGCCACAGTTCCCTTTATAGAGAAATGACCTCTGCATTTGTGGAAAAGAATGCAAATAGCCACAGTTTCCCCTTTAAAGAGAAATGCCCTCTGCATAGTGGGGAAAAAAATGCAGCAATAGCCCCAGTTCCCTTTGTAGAGAAATGACCTCTGCATAGTGGAAAAGAATGCAGCAATAGCCACAGTTTCCCTTTGTAGAGAAACGCCCTCTGCATAGTGGAAAAGAATGCAAATAGCCGTAGTTTTCCCCTTTTTAGAGAAATGACCTCTGCATATGGAAAGAATGCAAATAGCCGTATTTTCCCCTTTGTAGAGAAATGACCCCTGCATAGTGGAAAAGAATGCAGCATAGCCACAGTTCCCTTATAGAGAAAAGCCCTCTGCATTGTGGAAAAGAAATGCAAATAGCCGTAGTTCCCTTTTTAGAGAAATGCCCTCTGCATAGTGGAAAAGAATGCAGCAATAGCCACAGTTCCCTTTGTAGAGAAACGCCCTCTGCAAGTGGAAAAGAATGCGCAATAGCCACAGTTCCCTTTATAGAAGTTCCCTTTAAAAGAGAAATGCCCCTGCATAGTGGAAAAGAACACAGCAATAGTCACAGTTCCCTTTATAGAGAAATGCCCTCTGCATAGTGGGAAAAGCTACAGCCTCCTCAGTGCTTCCCTTAGCGTGCCTTGTAGGATGGTAACTACACCGTTCATTTGACATGCACCCCCCCCTCCTGCCCTCAGCTCCCCACCTGTCCCGACCTGCACCCCTCCTCCTGCCCTCAGCTCCCCACCTGTCTGACCTGCCCCCTCCCTCCTGCCCCCAGCTCCCCACCTGTCTGACCTGCCCCCCCTCCTCCTGCCCTCAGCTCCCCACCTGTCTGACCTGCACCCCTCTTTCCCGCCCTCAGCTCCCCACCTGTCTTCACCTGCAACCCCTCCCTCCTGCCCTCACTCCCCCCTGCTGACCTACACCCCCCTCCTTGCCTCAGCTCCCCCACCTGTCCACCTGCAACCCCCTCTCCTGCCCTCAGCTCCCCACCTTCCCGACTGCACCCCCCCCCCCCCCCACCGCCCTCACTCCCCACCTGTCCCCGACCTACAACTTCCCTCCGCCCTCAGCCTCCCCACCTGTCCGACCTGCACCCTCTCCTGCCCTCACTCCCCACCTGTCTGACCTGCACCCCCCCCCCCCCCCCATCCTGCCCTCAGGCTCCCCACCTGTCTGACCTACACCTCCCTCCTGCCCTCACTCCCCAAACCCGTCGACCTGCATCCCCCCCATCCTCCCCTCAGCTCCCCACCTCTCTGGACCTTACCCCCCCCCCCATCCTCCCCTCGGGTCCCCAACCCCGTCTGACCTACACCTCCCTCCTGCCCTCAGCTCCCCACCTGTCTGACCTGCACCCCCCCCCCCCCCCCCAACCTGCCCTCAGCTCCCCAAACCCGTCTGACCTGCACCCCCCCCCTCCCCCCATCCTGCCCTCAGCTCCCCACCTGTCCCGACCTGCAGCCCCCCCCCCCCCCCCTCCTGCCCTCAGCTCCCCACCTGTCTGACCTGCACCCCCCCCCCCCCCCCATCCGCCCTCACCCCCACCCGTCCCGACCTGCACCCCCCCCCCCCCCCCCCCATTTCCCGCCCTCAGCTCCCCACCTGTCTGACCTGCAGCCCCCCCCTCCTCCTGCCCCAGCTCCCCACCTGTCTGACCTGCACCCCCCCCCCCCCCCCATCCTGCCCTCAGCTCCCCACCTGTCTGACCTCACCCCCCCCCCCCCCACATCCTCCCTCAGCTCCCCACCTGTCGACCTGCAGCCCCCCCCCCCCCTCCTCCTGCCCTCAGCTCCCCACCGTTTGACCTGCACCCCCCCCCCCCCCCCCCATCCTGCCCTCAGCTCCCCACCGTCTGACCTGCACCCCCCCCCCCCCCCCCCCATCCTGCCCTCAGCTCCCCACCCGTCTGACCTGCAGCCCCCCCCTCCTCCTGCCTCAGCTCCCCACCTGTCTGACCTGCACCCCCCCCCCCCCATCCTGCCCTCACTCCCCACCTGTCTGACCTGCACCCCCCCCCCCCCCCCTATCCTGCCCTCAGCTCCCCACCTGTCTGACCTACACCTCCCTCCTGCCCTCAGCCCCCACCGTCTGACCTGCATACCCCCCCCCCACCTGCCCTCAGCTCCCCACCCTCCTGCCCTCACTCCCCACCTGTCTGACCTGCACACCCCCTCCTGCCTTCAGCTCCCCACCTGTCTGACCTGCACCCCCCTCCTGCCCTCAGCTCCGCACCTGTCTGACCTGCACCCCCCCTCCTCCCCTCAGCTCCCCATCTGTCTGACCTGTACCCCCCCCTCCTGCCCTCACCCCCACCTGTCTGACCTGTACCCCCCTTCCTGCCCTCAGCTCCCCACCTGTCTGACCTTACCCCCCCCTCCTGCCCTCAGCTCCCCACCTGTCTGACCTGTACCCCCCCCCCCTGCCCTCAGCTCCCCACCTGTCTGACCTGCACCCCCCTCCCGCCCTCAGCTTCCCCCCCTGACTGGACTTGCACACCCCCTCCTGCCCTCAGCTCCCCACCTGTCTGACCTGCACCCCCTCTCCTGCCCTCAGCTCCCCACCTGTCTGACCTGTACCCACCTTCCTGCCCAGAGCTCCCCCCCTGTCTGACCTTACCCCCCCCTCCTGCCCTCAGCCCCCACCTGTCTGACCTGACCCACCTTCCTGCCCTCAGCTCCGCACCCTCCTGCCCTCGCTCCCCACCTGTCTGACCTGTACCCCCCCCCTCCTGCCCTCAGCTCCCCACCTGTCTGACCTGTACCCACCTTCCTGCCCAGAGCTCCCCACCTTCTGACCTCACCCCCCCTCCTGCCCTCAGCTCCTCACTTCCTGCCCTCAGCTCCCCACTGTCTGACCCCGCACCCCCCCTCCTGCCCTCAGCCCCCACCTGTCTACCTGTACCCACCTTCCTGCCCTCAGCTCCCCACCTGTATGACCTGTACCCACCTTCCTGCCCTCAGCCCCCACCTGTCTGACCTGTACCATCTTCCGCCCTCAGCTCCCCACCTGTCTGACCTGCCCCACCCCGCCACCTGTCTGACCTGCACCCCCCTCCTGCCCTCAGCTCCGCACCTGTCTGACCTGCACCCCCCCTCCTGCCCTCAGCTCCCCACCTGTCTTACCTGCACCCCCCTCCTGCCCTCAGCTCCCCACCCTCCTGCCCTTGGGTCGCACCTGTCTGACCTGCACCCCCCTCCTGCCCTCAGCTCCCCACCTGTCTGACCTGTTTCCCCCCTTCCTGCCCTCGCTCCCCCCCTGTCTGACCTGTACCCCCCTTCCTGCCCCCAGCCCCCCACCTGTCTGACTGTACCCATCTTTCCCGCCCTCAGCTCCCCACCTGTCGACCTGCACCCCCCGCCTGCCCCAGCTCCCCACCTGTCTGACCTGTACCCAACTTCCTGCCCCCCAGCTCCGCACCTGTCTGACCTGTACCCACCTTCCTGCCCTCAGCTCCCCACCTGTCTGACCTGTACCCACCTTCCTGCCCTCAGCTCCCCACCTGTCTGACCTGTACCCCCCCTCCTGCCCCCAGCTCCCCAAACCCGTCTGACCTGTACCCACCTTCCTGCCCCAGCTCCCCACCTGTCTGACCTGTACCCACCTTCCTGCCCAGAGCTCCCCACCTGTCTGACCTGCACCCACCTTTTCCCGCCCTCAGCTCCCCACCTGTCTGACCTGTACCCCCCCCTTCCTGCCCTCAGCTCCCCACCTGTCTGACCTGTACCCACCTTCCTGCCCTCAGCTCCGCACCCTCCTGCCCTCAGCTCCCCACCTGTCTGACCTGTACCCCCCTTCCTGCCCTCAGCCTCCGCACCTGTCTGACCTTACCCACCTTCCTGCCCTCACTCCCCACCTGTCGACCTGTACCCCCCTTCCTGCCCCCCACTCCCCACCTGTCTGACCTGTACCCCCCTTTCCCGCCCTCCCGCTCCCCACTGTCTGACCTGTACCCCCCCCTTCCTGCCCTCAGCTCCCCACCTGTCTGACCTGCACCCCCCTTCCTGCCCTCACTTTCCCCACCCTCCTGCCCTCAGCTCCCCACCTGTCTGACCTGCACCCCCCCCCCTGCCCTCAGCTCCCCACCTGTCTGACCTGCACCCACCCTCCTGCCCTCAGCTCCCCCACCTGTCTGACCTGCACCCACCCTCCTGCCCTCAGCTCCCCCCCCCCTCCTGCCCTCACTCCCCCCCTGTCTGACCTGCACACACCTCCTGCCCTAAGCTCCCCACCGGTTGGATCCGGTGTGCTGAGTGTGCTGGGTGTACTCTGGTACTGAGGGGGGAAGTTGTGGATAGCGTCCTGCATGATGTCGCGTGGATTCATCGTCTCCTTCAGGGAAGAGGAGATGCTCTGCAGGGACACGGTGCGACCTTTTGCCCTGTGCTGGTAGGCCCTGAGCTGTAGACGCTGTGAGGGAAGGCAAAGCGCAGAGCGATGGAGGCGACGAAATCTCCAGGCCTTGAAGAAGTTTGCCCTGCCGGCAGACCGGTGCCCAACCCAACCTTGGTCTCCCGTCCTGCATAAAAGATGGGGCTGATGACCCCAGACTTCTCAGGATGGCCAGCACCAGCCTGCCAACACAACACTGACAGGTTGATCTACCAAGTTTCAAGGTTCTTCATGATGAATATTTCTGTCCAGAGTTCATTTCAGCAGTTTAACTAACTATTCAGTTTCATGGCAGAAC